>PVJA010000017.1:40981-93974 GCA_004027025.1 Myocastor coypus | reverse complement strand
TATATCAATATGTTATGTGGAGATTGAACCACAGTCTCTGTAGTTGCCTAAGCTTGCCTAAGCAGGCGATTTAGACCACAGAGCCATCTCACTGGCTCATAAATTTACATTTGTATAAAGAGTGAAAATATAGTATAGAGTTCCTCCTTCATCCACTTTTTTCTTTTATAAGTCTATTTTCATTAGTATAAATTATTTAAAGATGTTAGTTTTACTTGGGACATTTTTACCTTTGGATATAAAACAATTTCATCATATTGATTTGTGCTATAATCATTTCATACATTGTCACACCCTGCAATTAATTTCTTTTTGCAAATGGGTCTCATTTATTTTTATGTCATCTTTTAATTTATTTTTGGATTCTATCCATAAGAGTAACCATGTGGTTTCTGTCCTTTTTAAAAAAACTTTTTCTGAAGTCTGGCTTAGTTGCTTAGCACGATAATATCCAGTTCCATGACAGCTAGTAATACAGCTAATGTGTAAATACAAATTCATTTGTTTATATACATATCTTACCATATTTCCTTTATCTTTCCTTCTCTTGACAGCCACTTAGGTAGGTTCTATAACTTGTGAATTGTTTCAGGATAAAACCAGTGCACAGGTTCTTTCTCCCCCCTCCCCAAGTGCATAGCTTCTTCTTTTTTTTTTTTTTTTTCCTCATACATTTGTGTGAGATATATTGTCTTTCATTATTTTGGACAGAAACTGACCAGCGTTATGTAGCATGACCATCTGCTTTCTGATTTGTGCTCTTTTGAAAAACTTTGATACTGTCTCTGTAGTTTCTGTAACAATTTACATTCCCACCAACAATAGACAGAAGATGATTTCCCTTACATCCTCAGTATTAGATACCATTTTTAACCTCTGGATGATAGCTATTTTGACTGTGTTGAGATGGAATTTGAATATAATTTTAATTGCTTTGAAATTTCCTGATAGCCAATGATGTTGAACATTTTTCATATTATTCTTGAATAGCCAAAATTCGTCATTTTAGCTGGGAATGTTGGCGCATGCCTGTAATCCCAGCACTTGGGAGGCTGAGGCAGGACGATCGGTGCGAGTTCGAGACCAGCCTGGGCCACAAAAGTGAGCCCAAGGACAGCTTGAACTGCATAGAGACACCTTGTCTCAAAAAGACAAACAAACAAACAAACCCCAAAATTCATCATTTTAGAAATGTCTAGTTAGTTCATGTGTTAGTTATTGAACTAGACTGCTATATTTATAAAGATTTAAACCTCTTCCATCCTTTTTATATTCTGGCTAATAATCCTCAGAACAGAAGCTGGCAAACATTCTCCCATTCTGAAGACTGTATTTTTACCCAATTGTTTTCATTTCTTTAGAAAGATTTTAAAATCTACAAGAGATCCATTTATTGATTCTTGCTGTTATTCCCTGTCCTATTGAAATCCTACTGGATAACTCTCTGCTTTTGACAATGACTTCACATATTTCCTGTTTGTTTCTTTTAGCAGTTACATATTCCTAATCATATACCATGCTTCGATCCATTTAGAATTCATTGCTGTAGAGTGTGAGAGATCAGGATGTATTTTCATTAATCTACACGTGGATCTAGTTTTCACAGCACCTTTGTTAAGGGAGTTATTATTTTTCTACAACATTTTTAGCATTTTCTCAAGGTTCAGATGAGTATAGCTCTGTGAATTCATGGGCCTCCTTTCTATTCTATTGGTCAACATAGTTGATTTTGTTCCAGTACTATGATATTTTGGTTATATTTATTTTGAAATATATTTTGAAATCGGATACTGCGATATGTTCAATGTTATTATTTTTGCTCAGTATTCCTTTTGCTTTTTAGGTAAGCTGTGCTTCCATACTCACTAGGATTTGTATTTCTGTGAAGACTATCACTGTTATCAGGATTGCCCTGAATCTATGGATCATTTTCTATGACCGATATTATCAATGTTGATTTTTCTTATCAATGAATGTGGTAAGATTATTTTTTTTGTCTTTTAGTTTTTCTTTGGTTTTCTTCTCCAGTGTTTCTAAATTACTGTGAGAGTTCTTCAGCCTCCCTGATCAGATTGATGCCTTGATTTTTTTGTTTTGATACAATTAGTTCAGGGTCTCATTGTGCAGTTCCAACTTATTGTGATCCTCTTGTTTTCAGCCTCCCCACTTCTGAGATTATAGCCCTGTGCCTTCATGCTCAGACGAGGTGGCCACCTACGTGTGCTTGGGAGCTGGGCTGGTGCAGCATATGGTGCTGGGGATTGAAACCTGGTTCCTGTGCTTGCTTAGGCAGGTGCTTCGTCTGCTGAGCCATTTTGTCAGCTCTTATGCTTTGGTATTTTACTTACTCACTTTTTAAATTTTTGTGAATAAAATATTTTTGTGATCTCCTTTTGGTGAGTATATTATTAAGAAAAGTCACTAATTTTTTAAAATGTATTTAGTGCAGGGTCTACAAGGTCTCACCGCATAGATCAAACTCATAGTGATTCACCTGTTTTCAGCCTTCCAAACACTGGGTTTACAAGTGTGTGACACTATGTGCAGTCTCGTCACTGATTTTTGTATGTTGCTTTGTATCCTGTTATTTAGCTGTAATTATCAGTTCTTTACCAGTAAGTATAGAAGCATATCCTCTACAAAAAGGGATTCTTTCACTTCTTTGTTACTTCCTTCCCTTTTATATCTTCTTTTGCCTGATAGTTATGGCTAGAGTTTCTAGTTTTATTCTGAGTATGAGTAATGAGAGTATAAACTCTTAAATCATGCATATTTCATAAGAAACAATTTTGTTTTTTCTTGATTCAATCTGAAATTGGCTGTGGGTTTGCCATACACTGTTCCTATTTGTTGTGATGAAACAGATCTATGCCAAAAGAATGTGGCATTTTGTGGACAGTTCTTTGCTGATCTGCTGAGGTTATCAAGTGTTATGTTTTATGTGTAGTTTCAATGTAGTGATTTTTATATTTTTCCCTGCTAAGGATGAATGAATAAAATCAAACTGATGATGAATAAGATCTTTTAAATGTGCTGTTTAATTTTATTTGCATGTATTTCACATAGAAGTTTTATATTTATCATACTCATTGAATAGATCAACAGTTTTTTTTTTTTTTGTAGTTTTTTAATTTTTTATCAGATTTGGTATCAGAATAGTTCTGGCCTTGCATATTGACTTTAGAAGTTTTCCTTTGCTATTTCAAGGAATATTTTCAGAAGCATTTGTTCTAATTCTTCTTTAGTGGTTTGGAAATCTGTGTTTTTAAAGCAGATGATTAAAGAGCAGAGAGATAGCTCAGTAGAATAAGAGCCTGCCTGACATGCACAAGTTTCTGAGTTCAATCTGCAGTACTGAAGGTGTAGGAGATAATTAATACCATTTGCATATAGAATCATTATTAACAAATATATACTAATTCCTATAATTTTGTTGTTTTTCTAGTGTTTCACTATCTTTTTAATTCTCATTTGCTTATCTCCTATTCTAGTGATATGTAGTCCTCTTCAAGGTCACATGGTTGTATGTGTCTTTCTTTAAATTTTTATTTTATTTGTAGGATTCCTTTAACAATCTTCTTCCATGATAGCTTAGTGAACATGAATTCTTGCACCTGTTTTTACTTCTGCATTTATGAAAAGCATCTCTGCAAAATATATTAATGTACACTGGCAGGAATGTTCCTTCAGTATCTGAAACTTGTTATTCTCTGTTCTTCTGATCTTTACAGCTTCTACTGAGAAGTTTGCAGTTATGCTATTTTGCTTTGTAAGTGATTTGATATGTCTTGTTTGAAGCTTTCAATATTCTTATTGTTTTGTTCTATATTATTGATATTTTATTTATTTATTTATTTATTTATTTTTGTCTTTTTGAGACAGGGTCTCACTGTGCAGTTCAGGCTGGCCTTGAGCTCACTTTTGTAGCTCAGGCTGGTCTCGAACTCACACTGATCCTCCTGCCTCAGCCTCCCGAATGCTAGGATTACATGTGTGCGCCACCACACCCTGCTCATTATTGATATTTTAGTAATAATATATGCAAAAGTACTTTGATGACCATCCCTTCTTGGAGTACTAAATGCTTACTATCGCTGGTATTATGCGTATCTTTGTCATGGTATGGGAAGTTTTCTGTTATTATTTCATTAAACTGCATTTTTTGTCTTTAGTATGTACTTCCTAACTCTTTTATAGGTTACTTTCTATTGAAAATTCACAAAGTAATGTTAAATTCATTTCAAAGATTATGGAAGTTAATTCATAATTTCTTACGATAGTCAATATGATAATTCATCACTCATGGTTTTAATTCTTGGAATTGTGTTTTCTCCTTGGTCCACTTTACTATTGAGGTTTCCCCTTTGTTTTTTATTTAGTTCATGGAGCTTTTATCCCAAGAATTTTTGTTTCTTTTACAGAAACTCCCTTTGTTGAATTGCTATTTCCCATGCTCCAACATCATCATTATTTCATTCAGCTATTTATTTGCATGTTCTTTAAATTAATTGATTTTTATATGCATTTAGGACATCAAATGTTCAAACTCTTCAGTTACTGAACCCAAAAGTACACAATCTCAGGGGAAAAAATGGAAAGAAAAATGACAGATCAAAGCATTCAAAGAAGAATGACCTTGTCAGATACAAAAGTTCCATGTTTTTGTTATATAGGTCTTTCTTTAACTTGGATTTAACCACCCAACAGAAAAGTTTAACCATAGGCATAAAAAGTAAAGCCAGATTAGTATGGTGAGTTGTAAAAGGCTCAAGTCAAAAGCTTCTCACATTACCAGCTCTGCCAACAACCCACTGGTATTATAGACTATTGGACTATACATGCATATGATTAATTTCTCTTAGTTCAATGAGAAGAAATATTTATACCAATAGTGTTTAGAAAAGTTTCTTGTCTACATCTTGTACTCTCAACAACTTTTATGAAGACAACAATATACATTGTATTAAAAATATTTAAACATTTAATTTAAAATTATCAATTAATGGGCCAGCCAAATAGCTCAGCAGATTAAAGCACCTGCTTAGTCAGAGGCAGGGACCTGGGTTTGCTACCCTGTGTGCTGATTTGGCCCCGCTGCCAGGGGCATGCTGAGACAGGGCTTGGAACCAGGCAAGGTGGCGTACCTGGGGCTTCTGTTGCCTGGCTTGTAGGCTGCATCAGTCTACCATGTAATTAAGTTGACTGTAGGCTGTGGCACTCTGCTACCTCAGGCTTGGTGAGACTGAGATCAAGGTTCCCCATTTCTTTAGAACAGCAACGTAAATGTTGTGAGATTCTGGAGCCTTCACAGGACATTAGAGATAATAACCTGGATTGTTATACTTTATTATGTTTTTCATTGCTTCACAGATTAAACATCAGCTTTCTGGGACACTGGGAAATTAACTTTGCTCTCCAGGCTGACCTAGCTTATGACTCTTTGCTGATCTCTGCCTGTCGTCTTAGCCAATGCTGATGGTGTCTGCATTCTATTCGTGCAGTGCTTTGGAATATATTCATTAGCTCTGCTGCTGTGAAAATATCGAACATCTCAAAAGCCATAATTTTATTTTTTGATTTTTATATTAAATTCTCCTGACTTTCTGTTCATTAATTTTAAATTTTATATCATTATGATAAAAATTCTTATATATAAACATATATATATATATATATATATATATATATATATATATGTAAATATATACATTTTTAATTTAGGACAGTATTTTCAGGGTGCACAGAGTCTTACTACATATGTTGGACTGGGAATGATTCCCCTGTTTTCAGTCTCCCAAGCTTTCGGATTATAGGCACAGGCCTCCAAGGCCAGTCTCAGTCGCCATCTCAGCCTACCTTCAATTTTATATTTTCAGTTCTTTTTCTCCTTTTCAGTGGTTTTAGTATTTTAATATTTTTGTACTTTTCTGCCTTCTTTGTAAGACCTACTTAACTTATCATTTTTCTGAAAAAAATGTTAGACAGATTTATTCCAATCCTAACAGCCACTATGGAAGTCAGTTCTAATATTCAGATAACTAAAATTATAGGTTCTATTTGACCAACTAGTCTCCTTCTGGGTATTTTTGCAAAAGGATTATAAAACATACCACAGTAATATATGTGCACCTATGTTTATAGCAGAATAATTTGTTGTAGCTAAATCTTGGACACCAGCCAAATACCAATCAATTGAACAACGGATTAAAAAAAAGAGGATAGTTTCTGTGTGTCAAAAGAAATCACAAAGTAAAAATATAACCCATGAATTGGAAAAAAATATATACCCTATTTTACCTTAGATAAAAGACTTCTATGTAGAACATATAAAGATCCAATCAAAAATGTGTATCTAAGATGAATATACACTTCTCAGGTGAAGAAATACAAATGGCAAGTACATACATGAAAAAATGTGCAACATCATTGCTCATTTGGGCAATGTTAATTAAAATAATGGTAAGATTCCATCTCACCTTATAAAAACTAATTTTGCATGCTTATATCTGGTAATCTGAACAACTAATTCTGAAGAGAACATTTATTATTTTGTTTTGTGAAATTCTGTATCATTTCTAACGTTTTATTTTTTATTCTCTTTTATGAAAAAAAGATGTGATATTTTTATTCAGTACAGTATTACTCACCTATATAAACATGGGGCTTTTATAGGTAGATGGATGCAACAAGAGCCTATTTTCAGACTCAGATGTTTAAACATGTGAAATAAATCACACATGCATGTGTAAACATTGTATTGCCTCCCTAGTGTGAGTACCTGAAAGCATAAAGTACATATGTATTATAAAAACAATGTATTATAGTAAAATAAAATTTAAATTACTAAAAGTAATAAACATAAAATTTAGGGAATATAATATTAAGAATCAAAATATAAAATTATGATCTAAAACCACAGACAACTCTATAAACGAAAAAATAGATGAAAGGAATGGGCAGCAGGCCTGGAAGGGTTTGGGTCTGAAAGGTAAGAACTTTCATGCTTGTCTATTAACAGAAGTTGATTTTCCTTGACTTATTTAATTATAAAACAAACATAAGTGGCTAGTTCTGTTGACATTTTTTTGACCAACTTTGTGTGCTTACGTGTAAGACTAGTGCCTTACTCAAAAATGTATCTTTGACATAGGCAAAGAGTGTAGCACGTATTAAGTAATCATAAAATTTAATAATAGGGTTTCACTTCTTTATTCTTTCATTCAGAAAATACTTTTTAAGATCTATGTTTTGCAAACTCTTTGAGGTGTTCAGGATACATTAGTATGAACATATTGAAGTATATTCTGTTATAATGCTTTCAAAGAGAGCATCAAACAGACAACATATAAGCCATGTATGCTACAAATGATCACGTAAGTATATGTCATACAATAATGTGGAAAGCAATATAAATAAGTAAACTGAAAGAAGTAATGGTTTGAGCCCATTTCAGAGAAAAATAATGTTTCATTTTAGTGTAATAAAAGAGCACTGTTAAACAGTGATTATTTGTACAAAGACCTAAATTAGGTTAAGGAAACAGTCATACATTGAAACCTAAATCCTTAAGTTTCTAGCATCCTGAGTGAAGAAAAACTTCACAGGTTGAAGTGCACAGGCATAATGACCGGCTTGCAGCACAGATGAGAGAAGCTCATGAGGATGTGACAGATTGCACACGTGGCCCTGTAAGTGCGACAAGGTACTCACTTTAAGTGGAATACTGGTCTGTGAATCTTCAGTAGAAACAAATTTTACTATGGACTTCTGCTTTTGAAGTTTTACATTTGCATAGAGAGTATCAGTAATGCACTAGGACCTTTAAAGCCCCCAATTTTCTTGTCTATGGAATCTATTTCAGGACCCAATGGAGCATGCTGTGGTAAACAAATGCCATGCTCTAACTCATAGATATGCACAATGTATGGATTAGACCCATGATGGTGCTCAATATCTGAGTATTCCTTGCCACACATGCACCACAACTTCCCAGATTCTAAAGTCCTTTCACAATTATGATGGGGACGCAACACTTCTTTCACCCTTTTATATGTGGAATAGTTGGGCTTTGGAATTTGAAGAACAGCTTCTGACACTAAATTCCTTTATTCTACCATTATAATATATGATCCTTTCAAGGCTTTTTTTTTCTTTTTAAATGATGGTTCAGGTGAAGCATCAAAGTCTTTAATTTGTGCAGGATAGAAATTATTTGGGCCCTCAAGTCTATCGAAGCTCTAGAGTAAACATGGACAATGTGTAAGTGAATGAGTTTTGTCGGTCATAGATTTCCAGTCTTTGATTTACATTATGTTGTGGAGAGTCAATGGAAGATTGTAAAACATATTTGCCTAGGCAGCTGCTGATTCCTTTAAGTTTAGCAGCTCCTGAGTGACACTGAACAGAGAAAAAATATGAAAATAAGATCATGAACATAATTAGCCTTCAATTTCCCCATATTTCTACACACAGCTCTTCTGTTACCTAAAGAACAAGAATTTAGGGAGGAATTGTTTTTGTTTGTCTATTAAAAAATGTTTAGATGATTCTATCATGGATGGATGAACATTGCATGTGTTTCTCGGATATTTGTAAATTATTTGCTAGATTCTCAAGGCATTTAAATATAGAAATACATGTTAAAGGAAAAATAAAGATTTATGAAATATTGAAGCAATGTTTAAATCTTAATGTTTCTAGGATTGCTACATAGTGCATATCAATATAGCATCTTTATGCTCGCATGGTTTCATATATATGAAAGATACAATTCTAGGTACCTGATTATGTATGTAGTTTTTCTTATATATATATTAGCTAGAGAAATTGGATCACAATAAGAAGTAATACATGCTTCATTAATAAATTACTATTATCCCTGATTCTATTTGATTAGTTCATATTAGTCCTATTTACATTTCTTGTAAATCAACATATCTGTCATCGCACATTAAGTCTCCAAAATGTAATCAGCTAGGAATCCCAGGGCACAAAAACTGAAGACAAGAATAACACATTGCACATGTGTATTTGAAATGATGATGTACCTGTATATACCATTTGCTAAAGCTGAAAACCCATGTCTATAAAATGCATGTTGAACACAGATGTTTCACATACATAGTCACTGATGGTCAGAGTATTTAGGTAGTAAACAAGTTTGTCAGATCTTTTCTTGGCCAAATCACTTTAATAGGCAAACCTGTCACTGAAGAAGATGATGATAAGCCTCTAGTGTCCTTGTACCTCACTTCCAAATGCAGGTGGAACTTTTGCTAGTTAATACTCGCAAATCAGTGCTGAAGAAGAAGAAGAAGAAGAAGAAGAAGAAGAAGAAGAAGAAGAAGAAGAAGAAGAAGAAGAAGAAGAAGAAGAAGAAGAAGAGGAGGAGCAACAACAACAACAACAAAACACAGACCAGGTGGCACCAGAACAAAAGACATTGTGAGTATTTTTTTGTCTAGCCCCTGATCCAGGGTTTGAGACAGACACATTTTCTGTAATTATATTTTGCTAGTAGTATGCACATTACTGAAGCCTTGAACAGGAAGAAAAAGGTTAGTTGGTGTTTAGGTAGCAGCTTAAAATATATACAATATTTATTATTAAATATATATGGTAACATAGACACATGAATTGTTGACTCATATTTTCCAAACTGAAATACATTGTTTAAGTAAAAGAGTAGTTATGATGCAAGGTTGACATTTAGAAAAAGTGGAAAAGCAAGGGATCGATTATACTACTAGAGAACATCATTTTGGATAGTTGTGAGCACCAAGAATTGAATTTGAAGCATTACGATTATGTTTCTCAGGGGCCAGAGAAATAGCAGTGGCATAAGTGTCTGCCTCCCAAGTGCAAGGCCTCATGTTTGCTTCTTTGTACAAAACAAAATTATATTTCACACTGAATAGAGGTAGGCATATTTTATTAACAAATTATACCTAGTATTCTTGAAGTCTATATATTGCCCACATACAGTTATTACAGCATTCAATATAATATTTAAGATTTGTTCACTAAAATCCAATAAATATTTGCAAGTTTAGTCATATAATCACCTAGTAGCCAAAATTCTGACGTATTTTATTGATATACTAATGAACATGCAGAGGTAAACAACAGAGAAATTTTATTTATATATGTCCATGACCCTAAGGGCACACTTTTATGGTATATAGAGAACATCAAGGTATACTTCAGATGAATGTTTATTGTTAGCAATATTTAATGTTAGTAGCCATTATAAGTATTTACCATTGTGAAGGAAATACATTCCCAGAGAAGAGATTAATTTAGAATAAAATTTTTTTCATCACTGTGTATGAAATGCTGGTATTAGCAGAAAGAAAACTAAGGGACAGCATAATATATACATAATTGTTTATGTATTTAGATAAGGTCTACAGTGTCTATGGAGTCTCACTATGCAGACTGGACTCATAGTGGTTCTCCTATTTTCAGCCTCCCAAGCGCTGGGATTACAGGCTCTTGCCATCATGCCCACTCTCAATTGCCATCTCAGTGTGTCCCGGGGGTGGGTCAGCCCAGTAGACTGGGGATTGAATCCTGGCCACTGTGCTCTGCCTAGGCAGGTGCTTTAGTTTGCTGAACTATCTGGCTGACCCTAAGACAATAAAATTTAAATAGTCAAGTTTCAAAAGAGGGAAATTAGGTCCTGCTAATAGTAAAAACAAACAAACAAAATAAATAAGACAACATTTTACCAAACAATGTAGTGGGGAATTTGACAAACTCAGTCTTTGCCATGAGAAAATGCCACGATTCTGATAGATGCAATATATAAAAATGAGACATTTAGATCATAATAATGAATAACTTGAATAAAAAAATAATGAAGTTACAGTATATTGGAATGTTAAATATAGGGTAAGATTAATTAAGCCTACTTTTTTTATTTATGATTTTTTTATTTTATTTTTTTTCTTGTTTCAGAACCTTTGTTTATTCACTCATTTTTATGGCCGGCTCAGCCTGTTCCAAGGGCAGGGCTGGTGCAGCATGTGGTGCCGGGGATCAAACTGCGGTCCCTGAAGCCGCCCAAGCTTTCCCAAGCAGGCGCTTTAGACCACTGAGCCATCCTGCTGGGCCCAATTAAGCCTACTTTTATTTTAAGTTTTTTGAAATGTATGTGGCACAGGGTTTCCCTACATAACTCAGACTAGTGGTGATACTCCTGTCTTTATCCCCCCCCCCCCCCGCCCAGTGTTGGGATTGCAGGCATGCAGCACTACACCCAACACGGTGGCCAGCTCAGTGTCCCCTGGGCTGGGGCCAGCACTGCATGTGGTACCAGGAATCAGATTCCAGTCCCTGTCCTGGCATTAGCAGGTGCTCAGTCTGCTGAGCTATCTCGTGGGCCCTAATTAATACTATTGCTAGAAGTGATACTTTGTGAAATGAGCTTAGAAATGTGTTTCAGACACGCTGTATTATTACTTATAATTCATGCATGTAAACTATGATGAATATGTTCTGGTTTCCATATTTTTATTTAAGTATTTGTTTGGCTTTACATCCAATATTAAAAAATACTTCTCGGTATACAGATAATTTTAATAACTGAATATTGTGATATCCAGAAAAACAAAAAATGTCAAATGAAAAAATATAGTATCTTCTTAAAGAATTTTGCCAATACAGTCTCCTTTTGTCTCCAAATCATGTCGTGTATCATAGAAAACCCATTATACACTGTACTTCAGAGGAGGAATTGAAAATACACGTTCAGCAATTTCTATGACCAATGTGAGCCAAGCAGCAGTTTGTGGTTCTAATAAATGTCTGGAGATGAGTGGCTAGCAATGGAGATGAGAACCTCCTGCAATTATTTGGAAAAATAAGAAATATTTAAATTGCCAAGTTTTTTCATATATTACTTCAAGCAATAGTGATAAAAAAGAGAGGCTTGTTACTGGGACAAAAACGAACCCAGAAGAACTATAAACATCATACCACAGCAATGTATGTGCAACCATGTTTATAACAGCACACTTTGCCTTGGCTAAATGTTGAGAACAACCCAAACATTCATTAACTCAGAAACAGATGAAAAAGAGGTGTTTTTTTTTCATACAATGGAATATTACTCAGATATAAAGACAAGCATATGGGTTTTACAGGTAAATGGATGTGTCTAGAGACCATACTCGTAAGTGTAATAAAGCATACCTGCACATGTAAACATTATATTGTTTCCCTTTCCTAAGAAGCTGAAAGAGCAAATAAACTCTGCAAGGTACAATAGATACTGTGAAAGGAAAAGAAACTTCTCAGAGAAAAAGAACAACTGGGGTCAGAGAAAGGTAAAGATGAAAATATTTCATATATACATGTATGTATATATATGTATATGTATATATATATATATATATATATTAGCTAAGATAATTGTACAACTTATTTGTACTCGTTTATTGAAAGAAACAGTTAATGTTTATTTATTTATTTAGTTTTAAAATTAATTTTACATGTTTATATCTGGTAATCTCACCAACTACTTAGTAGTAAACAGTATGCAATATAATAACTTTAGTGATTTTCTTTTTGTTTCGAAATTCCATATTGCTTTTAATTTTTTTTAAAAATTAAACTTTATTTATTTATTTATTTTAAAATTTTATTTATTTATTTTTTTCTTGTTTCAGATCCTTTGTTTGTTTATTCACTCATTTTTATGGCCGGCTCAGCCCGCCCAGAGAGCAGGGTTGGCGCAGCATGTGGTGCCGGGGATCGAACCGAGGTCCCTGAAGCCGCACAAGCTTTCCCAAGCAGGTGCTTTAGACCACTGAGCCATCCTGCCAGGCCCCTAAACTTTATTTATTTATGTTATGGCCAGCTCAGCCTGCCCTGGGGGTGGGGCTGGCACAGCATGTGGTGCTGGGGATCCAACCATGGTCCCTGCGGTTGTCTAAGTTTGCCTAAGCAGGTGCTGTCGGCCACTGAGCTATCTCACTGACGCATATTGTTTTAATTATTCACAATTTTTTTTTTTTGAGATGTGGCTCAGTGGAACAGAATAGAGGACAGAGGAACATATCAAGACCCCTTCAGTCATTTCAACTTGACAAAAGGCCAGATGTTGATGTTGGAGGAAAGAGAGCCTATTCAGTCTTTGAGCTGGGAAAACTGGTTATCTGTCTGTAAAAAATTGAAATTATCCCCAAGTCTCTCACTATATATTACATTAAAATAAAAAAAAAGTTCTAAATATTAAAAAAGAAGGGGCTGGTGAAGTAGCTCTGTGGTCTAAAGTGCCTGTTTAGGCAACTTTAGGTAAGCACAGGATCTGTGAGTCAATTCCTAGCACCAAATGCAGCGCCAACCTGGCCCATAGAGCAGGCTGAGCCAGCCACAAAAGAATAAAAGTTAAATAAATAAATAAATAATAAATAAATACAAATCCCACTAAAAAAGAAAATAAATGAAATACTTGGAGATATTGGTGTAGGAGGTGTAGGAAAAGATTTTCTAAACAATTTCTTCATTTCTCAGTTGCATAAAAGTAATGAATCAACAAATGGGATTATAAATACTAAAATGTTTCCATACAGTGAAGAATCAATTGGTAGAGCGCAACATACGGAACAGGAGGAAAATTTGCCAGCTATTCAGCAGGCAAAGGACTAGAGTCTAGAGGATTTAAAAAACAAAACCAACAAAAACCCTTAAAATTAAAAATTCAATCAAGACATTAGCAAGAGAAATAAACAGACACTTCATAGAGGAAGAAATATAAATGGCCCACAAATATATGAGAAAATGTTCAACATGCTGGCATTTAGAGAAATAAAAATTAAAATAACACTGAGATTCCATTTTGTCTTGGGAAGAAGGGCAATCACTGGAAAATCAAGGAATAGCAAATACTGCTGTGGCTGTGAGGGGGAAAAGAAACTCTTGGTCATTGTTAGTGGGATTGCAAAGTAGTGTAGTAATTTTGGATTATAGATATTGGGGCCACTCTTCAAAGAACTGAAATTAGAAATTCTGTACGACTTAGATATAGCCCTGTTAGGTGTCTTCCCCCAAAAGCTTAATTATTACAATGGTACGTGCATACCAATATTACAAGCATCACAACTCACAGTTCTACCAGATAAATTCTGGAAGCAACCTGTATATCCATCAACACGTGGTAGGATAAAAAAAACATGTGGTATCTATAATGGAGTACTGCCCTGCTTTAAAGGACAAATTTGAGACATTTGTAGGACAATGGATGCACTTGGAAAATAAAATGCTGTATAAAATAAACCAGACACAAAAGCTTAAATGCCATCTGGTATTTCTCATTTTCATGAAATGAAGTACACAATGAATAATAAAGGATGGCTAGAAAGGTAGAAATGTTTGAATCTCTTGCAATAGTAAAGTATCCAAGGGAACAAGGGTGAAGGGTACAGAGCAGGGCAAGGGGAAGTAAGTACAATGACGATATGCCATGCACAGAAACTAGGAACCTCCGCGAAGATAAACATCGCATGCCACAATATAAGTGACGATAAATAATATTGACAAGAATGAAAATCAATATAAAGGAATTAGAAGAGGGAGGAAAGGGAAGGGGATTTAAGAAAAAGAAACAATTACAGTAGGGACATATGCCAAGTCCCCAAGATGACTGAAAATCATATGTGATGAAACTATGGACTAATAAAATAAAAACTTTATTAAAAGAGCCAAAGAGGGGCCAGGCAGATAGCTTTGGTATAAGCCTGGCAAGTGCAAGGTCCCGAAAAAGAATAGGAAGAGCCTAAGGGAAGTGGAGGTAGGGAAGAGTTTGTAGATGAGGAAAGGGATGAAGGTGGGTTGTGGGCACGTGCTAAGCCCACATGAGCAGTACAAATATTATAGGACTGCACATGGGCTAAAAATAATAATGGAATTAATAATTGTCAAGGTAATAGTAACGCGAAATTAAGGTCTTTGAAATGGGTCACATTTAACCAAATGCGGAAAGTTAAAATTTTTGATGTCAGTCTATTTTTTTTTCCAAAGTTTATTCAAGAAAGCAAAAATGAAGAGAGAGGGAGAGAAACTGATTCTGCAAAGGGAGCTCAAGTAAATAGAAAAAGAGGGAGAGCAAAGAGCAACGCGATGACTGCTTCTAGAAAACAGCCGGGCTATCGCGGTGAGCTGTGGTGACTGACATAATTGCAAAATAGGGACAATTCTCAGCTTTTCAAAAATCTTATTGTAAGGATCTTCTTTCATTTCATATTAGGGAAAAATAAAAGGGTGTGTTTTAATAGTACTTGGATCTTTTGATATTTTTCAAATGGGTTTTTTGAAATATTAAACTATTGGTCTTGATTGCATGTATTCATTTTCAATATAAACACCTGGAAATCATTTCAAAGAGGAATCATTAGAATTCTATGATAAACTTTAAACTTGCTTTTTGGAAAAATAAAGATTTAATTTATCTCTGAAGTTTTTTTTTCTTAATATTGTGAGAATCTATATTTGTCTTTAAGTACAGACAATTTTTGGAATATATCATGCATGAAGACTAGAGCTTTAAAATCTTAAAATCTATCAGAATAAACAAAAAAATTAAAAATGTCACATATGAACAAAGAAAAGCATGCCTGATATATTTTCCTTTGTTTTACTGTCTAATGTTCATATCATAATCTCACAGCACATACATATGCTCTATTAAAGTCAATAGAAATCTGTTACCCATAGAAAAATGAATTTAAACTGATGCAAAATGTTGCTACCTCTCCGTATTTAAGAAAAATCTTATTTTAAAAGTAAATAGTGATTTTTGCTATTTGCCTGCTTTTTTGCTCAGGGGCTCACTACTCAGCTCGGATTCATAGTCATCCTCCTGTTTTCTGCCTCCCTCATGCTGGAATGCGCCACCACACCTGGACTCCATCACCTGCTCAGTGGTCCAGGGGTGGGGCAGGTGCAGTATGCAGTGCTAGGGATCAAACCCTGGCCCCTGCACATGTCTAAGTTAGTAGCGCTTAGTCTGCTGAGCTATCTCTCTGGCCCTTAATCAGCGATTTTGCTTAAATATTTATTTCCTTAAAAACTAATTACTTGGGGACCGACAAGATGGCTCAGCAGTCTAAAGCACCTGCTTAGGCAATCTCAGGAACCGCAGTTCGATCCCCAGCTCCACATGCTGTGCTAGCCCCACCCCTAGGGCAGGCTGAGCCAGCCACAAAAAAAAAAAAAAAAAAAAAAAGAAGAAGCCTATTTATGTATTCATTTACAGATATGTTTAGGATAGGGTCTCACTGTGCAGCTTGGACTCATAGTGATCCTCCTGCCTTCCATTTCCTCAGCTCTGGGATTACAGTCAGCCTGGCTCAGTTACTGGCCCATGGCTTCCAGGGGTGGGGGTTTCGAAACTGGTCCCTTGGAGTGCCTAGGTAGCATCTGCTGAACTATTTCACTGGCTCTGAAAGTATTGGTTGCATCTAAAAAGGTTTAATATGGAACATAAAAGATAAAAATATTGCTTCATAAAGAAAATAAGGAGTAGTGGTTTGATCTGAGCTTTTCCTATCCCTGACAGAGAGATACAGGTATTTTCATGTTCCTACTTACTATCTCTCTATAATAATGTGACTTATGAAAAGTGATTCTTAACTTAGAAATATATTAGGAAAATATTCATTATTTTCATTCTTTTAATTTAATATATGGTACATTTTAAGATGATTGCAATAACATTAGCAAAGTATAGTAAAATAAAACAAAGATTAACAAAATAATAAAGACCCAACAAATTGTGCTTGGGATTTAGAAATAGCTTGAGAGCAAATTGAAATATATTACAAATGTGTACTTGCAGTGTGAGAAATGAGATGTTTTATTCAGTATTCTACAGAAACATAGAATAACTCTAACTCCTATCTATCAACCTATTTACTTATGTTCTATCATCTATCTATCTATCATCCATCCCTTGAATGCAGTTTACTTAATTTTATTTTATGTTTAATGAGGTTTATTATAATGAATTAACTCTTACAATTATGGAGACTGGAAAGTTTCATAATATTTTGTTCTGATAATCATTTGTGGAAGAAAATATCCATGTTACATAATTTAAAGGAAAAAAACTTTGTTTTGGCTTATCATTTCAGTGGTTCAGACCTTGTTTAGCAGGATCCATGGTACAGCACCTGGACAGAAAGCTGTGGTAAAGCAAGGCTGCACAGCTCAGTTCATTGCTTTGAACAGCTAGGACAATGGTAGGAGCCAGAGAGCAACCGGTCAGGTGCAAGATTTAGTCCCCAACACTCTGCCCCCACGTTCTAACCAGACACAACTGGAAGCATGCTCTTCTGTTCTTCTAAGTACCTATCAACACAATGAAGTTGACTATTAAGATTAAACATCCATAATTTGGCTTTAATTCCATAGACTCAGAAAATCCAGTGGTACAAGTTGTAGTTCAAGTGGAAATACCCAAGGACAGGAATATGGAAAGTATAAGTGTCCTCCAATGACTCAGGTTTCAGCTCAGGAAAAGAAAGAGAATTCAGCCTTTTTTTCAACTTTTGTTCCATTGCAGCCTTCTGTGTATTGGATGCTGCCCACTCAATAGGGAGAGGACCATCACAATCCATTAATGTGCTCGTTTTCTTCAGAAATGTCCATTGAACATAACATAAAGTAATATAACCAGATACCTTGGTACATTGTGGTCCAATGATGATCACACATCAAATTTACCAAAGTGATATTTCTCCAAAATACAATGAATGGAAAAGAAAGACGAATGTATGTGTGTGGGGGGTGGGTGGCAGTGGGGGTCAAGGAATATTAGGAAGTACACATCTAATTTGAAAATGCAAGATCAAGTGAAAACAATGGTGAAAGATAAGACAATTTTTATCGTAGAGCAACGAATGTCAATGTTTGAAATCAAAGAAATCGAATTTCTTGATTAAGTCTAAGCGTTGCTATAAGTTGAAATAAAGATCGACCAAATCTTCAGATGCCAAGAGTGGCTTTAGAATTATAGATATATACATCTTAATCTATGATCTTTAACATCATTAAAACTAGCAATGCATAAAACACTTTCTTCTAGTGCTGGTTAATGGGAGGCACATAGCTCAGCATGGAGAAACGGGAGTTGCAATGTCTGGTTAGAGAGCACTGCTGCTTGTGTTGTCTCCTCTTCCTTTTGAGGAGGAATGCACGTCTATACCACTTCACTTTGAGACTTCCACAGGTCATGTTTTAAAGCATTTAAAAGCTTACAGCCTAACACATGAAGAACAGAGGAGTTTAAACACTGTCAAGAAAACAGGAAATGCATTGATAAGAATGTCACGCCAAATTCTTCTTTGGCTTCATAGAAGACAAGGACATGTTAGAAAATCTTCCCCGTGGTTAAGACAAAGCAAGCATTACTACACAGAAGATGTTTCACCAAGATGGCATTTTGATTCAGAAATAATGAAGCCGAAAACCTCCACATATGACCATTTTTAAAAAAACCGTAACAGAAAAGTTAAACAGGAGAAAAAAATGAGTTATCTCCGGAGGACACATGAAAGATACTTAATAAACATAGATTATAGTATTATTAAAGAGAAGATTAATGGAATAAAGTAAAATGATATAGGAAATTAGAACGAAATGTGAATAATGGAAAGGGAAAAGGGATGCGATGGGTTTCAGTGTGCAAGATATAACGTAAAGTTGGTAGATCTAGGAATGTCTACTAACAGATTCCTTTGCTCTTAGCAAGACCAAAACTTACAGGATAAATCATGAATGAAAATAATTAATAAAAATAAACTTACTTATAAAATAAAAATACTTATAAAATTACATTTGCTTCATTTTTTCATGTGTGTGTGTGTGTGTGTGTGTGTGTGTGTGTGTGTGTGTATGTGTGTATTTAATACAGAGTCTACAGGGTCTCACTGCACAGATCAGACCATAGAGATTTTCCTGTTTTTAGCCTGTCAAACCCTGGGATTACAGGCATGTGCCACCACACCCAGTCTCAGTCACTGTCTCAGCATGCCCTGGGAGCAGGACAGGCTGACCTGCTTCATTTCTTTAGTAAATTACAAAAAGTAAATTTAAATATAGATATGATAAACATGGTTGGTTGAATTATAGATAAATCTTAAAGGCGTTAGAACCTAATGTTCATCATAACATGAAGAGAGAAAGGGAGAACAAGTGGACAGACAATGTAGTTCAGTGACACAGTGCACCAGTGCACCCTGCTTGGCAAGTGCAAGGTCCTAAGTTTGATTTTCGGTACAAAAAAAAAAAAAAAAAAAAAATTCAAACTACAATAAAAAAATAACAGAGAGGAAACATCCTACATACAGATTAAATAGTAGCGGTCAGCAAATATTTTATTTTAATTATTACAGCATTTCCCCAGCTATTTAAAAACATTGTAATCACCTTGCTTGGGAAAGATGCTCTTAGGCAGCCCAGGAGGCATGTGCCATAATCCTAGATAACTGGGAGAGTGAGCCAGGGGGCGTGGGAAGCCGCCGGCGCAACTTAGCAAGACCCTGCCTCAAAATTAAAAAAAAAAAAAGAAGAAGAAGAAGAAAGAAAGAAAAAATAAATAAATACAACGACTGGAACTGTAGGTGACTGGTGGAATGCACTTTTAGTTTAATCATCAGCGCTGAAAAAGTGAAGAAATAAAACAGGAACTTACTGTTAAAAGTTACACAATCTTTCTCAACTACTTATTCTGCTGGCTCAAAAAGTTTCTAACATAGGAAAAGATACCAATGCACCAACAAATCAAATCTGACTGAGAAAATTGATCAGCTGATCAATAGATAGATGACAGATAGATGTGTACGCAGGCACATTCGGCGAGAGACAGATATGTATCAGGGAAATCTGAAAATATAAAATCAATATATTCAATGGTGTGCTATTATACATAAGTAAGAATAATTTATAAGTTTAAATGCAACTTTTAAGTAATCCATTTAAAAGGACAAGCTAGGCATCACAGATTGTGCCAGAATAAAATAGAGGCTGCTTCTGAGCTACTCTACTCCTTCTTAGCTTCCATGGACCAAGCTCCCCAGAGAGCTCCAATAATTAGAGAAACAGAGAACAGACAAACAAAATATCCACACTTGTTTTTCTTTCTTTTGTTTTATTCATGAATATGAACCCATGGGGTACATTAAAGACAAAATTCTCCTGTTAAGTCTCAAGGTCTGTGGATATGGTGAATGGGAAAGGAACTATTCTAAGGAAAGGAGAAACTGGAATAAGGGAAAGGAGGAAAGAAAGAAAGAAAGAAAGAAAGAAAGAAAGAAAGAAAGAAAGAAAGAAAGAAAGAAGAAAGGAAGGGAAAAAGAAATATATATATATATGTATATATTATGTGTATATGTATATGTATATATATATATGATGCATATATATATGTATATGTATATAAATGATAAGTGGTTTCTTTGGGTGTGGTGAAAGGAGTAGTTAATGATGTGATATTTTCTTTTTAATGTTTTGGACCATTTTTGCATGCTTTAATCTGAAAAACCAATTTGATCACAGCAGTATGCACTATAACAACCTTTGCTGAATTCCTATCAGCATTTTGTTTAGTAAAATTATGTATTGCTTCTAATGTATACTTTTCTGCTATTTTATATTCTCTTTAAAAATAAAAAAAGATGTATCTTAAAATTCAAAATATTGGGTTTGACTAACAATAGCGCAAAGAAAATAACTTCTTAAATTTAGAGAGCATTAGGAACTCTAAGCTGTGCCAGTTTCATCCTAAAAGGACAGCAAAAGGCCCAGCAAGTTTATCTGGTACTGTAGTTCTGGGAAATCTTGGAAAATCTAGTTGCCAAAGATCTGAACTCAAGTTCTGAGCTCTACTAAGACTCATTTCTACAAAAGTACAACATTTTATAGCATTTTGAAATAAAATTTCACATCTTCATAAAGGAAAATAAAATATCATAAACACATTTATGTATTTTAGTTTAGTTTCCTTTAAAAGGCCAAGAAATTAAATATAATTTCTGAAATCCCTTAGGAAGTTGGTGAATGCGTTGCCATTTTTCTCCTCATACCCCATATTCACCTTCATCAGTGCAGTAGGTGTTTAGACTGCAAGGTTGAAATTATAAATCAAAAGATGTATTTATTTTAAGTCCACTCAAGAAATAGATGGCTTGGCAAAGAAATATTACTGAAGGATGCATATTTTTATTCCACAGAGTGTTTTCCCTAAGTTGTCATAGTTATTGCAACATTTTTGTTTTGGAACATCTGGATGATATATCTTCTCAAATTTTACTAAATTTAATAATAGCTATGTGCCTAGATTCTAAACTTAAGTTAAAATACCTAGTGTCTAAATAAGCCCTCACAGAAACAGCCTGGCATTAGTTAACTTATAAGTAGAGTTTTCATACATATAAATTAATGGAGCAGAAAAAGTCACAGGTCTCTTCCACAATTAGCATTATTTTAAATATCCAATCATTTAAGAATATCTTTTTATTATATGACTGTTTATAATCCTTCTTTCTTTGTTTACACAAGATAGGTAAGATAATTTTACTACTACTTTCTGTTGGTTTATTGAAAAGAATGGTTAATGTCTAATTGTTTGATCAACTTTGCTTGCCTATATCTGGTGATCTGAACACCTACTTTGAGGTTAGCAATATGCAAGGTAACGACCTTTGTGAATTTCTTATTGTATTGATAAATTCTTTATAATTTTTACTGTTGTTTTTTAAGATTTTTTTAAATTTTGTTCTTGTTTCAGAACCTTTGTTTGTTTGTTTATTTATTTTTATGGCCAGCTCAGCCTGCCCTGAAGGCAGGGCTGGCGCAGTATGTGGTGCCAGGGATCGAACCGTGGTCCCTGAAGCCACCTAAGCTTTCCTAAGCAGGTGCTTTAGACCACTGAGCCATCCTGCTGGGTCCCTCTTATTGTTTTTTTTTTTTTCTTTAATTCTTTTTAAAATATAAAGGAATACCATTTTTCAACTGTGAAACTGAAGTACAGATTGAAGAATTCATCAAGGTTGCAAAAGACTTCAAAAGGTTCCAACACCATGACCATCTAGAGGAAGAACCTGGTAAATTGGGGATGTTAGAAACTATCTTGAAAGCTTATATTCCTTTAAATTGGGGGAGCTAGAAGAAATGGCTAAAACTCTAGACCGAAACAGGCTAACTAAATAGAACTCTAATACGCAGCCATAAGAAATCTATGCAAATCAACAATGAGCAATGAGACTGACCCAGTACGTAAAAATTCACATACGGAGAAAAGCCCAGGCCCAGTGCTTTTACTGTTAAGTTATAAGTAAGCAATGGAGAAGAACGAGCACCAATGCTCCTTCATCCTTTCCATGCAATAAAGAGGCGAAGAATGGTTCCAACTGGGTCAAATGGAACCTCTAGGTTTACTTTTCGAGGAACTTTCAAATGGAGAGGCCCAGGTCTTCCCCTTCTTGCCATTTTCCTAAAAGAATGAAAAGCATCAAACCAGAATAGTACATATGCACCCATGTTTATATTAGCATGGCTTATAGTAGTGAAATCTTGGAAAGAGCCCAAATGCATGAGGAATGAATAAAGATGATGTGGTTTTGTAATACAATGGAATACACTCAGGCATAAAGAAGGATTACGTTTGCAACATTTCTAAGTCTATGAATGCACCCTGAGACTTTATTCTAAGTGAAATAAATCACAAACATGAATAAATGTCCCACTGATTCTCTGTTATGAGAAACTGGAAGTGCAATGATAGCAATGAGTAATAGATATCGTAAAAGAAAATGCTCAGATAGGAAGGGGAGCTAAGCGAGGGGATGAGAAAAGAAAGGTAAGACAAAATGAGAAAAAGAAAAAAAACTTTTGTAAATAAGGAGTGGAAGAGAGTTTAAATGGAAGGTGGAGGAATGAGAAAGAAAAATGAAGAAATAGCATGTAAAGGTATAAATTCTTCGTAGTGAATGTGATTACTTTCTATACCTAAAATGTCCCCATAAAATAAAAATTAATAGAAAAGAAATAATAATTATTGCAAGATCAAATTTAGAACCTTTGAACAAAAAGGACATAATAATGTAAGTGAGGATGCATAAATAAGTTATTGTATTCTATTTCTTCTGATGGAAGATTGATAACTGTAACTAAAGAAATCAACATTATGAGTAAGTACTCCAATCCAAAAAATATACAAAAAAGAAGCAGCACTATGGGTGTAACTCAATAAAAATATGCTCAACATATTTAGTCATTAGAGAAATACAAATCAAAACTCCTTTGAGATAAAATGTCACCCCAGTCAGAATGACTGTCATTAAGAATACACACACACACACACACACACACACACACAAACACACACACACACACACAGAGGAAAGGAATGCTGATGACAGAAAAAGAACCCTCTAATTTGTTGCTGGAATGTAAACTATTACATTCACTGTGAAGATCAACATGGCCATTATTTAAGACATTATAGAAATACCGTATGATTCAGTTTACTGTTCCTAGATATAGTCCTGAAAAAAGAATTATGAAAGCATTATGTAGCGATATACACTAATATTAACATAATACCTATGTGTATAGTGGTGCAATTCCTAATATTTAATTAGTGGAAATATCCTAGAAGCCTATCCATAAATAAGCAGACAAAGAAAATAAAACAATTTTATTTAATGGAAAATTATTCAGCAATAAGTGAGAATGAAATTATGTCATTCTATTAGAAATAAAAAAGAATAATTTTTTTTTAAATTACAGCATATGATATAAAACTACAAAGTAGACACTTGCAGATAAGAAGTGTATCAGTGGGAAGTTAGAGGAAAAGAAAGATGTGGTAATGGAACAAAAAATGATTGATTGTGGCAGTATATGTCAATTTAAAAAACTAATTTCACCATTCTGTGTTAGTAAAACATATATACATGCACTCACATGCGCACACACTTCTGTATATTTGGATTAAATATACATAGTACTTTCCTACATTTGTTGCCAATTCTAGGAATAATGTTATTTTTCAGTTTCCTTATTTGATAATTATGTTGCTTGGCTGAACAAACAGATAAGGTACATACATCTTCATATTTAGTCTTGGACTCATTTTATAATTTCAGAAAACCATATTTTTATTTTAGTTTTTATTTATGAAGATTTAGTTTTTATTTTTTAAAGAGATTAAACAATAGTAAAAAAAATGGGTCTCTAATTAGTGAAGTGCTAACAGATCTGATCTGCACATAACTAAGGAGGTGTCAAATTTAATGGCTCTTCACGTTTGGATTATGTTATATTCATTGCACAATATAGAATTTAATACATATGATTACAGTACAGTCATATGATTAATTACAATTAAAACTGACACTAATACCAGTACTTAAAGTAGACTTTCAGTCAAAGCAGAATGGATTAGGAAGACTTGTTACAACAATATGTCTGGAGATATATTACTGCATTCAACAAATGAGGCCTGTGAGTCAGAAGAGATCCCTAGTAAGTTCCTAGAAAAGACCATTTCTACTTTCAGAAACTGTGTTTCTGCTGTTTGTGCCACAGACACAGCTTTTTGTTTTACTTCTTTTTGTTTAGGCAACCTTCCTTTTACAGAGAAAAACAAGCTTCCGTTGAGATCTAGCCTTTTCTCTTTCAATGGCTCAATCTAATGTTTTTCTTCTTCTTATGAAGCATTTTAATTTTCTATTTTGGAAGGATAATTGAAAAGTATCTAGGTAAATTACAAATAAGTAGGCTTTTGTGGTTCCTTCTCACTGCACTTTGTTGATTTTAGTGTTATATAGCATAAGACTTTATATGGGGAAAATGATATAGTGCTCTACTTAATTTTTAAATATTTAAACCATCTTTCTATTGTAATCAGGAGTCAGTTGAATTTCAGGACTATTTGGATTCAGAGATGAGAGTGGATATGCTATACACTGCTATTTTCCTTCTTCTTCTTCTCTTTCTTTCTTTCTTTTGATGTATTTGCTTGTTAGAGGGGTCTCACTATGCAGCTTGAACTCACAGTGACACTCCTATTTTCAGCCGGTGCTGGGCTTACAGGTGTATGCCACAATGCCTGGACTCTGTGCCCAGCTCAGCCCGCCCTAGGGCTGGGGCTGGTGCGCTATGTGGTGCCAGGCATTGAACTGCAGTCCCTGTGCTTGTCTAAGCTTGCCTAAGGAGGCACTTTAGTCCCCACTGAGCTATCTTGCCAGCCCCTACACACTAGTCTTGAACATCTACCATTAAAACATTCATG
Organism: Myocastor coypus; assembly: GCA_004027025.1. Lineage (NCBI taxonomy): Eukaryota > Metazoa > Chordata > Mammalia > Rodentia > Myocastoridae > Myocastor > Myocastor coypus. The sequence goes on along the minus strand of PVJA010000017.1, from coordinate 68,674 downwards.
GCATAGAGCACATTTTATACTTACTTTCACAAATCGAAATTTAATCTGATAGAATAACCAGAGTGCTGGGATTACAGGGGTGGGCCACCACGCCCAGCTCTTTCTATTCTGCTTTAAATAAAAGCCCATAGTAACACCCCAACAAGGTGGATGACTGACTAAATATTTAGTTAACTCACACATGCTACAGATTAAAGAGACTAAGTGAGATATTGCAAGTTTTGTTTTTGTTTTTTTTTTTTTAATGGTGATGAAGGCAAGAACAGTGGTGAGTCTATTGGACTCTAAGAGCACTGACAATCAAGACCAGGCCTTGGGCTCCCAGAGAGGACTTCTTACAGCAAGTTAAACTCTAGTCAGAAGCTTCCTGGATTCTGATCAAGCACTTGGAAATCTTCGGGCTAATCAACATCCTCTGGTTAAATTCACTTATCACATCATAAGATATGAAGGGATATTTAGTTGTAGAAGTCATACAATGCAGGAAAATATGTTTCCTACCTGTCTGTGATGTTAAACAAGGTCTGTTGGCTAGGAAATTAAATATCAACTTTGAGCCACCAAATTCATGTGTAAAAACTGGTTATTCTATGAGATTATTTCATGAATATTGCAAGAAAGATCACGGACTCATCAGGCTTTTAAAATTATTTCAGGCATTTTTCCTAACTATCAGACAAATACTTTAGCTTCTGATCAATTGTTGAGGAAAGGTAGATTTTTGGCAGAGAATGAGTGCTTGCCCAAGGAGTTCCAACCATGATAGTTTAGGGTATTTTTCTTTTTCTTTTTGATTTTGTGATAATTTTTTTACAAGTAAGAGTACATATAGTACAGAATTTTAAAACCAGAAAAATTTAATAATGGTTATATTACATATTTTCTTCATCGGATCAGTTTAGGTTAATAGATATAGATATATAAGATTGACCAAAACAATTAAACATTAACACTTTCTATAAACATTAATTTTTAGGTTTTGCACAACTGCTCAGGTAATCTGTGAACTGTACGTGTGTGTGTGTGTGTGCGTGTGTGTGCGTGCGTGTGTGTGTGTGTGTGTGTGTGTGTGTGTGTGTGTGTGCAGCAGGCACACACTTGAATAGCATGGGGTGAGGTTTGCTAGAAGAAACTCTGGTTACATGTCAACACAAGGTTATCTACCCAGGGCATGATGAGCCTTGCCACCAAAAGCTACCATAGCACTAGAGTTGGGAGCTTTGTATCTAAACCTTAGCAAAGTTATTTTCTGTTCACAATATAATAGTACTGGTAATATTTGGAATACTTAATTTTGAATTAATAATATATTTTGTCCAGAATTGTCTGTCAAAATCTCTTTTTTTTTTCTAAAGAAGAAACACTTTAGAAACACATGTACACTTTCCTTTCTTTTTCTATCTTTTGAGGCCAGAGTGAAGCATACCATGGATTCTAATTTGTAATTTGGTTTTGATATACTTTGGTGCCTCAGTTACTTTTTACTCATTGCTGGGACAATACACAACACTCAAAATGAAGGAAGGAAAGGTTTATTTAGCTCACAGTTAGTGAAAATTTCAGTCCATACTCTTCTGGGTCCAAGGCAACTGGCACATGGCAGACGGCAGCAGAAAACAACCAAGAGCAGAGAAGGAGCCGCTGCTCTGATGTCTATTTAGCCTCTCCCCCTTCCTTCTACACTGACTGCGAAGAACAGAGCTCCTCCGAAAGAGTGGTGGTGGTTGCCGCAAAGACTGGAGCTCCTCCATAGTGGCCCTGCTGCATCAATCAAGCTCCTGCAAAAAAGCGGGGCACGCAGAAACCTTCCTCAGGACCTTTGCATACCCTTTCTTTGTTGAGTCACTCTAGGATGGGGCCACCACACCCCAGGGAGTGATATCACCAAGCCAGTGCAGCCAAGTTTCTGATGTCTTCAGTTGACACAACGTCAGCCACCACACTTGGTCTACACATGGCTTTCCTCTTTTATTAACTATTACTGGTAACATAACTAATGCTTCTAAACTGCCATGCGATTCAACAATATAATACCTTCACCACTTCACACTGGGTTACATAGGACCCAAGTGGCTGCTTGGCCTCCCATGAATACCTGATATGTCTTAAAGTTCATGTGTATTATTGCCTTGCTTTGCCACTTAACATCAGCTTCCCAGTGTACATTATGTGTTCATTATTATTATTTTTTTAATGTATTCAAGGGACTGGGGAAATAGCTCCGTAGAATGTGCTTGCCTGACAAGCACAAGGGCCTGAGTTCAACCCCCAGTTCCATAAATAAATAAATAAATAAATAAATAAATAAAGTATTCAAAGAAGTGTTTTATATTAAAGTCTTTCATCTTCTTTTTATGTATTTAGTACAGTGTCTCACCATACAGCTTGGACTCATAGTGTAAAATTTTAATATAGAATTATGAACTATAGTAAGAGCCCACAAAAAGAACAATAAAAGTCCATTTAAGAGACATTTGTAGAACATTTATCCTCCAGGCCTTGAGGATAAAAAGAAATAATTCCTTCTTCCATCACATAATGACTTATGAGAAATGTAGGTAATGTAAAAAGTTGTACACATGATGATGGTAATAAACCATGATGAGCATATTTCTTAAATTCACAATAACAGATGCATTCTGGGTATGGAGACATATCTGTATAATGTTCTTGAGGTAGAAAACAGCAGTTGTCTAGACAGGAAGAAATTATGAGTAATCGAAGTAGAATGAAAGGTTGCATGCTGGATGGGTTAATTAATACCAATGTCAATGAATTAGTGGAGAGAGTTATAAGTTATCAACATTACTGTCTATAATATAGATGCAGCAGATTTTATGAGAGTGGTGCATGTTAGAAAGAGGAGAGAAAAAGAGAACATAAAATGACTAGGATTAGATAGATTCCTTTATTCTGCAACTGAAGTATTGTAGTGCTCCTATAGATAAAGAAAGGATGGGTGGGTAGGTGAAAGAGAAACATCTGTATGCCGCAATATTTACTTCATTGCGAAAATTATTTGTTTTCATTGTAGAAAATTTTAACTTGTGTAACAGAACAAAATGGCATTACTTATGCTTTGCTGTTATTGTACTTCACAAATTGTGAATACATATGTGTGCACATGTATGTGTGTGAATAACTCCCCAAAAGCTTCATGGAAGTGGAGCCGTTCAAGGAGACACCACAGCATGGCTTGTGGCAGGGGAAGGGCAGAAGGGGAAGCAGTGTGAGTACCCACAACCCAGATCAATAAACATGTTACATACACAACAAAAGAGGGAACAGATAGTGTTTTCTGTTACATGAGCTTCGTATTGCATCCAAGCATTTCACATTCTTATCACAAAAATTGGCCAGATGTGACTGAGTCATCTAATCCATGGCTTTTGTTCATGTGGAGTCACTGTGCTCCAAAATCTCATTACTGCAGAGTTTCCTTGCCATTTGATGTCAGGCTTAGCATGGATGTAATTTTCTGGAAGTTTCAGTGACTACTACACTGTGTCTTGGCCTCACCCTCACAACCCCTCACTATTTTTAAAACTCAGTTCACATGCAACACGCTCAGTTGCTTGCTGTCTGATTCCCATAACATTATCCTGACATTCACAAAGCAAATGTCCTTTGAGTACTGACGGCAGGGTGACGTGACCCACCAGATGTGGTATGCTGGGGTGGTTTGCAGGAAACAGACAATATTTACATTAACCTTTTCTGGCACTTTCCTGTGTGGTTAGCAGCATAGCAGCTACATAAAAATGCTTAGTCATCCAGAATCCTCTAAGCACTTGACACCTTGTCAGGTGGTCTTCTGTTGCTGTAGGATGTGGGTGTTGTAGACGCGGTACCATAGCAGCCTGGAAATGAGGTCCCAGTTCTAGCTGAGCTCCTGTGGATGGCTAATCTTAAAAATTTGCCAAACATCGTGACTAGGAGCCTGGCTGCGGGTAGGGGAGGATGAACATTTCATCCTGATTTTATCAATTTTTGAACTGCCAGTAGAGTCATCAGCTGTTTCATTGGTTGGGTTAGTATCCTGGAGACAGAGCTCTGCACACAGGGCAGAACAGTAAACAACATCTCATCACACCGTTAAGCAGCTCCCACAAGAAATTTTATTTTAACAAGAGCACTCTCTATTTGACCTCCTTTATGCTTCACAAAGAATGAAATAATGCTTAAATCTGGAAAAACAAATAGCTCATTCCAAGAAAGACAAAGAGACTTATTTAAATCAATCCACTGAAATCTGCTTTTGCTTTTGTTTTTCTAAGAAGTGAACCCCAAACCTAAACACATGCTTTTTCTTGGTTAAATTCCGGACTTCGTTTAAAATAGCATGTGGTTTTCTTAAATTGTTTTTCCCCATTCCCTTCTAATTTACGATTTTTTTTTTAAAAAAAATCTTGTAATAGTAGATTTAAATGTTCCAATAGCTTCAAGGCAGCGCAAATATCATTTTACAAATGTGAAATCTGTCACGATTCTCAAGTAATGTGAAAAACATCATGATGATTTTCTTTGCAAGCACTTCAGACAGCTAAAAAAGTAATAATTCCTATTAATAAGTGATTTAATGTGTCCCAACATGTGGCCAAGCCTGCAACTATTATGTCAATAAACAGAACTAATCAGTTCATCGTGCTGTAGGCAGAGACTAGCGGTGCATACAAATGTAAGATAACAGGGAGCTCAGACTTATCTGTTTCATTATGGGCTTTCCTCAGTGGCGACAGACTTTGAGACATCATTCTGTGGTTTGTCTTACATTTGTACCTGTCCAAAATGTCTGTTTTCAAGTTTGCTCTTATCAGTGGACCCTTCCTGAGTCATTTTTATTCCACCGTAATCTTCCTAGTGTATCTGGCTGCCTGTGCAGTGGCTTACTTTGATTAGGGTGTATACTCCACCAGCCTTGACAGGAAGACTGAGGGTGTGGGAAAGAAGGAAGATGAGGTGGCTGAGGAGAAACATGGCAGATAATTAAAATAGATTGTTTTTGTCCCATTCTTAGTTAAAAGGGAAAGATCTGTAAGTTATAGTGATTAAGGTTTTAATTCTCAAGTGAGTCTGCAATCACAAAAATGTTAAATATGTATATGTATGTATGTATTGTGTTGTATCCATCAACAACACATATGCTAACACAATAAGAAAATTGTTTCAAAATGTAATAGTGAACTAGGAAGAGTGGACATGAACTAGGGCAGCAGAAACACATGCATTCAAGATAACTCCAGAAATGCTAGTCTTTTAGAGTCTCTGAAATGATTAAAGTTAACTGTAATTTCATTAAATGTTTCCATTGTGCTACTTGCATTACAGGTTCTTTATAAAACTAGTTAGCACAAGACTGGTAAGGAAAAACACTGTGGTGACTGTAACTATTTAGCAGACCACTAAAATAAATTCATACAAGCTTTTGATTTTTTTTAGACTGCTTCTTTCTCCAAGAAAATCTTGGCTAATAGAGAAAAGAGACAAAAAATGTTGTACAGAATAATCTTCATTGGCTATAACATGAGACCCACAGTGACAGCTCAGTAGTAGCCCTTGTATGTGCCCTGCACTCAAATAAAAGGGCATATTTGAAATATCCCTGAATTGTGTATTCTCAGGCTGGGTGTCTTTGTTGCCCAGGACCTTGCCAGAGCCCTAGGGGAGGTCTGGTGGACTAAGGAAGGCAGTTCCAAGGGAAAAGAGCTCTAGAGCATCTACTACTATTAGGTAGGAATAGTTCCTAGCAGTCAAGCAGTGTGGGGGCTCAGTGAAGACCTCTTTAAGAATGTCCACTGCAGCCAGGCGTGGTGGCGCACGCCTGTAAACCCAGCACTCGGGAGGCTGAGGCAGGAGGATTGGTGCGAGTTTGAGACCAGCCTGGACTACAAAAGTGAGCTCAGGACCAGCCTCAACTGCATAGCGAGATCCTGTCTCAAAAAGACAAAACAACAACAACAACAAAAAAGAATATCCACTGCCTTCTGGAGGAATTCGCGTCTTACAGAGTAAAATTATTTTCTTTCGAAATACAGAGTGTTCCTGCAAGCACTTCCAGATGTTGCCACCATACATTAGCTGTTACAGAAAGAAGAAGGCTAATTGAACTATGATCCCATAACTGTGGCCAATTTCTGATTTAAATTCAGTAGTTCTTCCTCTAAGTCTCAGCCACAGTGCTTAAAAGCTGCAGAGGAGGAAACTTCTTTTTCTGTTGATACTTAACCATCACAGACAATAGCTACTGCCTGAAGTATTTGAATTAAACTGCACTCAGGAAAATGAGAGTTTTATGTATACTAGGGAAGTACTTAACTTTCTACAATTGCTTAAAATCTATTATGAATTATTTCATTATAAATTGCCTAAACCGTATCTGTCTACAACTCCTGATTTTGTGAATGTTAAGGAAAAAATTCATTGTGTGATCTACATTTCTTTTAAAAAGTATCCTGGAAAATCTTTACAATTTTATCATTAAATACACATGGATAGCTATAATATCTGGATAAATTTACTGTAAATAGGTCTTAAGGAGAAAAGGTATGAGAAAAACAGCAACTACTGGTAACAAGTGGAGTGTCAAGATTCTACCCACAGTATTTCTGTTGAGTGTACTGAAATAAGTACATGCTTGAGCCTGGGAATTGAGTTTGCTTTAGTAGTGATTGTTGGAAGTATTCATTCTTTGTACCTTCATCCTGACCAGTGTTGTAAGTCTCTCCATTGCTAGATTTTCACAACATGCATTTAGCCTTTCATGAAGGTCAAAACCTACACTGCACTACAACTTCTATTCCCACTACTGCATTCACTAAAGCTGAACAAAAAGTACAGCAATATTATGAAAATTACTCTGAAAAATAGGTTGAAAATTTAAAGGTCTCCTTTAGTCCAAGTAGCAAGCGCGCCATCGCTGTTTAAAAGTTGGTCATCTCTTAATCTCTCTGTAAGGGCACCTGAGGGAAGCTGCTCAGTGAACTTTGAACCTAGTGCTGTAAAGCCCCAAATAAATGAATGGTGCCAAAAAATTAGATAGCTCAGGTGTCTGTCATAAATTCAGCTAACACTTGTGTTTGATTGTCAGAAATGCTTAATTAAAATTCCACTATGACTCTTCTGAAATTACTTGGACAAAATTGTCATAGTCTCTCTGAGTGTACTAGATGAGTATCCTAACTTTGAAGCAAAAGGTACACACACACACACACACACACACACACATATATATATGTATATTGAACCATATATATATGTATATATGTGTGCATGTATACATATTTGTATATATATACTTATATAAAAATACATACACTATACAGAAGACATTTAATCACAGAACATTAGTGTGACACTTGAAAGAGTGTGATATACTGTAAAAACTGAGAAAGTAAAATATAAAGAGCAAAATAAAAGATAATAGGAAACAGGGGATTAGTTCTTTTGTGAAAAGAAAAGGAATGAAACAAGAATAAAGATGGGTTGTGTTCATGGACCAGCACCCTCACAAAGGTAGTCACTAAACAGTCTGTATTACAAACACGTGCTAATAAAAATAAAAAAGAGTCCAAAAAAATAAATAAGTGAAGATCGTAAAAAACAATACTAGAAGCTCAAATGAGAATGAAGCAAAAATTTCTCTCGGAATTGCTGACACCGTAAACTTCTTTATTTGGTGAGAGTGGCAGAGAGCACTTGTTAATATGAAGGGAGGACAGGAGCTGCTAGAAAGTTCAGGCTCCATGAAACACCCTTAGTATGAAAAGGGGAATCCTGGCAGCTTCAGGAGGCTTGTTCCAGAGTTTGGAAAAGGGCTAGTATGCATCTTTGGCATGGTTTTCTGTTTCTTAGGTGTCGTTGCTGTATTTCAGGGTGTAGACGGCCATTCCTGATAGCAAGGGATTTGGAAGTTTGTGATGGATAATTTTCTAGCTGGCTTGGCTGTACAGGTCCTGGAAACAGTGCTTAGAGTGGAAGTGTCTACTCCAGTTCACTAAAAGCAGAATTTTCTTTGAAGAGAGGCTTGGCATCTGTGCCTTCTTGCACATTGTGCCCAGGCATATGCACACTCACACAGATGTGTACACTTCTTTACCCCAGTTGCACACATTAGTTGTGCTACTATTGTTAGAGTTGCATTTGGTTCTCTCTCGTGGTGACATATTATATTAATGTAGGTATTTAAAGTACATATGTATTCACCAAGTTGAGTAAGAGTACAAGATTAAGGGCACTAAAATGATTTAGTGCTAACCAAGATACACTGAGGTTACTCTTTACTAATAGGGGTGATGGATAACAAGCAAAGACCGTGTCTAGGCTAAAACATGAACTGGGCGACTAATAATGCAACTAATTATCCCTGTATGAACTTGTTGTAGCTATGCTATTATTCACAATTCATACAGTTTTTATGTAATGCACTGTTTTTTACTACATAGGTATGTTAATATACTTTGTACAACAAATGAGACATTAATGTAGAAAAACTACCAATCCCACATAAAACTTCAATTTTTCATTAAAAAATCTCTAATTTTCCTCTGGATAGTTACTTTGAATATGTTGTCTCCCTCAGCATGGTGGTGCACACCTGTAATTCCAGTTTTTGGGAGGCTGAGGCAGTAAGATCATTGTTAGTTTGAGACCAGCTTGGGCTACAAAATGAGTGCAAGTCAGCCTAAACTGCGTAGAAAGACTCAGTCTCAAAGGGAAAGGAAGAAAATAGATAAATATAGATATAGGTATCCTCATATTTTTAGCTAGTGAAATCTGAAAATGAACAATATCATTTATTTGTTTATTGTTTTTCTACTTAGAATGTGAGCCCCCTTGTAGCACGGACTACATCGTACTTTTCTTAGAAAAATTTATAATGCTTTAAAGAAATTCTTTGTAAGGGCCAGTGAGAAAGCTCAGTGGACTAAGCTCATGCTTAGGCAAGTGCAGGGATCAAAGCTCCATCTCTGATGTCATGTGCTGCCTTGGTCCTGTCCCTGAACGCACTAAACTGGCCACCTAGTCCTAGTATGGTGGTGCACACCTGTAATCCCAGTACTGGGGAAACTGAAAACAGGAGGATCACTGAGTCCAAGCTACATAGTGAGACCTTGTACCAAATACCAGAAAGAAAGAAAGAAAGAAAGAAAGAAAGAAAGAAAGAAAGAAGGAAAGAAAGAAAGAAAGAAAGAAAGAAAGAAAGAAAGAAAGAAAGAAAGAAAGATATTCACAGTGGGAACATTTTTTTTTTTTTTTTTACTGAATTAAATCATTCATCTTATGCAAATCAGAGAAAAAGGCATTCCTAATTCTACAAGCATAGTTGTCCTCTAGGTCATGTGCTAAGATGTATCAGAATTAATATGTAGCTCAGAAATATTTTTATCAACAATTTTGTACTTAAATTTTGGTAGTGTCTTAAAAATACATATTCAAATTAACAATTGTTTGGCACAAACATTGAAACAATATCTTGCAGGAATGCAAAAAAGAATATTTAGGTTCAACGGTGTTACTCTTGTTTGAGCATCAGTGATTGATTAGCCAGTAAAAATATTAATTATGGTCGATTAAAAGAATTGAAGCTGTTTGGGTAATTAAAACCTTTAATGAATAAGGTTTGTTCAGCTCTAGCATATAGACATCTTAGTTTTAAGCAGGTACAGTAGTGCTTCATTATTAATATTTTCAAACTTCCTTTTGCATCATTAATATCTGCACTTAATGTAATCCCAAGGATTTCAGTGTCAACATAGTCTTGAAAACAATTTTCTAATAATATTGATCCAACAAGTAGGAGGGGAAATGTTAGCAAGAAGAAAAACTAAATCCTCCAGGGCTTTGATTTTCATCTTATTTTTCCCTTATAAATAAGTGTAAATGGGATTTTAAAAAATGTTAAATGTAACTTTATCTTCATAACATTCATTTAAAAATTTTTATTCTATTCTTCTCCGTCTTCCAGAGTAGTAAGTATTGTGTCAACTTTTGAGGTTATTGGGTCTTTTCACTTTCTTATACCCGTTTCAATTCAAACACATCTACTTCTTAGGAAGGCTGATCCATCAAGGGTGCCCTACCTATGCGCCTTCCTTGAAAGTAATGTTTAGGAAAGATTTCAGGAGTTAGAATCATATTTTCCTCAAGTCATGCTCTTTACTGCCTAGATGTGCTATTATTAAAAAAAATAATGTAGAAAGGTTAGAAAAAGACAACACAACATTAACTACTAGAATTAGCAAGCTGATATTGTATTAAAACTCTAGGATTAAAATTAATCAGTTGCACGTAGGTTAAATGATGTTCAATAAGGCCAACTGAAGGAAATATTAATTTTTTTTTTGTGTGAGGAGAAAGGTCTGTAGGGTGTCCAGGGTCTCCCTCCTAGATGGAGTGATCTTCTGGTGATCTGTCTGTTTACAGCCTCCCAAGAGCTGGGATTACAGGCATGCACCACCATGTCCAGTCTCAATTGTCATCTCATGCCCAAGGGGCAGGGCCAGCACAACAGGCCCAAGGATTGAACCCCTGACCCCTGTGCCTGCTTGCAGGTGCTTTAATCTGCTGAGATATTTGGCTAGCCCAGGAAATATTAATTTGAAAAAAGGCTAAAAAAGAAAATCTATTATTTCTTAAGGAATTTCACTAAATGTACAATGTAATTAGATGTAGCACATAACCAACAAACTAAATATGGCCTCTTGGTTATATGTACAATGCCTTTATGGTTTTGCAAAAATAAAGATAATGCACAGAAATATTTGTGTACCTAGGAATGAGCATGGATATTACAAAGTTACAATTTTTAAGTTCATTTATATTCAGTATTTTTGTGACTGCTCAGAAGAAAGATAATAAGCCACACATTTTTATTTGTGGAAGTACTATCTTGGATGGCGTTGCATACACAGGGGAGAACAGGGAAATAATTTTAATAAAGAACCTGGAGGCATTAGGAGTATGGTAAAGAAATGATAAAACCAAGATTTAAGTTGTAAAAATGCAAATCATTACACAAGGGGAAGAAATAACCTAATGCAACTCCTCAGAGCGTGAGACCGACCCAAGAAAACAGTTAGAGGCAAACTAAATCTCTGAGTGATAATGCAGAGAAAATGAGATATGAAGTGGCAATAATAATGGACATAAAATATTCCCTGTGCTTCTAAACCACAAAGAGGCTTTGTGGCCCAGGAGGATGAAGTGTAGAGCACCTACACATGGGCTTCAGCTTCTGATACAGAAAAAACAAAACAAAACAAAACAAAACAAAACAAAACAAAAAACCATGGATCCATAGCTGGACACACAACTGTGTAGGGTTCCCACTGCTAGAAAACTGCCACAGCAGTGCCTATTTCTGTTACATGTCATCAGTGGACACTTTCTAAGTGAAGATAGTGTCAAGGAATGGAACAAGATACAGTGACTGCCCATGTGAGTGATGTCTAGTTCTGAGGACTTAAAAAAGAATTCCCCTGTATTGCCTGTGAATCACATTTTAGTAGACACAACTCAGCCTTCCGAAAAAAAAAACAAGTGATGGAAATAATCATTTCTAAACCTCCAAAGAGAATTTTAAAAAATGAAGCAGAGATTGAGGACATATACTTCAGGGACAGAATACTTGTTGGGCATGAACAAGGAACTGGGTTGAAGGCAGAAAATAAATAAATAAATAAATAAATAAATAAATAGTTCCAAAGGATGCAAGTTGTGATTTATCATTTGTTACAAAGGAACTGCTTTGAAGATAGCAAGGCACAGTCTAATAACTATAGTTATTCAATTGTTATTTGGCCATGGAATTCCACATGCATTGCCCGTGAATCACATTTTAGTGGACATAACTAAGCCTTCAGAAAAAAAAATCAGGCGATGGAAATAATCTTTTTTTAAACCTCCAAGAAGAATTATAAAAATTGAATTGTTTCATTTCTCATAAAACAAAAATACCATATTAACTTATTACCACAAAGTAAAACATTTATGCCCATTTTACAGAGGAGAAAGATGCAGCACAACAAAAATCAATCAGCTCCTCTAATGTTCTTTAGAACTGAAGTAAAGAAATAGGATTTAAGTACTTGTATGTAAAATTTCCAAGTCCATGGATTTTGCATTATTGAACTTGTTCATTGATTCTGTAACTGACACAGTGACCATCAATCCTGTGAAGCAGTTTGATACTTTTATACTTGCTTACACAGGCTTTCTTCAGGCTTTTAGTTTACAAAGGCTTTGACAATGTTTTGCACTGGCTTCCGTTAACGTACAGGAGAAATACTGCATGAATTTTTTCAGATTTGTACATGTACACTTTAGAAATCATACAAATGGCAGGTTTTGCAAGTGAAAAGTTACGTTAACAAATTGCCATATGAGGACATGAGACCATTATACATGTATTTTTTTAAAAATTTAATTTAGTTTAAATCTGAAGAGTAAAACAAAAGCAAAAACACATAGGAGAAACAAAGCCACAAACAGGGTGACATATAGCAATACATATATTACAGATTTTCCAAAAAAGAATAGCTGACTGACAAGGGCTGTTATGGTATCTATTTTTATCATCAAATCTGTTGCTCAGATTAACATATAGTTACACAAGATTGGATAAATAATTGAGGGCTACAGCTTGTTTTCAATTCCTTACAACTTGTTTCTGGAGGTGAAGCCCAGTAGCCTTAGAGTCAGCACAAGAGTAGTAAAATATTCCTTATAAGGAAGCGATCATTCGGGATGGCCCAGAAAGGAAAGAAAAATGCACAGCCTATGAAATTCTTATCGTCCATTTCCCATGATGGTTTAATTTTGATAAATAACTTGGTAGAATGATAAGGTCGCCTGAGACGAAAAGTTATGTAGATGATCAGACGTTTTTCACTTACCTTGGCGAATACTACAGCGCCTATAGCTTAATAAGAAAGAATGCCTACTAACTGAACATGATCCGAAGTAAGCAATGTCCTCTTGACTTATTTATATTAGAGATGAGTTTTACATAGGGAAGATGAATTGTAAATACGTCAGCTTTACAGAAGGAGATTTGTACATGATTAAATGAAGTGCTGTGGTCTTAAACTTCCACCATGCAGTGTCTATAATTTTTGACTGTACTGATAGACAGCACTTCAGAGGATCATCAGCGATTTAATTATCAGAGAAAGCTTATGTGAAGCTGCTTTACAAAAGCGGAAAAAGCTCACCATTTCCCTGATGAAATACATGTGATTATAATTTAATACACTGATGTCACAGTCATGTAAATTAGCTGGTAAAAATTACTCAATTAATGAATGAATTAATTAATTAATTATTTCCATGGAGTCTCACTGCACAGATCAGACTCATAATGATCATCCTGTTTTCAGCCCCCCAAGTGCTGAGACCACAGGCCTGCAGCACCAAGGGCCGTCTCAATGGCCATCACAGCACGCCCTATGGGCAGGGTAGGGTATGGCAGCTGGCATGCCAGGGATCTAAGCCCAGTTCCTGAGCAGGTGTTTTCATCCCCTGAGATATCTGGCCTGCACTACTCTAAATGGTTTTGGTACTGCTTACCTCCTTTAAAAAACAAAAAAAAAAATGTCAACCATATTTATACATTGCAAAAATTTTTAATGAATCAGTGAAAATGTCTTCACCTTTGATACACTGATTTTTCAAAAGTATATTTTTTTACCAGAAATTATCTTGAGGCCCCCAATTCAATGAAATTGTGTTTTATTTGTGATTCATTACTTAGAGGAGAGATATTAGATAGTATTAAGATAGAATCAGTGTGAACCTATTTAATGGCTCATCCTGCTATCTCAGGTGATATTTTTTTTTTCTGTGAGAACATATTTAATTCAAGGGATTTCGTGATCAGGCAGCTGAAGTGGGAGCCAAGCCATAGTCAAGCTAGGATCCCAGAGGTATCACTAGCCTTATACCTATCACCAGCAAATCTATTGAAAAGCAAGTCGGCTGGAAAATCGGCGTATTGTATCTTGTTAACAAGATTGACGGATGGAGGGGCAGGCACTTTTTATTTGGCCATCGAATTCCAATATTCTGGCTTTGTTGTACGAGTGTGTGACTCTGAATTGTACAGTAAAAGCAACCATTTTATAAACTAAAAGAAAACAAGAGATTACTTTTTCATAGGATTTAGAGATCTTGAGTGTTAAATGGGATGGGATGGCCAGACATGGCCAAATGTGAGTAGTGATAGAAGCTGAATTTCAGTGAGAAAGGTCTGGGGTCAGGCATGAGAGCAGGAGCACAGCCAGTGACTTGGGCTTTGCTTTTGGCAGCTGTGCCACAACTGCTTTTCCTTCTGCCAGATCCCTCTGCCACATCCCTGTGCCATGCTGCTGTGCTTGCGACCACCTGGCTATGGACAGAAACCTCTACAAACTATCAGCCAGGATGAACCCTTGCTCCTTTAAATTGTGGGTACTGGGTGCTGTGTGTCTGCAACAAAAAACTATTTACAACAGTAAGAATGACATTAAAAGAGAGGTCTCCACAATGAAAAGATAAATTACTGAATGAAATGGAAGAGATTTTAGGGATTGAAGAGACTTATAAAACATGGATAGATATTGTGTTGATTTCTTTTGTCTTGTTGCTGAAACAAAATATTAACACCTAGAGTAAGTGAAAGGCAGGTTTCTTTAGCAGCAATGAAATCACTGGGTGAAAGGTCAGTTAGTAAATAATGTGGAAACAATGAAAGTGGCCTAAAAGTGCCTGCCTGGCAAGCGCAAGGTCACCAGTTCCATCCCTAGTACAGCATGCTGAGCAGCCCCAAACTGGGTATGGCGAGGCAGGACTCCGGTCTTAGTGCCGGGAGGCTGAGACAGGAGGATGGCTGTAAGTCCGAACTGCATATTGACACCCTACACACACACACACACACACACACACACACACACTCACACACACAAAATCTCAATGTTAAGAAAATATAGAGTATTAAATACATTTTCATGCTGAAATAATGTTATTATGATGACATTTGTACATTCAGCAATGTTTTCCTACATTCCTGGCTAAAGAAATCTAGTTTACAAATATTTCTTTGTTTAGAACTTTCTCACTGCTGTAGGGAAAGGAATGCTTGGATTACAATAAAAAACTGTAAGGTTGTATTCTAGCAATATAAATAAATGGGACTGAAAAACACCAAAATATAAAGTCGATAGTTTCCATCTTTAAGAATTACCTTTTACCTCAATTTTCCCCATCCACAGATGAGTCAGTGCTGGTGATTTTTTCTGTCCAAAAAATTCAGAAGTCAGATGAGAACACTTTATTTACCTGTTATCAAGACTGCCAATAAAAATCAAAACATTAAAACTAGCCCAAAGTTTATGCTACCCAGGGAAAAGAGCCTCTTCGCATATTTCATCCCATTATGTCACTCGCACACATGAGGCAACCAAAAGAAGTTATATTTAACGGTGAAATTTTATCTTTTATTTGTAATATTTACTTATTTATTTTAGGAAAGGGTCTACAGTGTGCTTAGGGTCTCACTCCTAGATGGGACTTGCAGTGATCCGCCTGTTTACAGCCTCCCAAGAGCTGGGATTACACGCACATGCACCTTGCTCAGTCTTAATCCCTGGCTCAGTATGTCCCAGGGGAGGGAGCCATCTTGGTAGGTCCAGGACCAAATCTCAGATCCCTGAATCTGCTTGCAGGCCCTTTAATCTGATGAGCTATTTGGCCCACCCTTACCTGTGAATTTTTAAACGAGTTATTTTTATTCAAAATGTTTATGCTCTGTGGAAAATTTTAAAATATGTTCTAGAAAGAGAATCCCAAATATAACTGAATATTCATTTACTTTACCTCGGTATTGTATGGGCATAAAAGCAAAATTCTTAACTTCATACACTAAATGTGCACATATGAAAAGTCATTGCTTCTGTAAAATCTAAATGATTTAAGGAAGAGACCAGTTTTTTTTAAATTTTGGTTTAGTTTTAAACTCATGAAATACTGTGTTTTGTTTTACAACAAGTTGTTCATTTGAAAAGTGTATGAGCTTCCAGGCAAGAAGTAAAAGTCTGATCCATTTTTAACCTCTGATTTGGTAGGAGAATGGAAATGAAGAGTACAAACAAAATTAATAGATTGAGGTCATAAAAAATTAGTAAAAACGTTTTAATTTGATGGTGAAAGAAATGAAACTTGGTGAGTTAGCTCATGAATCACGCTGTTGTTATCCAAACGTGAAGCTCACAGTAGTGACTGTAACATCGCTAGTGGTTCTCTTGGCCTTGGCTTGTTGTTCACGTCTTGGATTCTTGCTGCTCATTAAAATCCAGTTTATATTCATTGTTTGTATTTCAGTTCATAGATACATAATTCTTTAGAAAAAGAAATGTGTTCTAAGTGCCTATAATTCATGTCTTGTGCTAAATAGTCAAGACAAAAATCTTTCGGTGCTATTATTTCATTTTATGCTAAGCATAAATACAGTTATTCTCATTTTATAATGACCTTACTGTGCCTTATTTTTATTCTGCTTTCATTTGATAATGAAATATATAGCTATGATGAAATAACAATTTTAATATTTTTGATAATACCCATTTGGCAGCAATGTATAATAGTAATTTAAAATAAATACTTGAATATGTTTATGCATTCTATATATAATCAAAATATTTTCTTCAGTAATGATATCAATAGAAATTCAAATTCTGTGAAAAATATTAATTAATAGCTATGGTTACTTGTAAGGGGTTCAAACGTGAACTTTATGGTAATGATTCATGAATTAATAGCAATAAGTTGATTGTAATTTTGCCAACACTTGATAAAGATTCATATAACTGATTCATGACACTATAATAGTAAAGGTAGTAATACTTGCCTTGCCTGTTTCAAAAGTGCCTACAGTTTATCTGTCATTTTCTGCTTATAGTTAGCTAATAGTTTTTCACATACTTGTGTTGAAACATAATTATCCAGTTTGCCAAAAACATTTGCAATCCAAAGTGACAGTTGAAATTCCAGACTTGATTTTTTTGTAGAACATATAAATCTCTCCTCCTCATTCCTGTTCCAGCCTCAAAGCCTCCAGTAAAATAAGGGAATACCTACTGAATTCAGTTCTCAGCTTTTTACCAGTGGGCCTCTCCCACTTGTCACTGGTCCCTTCCCTCCAGGTACCTGAAGAGAAAAGAGCAGAATTTGTCAGTTAAAGGGAAGTGACCAGTCTTGCTTAGCAGGCTATGGATGTTTTAAATCACCATTTGAGGTGTGCACTCTGCTTCCACAGACTCACTGGATGTTCTGCTAGAAGCTTCCTGGCTCTAGTGAACTTTATTAATATATTCACTTACACATGTTTTGATGCAGCCTATCTATTCTCTCTATCCCACCAATTGACTTTTAGGGAATTAACTGTGTGGCTCTATGATCTTTTTGAACCTTCCTGGTTCTACGATCAAGCCCTAACTTCTTAAGACACAGCCACCATCTACTGTAGTGATTCATGGAGAACCAAATCCAATGTTCTATGTCTTCCACTTATAGGAAGTGTATTATGGACTAGTTCCACAGTTAAAAGTTTCCCTTTTATGGTTGCCCATGTTTAGTTCTGGGAATGAAAAATTATGTTATCAGCTGAAAACGCATAAGGACAAATAAATGTAGGTTGTATCCATGGAATCTAATGGAATGTTTGAAGCTGATTTCAGATTGATTCTGAGAAGACAAGTAGGTTGAAGACATTGCCCTATGGTTAGATAGAGGGCTGGAAAAGGCATGTTGGAGTCCTTCATCCACTACTGACTGTGTGAAGAGTCCTGTGGGTATTAAAAGTAGGTTCTTGGGTGCCAGGGAGATAGCTCAGTGACTTAACAGCCTGCCTTGCAAGCACAAGGTCCAAGTTTGACCCTCACTACAAAAAAAGAGGGGAGGGGAAGATTGTTAATATCATTCTCTGATCAAATCATTAACAGGGAAAACCTCTCATTGGCTATTTCCTTTCTATCAGCTATAGTGCAGAAGCTATAACTATTGGGTAATGATACTTAGGAGATTTGGAAATCATTTTCTCATGATCATCTAGTATACTTCCCTCTATGGAAAGGTTCTTGTGTAAATACACCTCTTCTTGAACCCTCCTAGAGAACCTTCTCTCTGTCTCACTCTTTCTTTCCTGATCTCTTATTCTTCACATTTTCAAAGTATATTTTGATTTAAAATAATGATGAAGATTTTGAACACTTCGTGGGAAAAATCTCCATATGGTTATTTGGGCTACATATATCTCATCTTGTTTTGGAGATCCTCATAGGACATTTTAATTTGATGTTTTCTAGTATATCTACTCTTAAAACTAAAATAACCATTAGGGAATTAAAGGTTTCACAATTACCATCTTTAGCAGTGAATCTAATAATAGCATACTAACTAATATAATGATCACTTTTATATGTGAGCACATAGTGTACTCAATGAAGAAAGAATGATGTTTGACATATTTGTTAATTAAATATATTATTGTTCCTTATGGGGATATTGCCCAAATGTTTCCTTCTGACTTGCAGAGTAAAACATTTATATTAAACTTAATGCAGCACAAAAACTGTGCTTACATACTGATTTACATATCCATTTTTCCATTCAAATGCAAATAATTTTAAGAAGTCATTTTTTATGTTCTTTCTTGCTCTTACCCATGAAATATACTGATTTATGCATAGAACTATGGGCATGAATATATTCTATTCTGAAATCAATATATGACTTTAAAAGTTAATTCATGATGAATGCTCTCTGTGTATCTAAGTCTAAATTAATTTTTGGCTCATTATTTTGCCAAAAGAAAAAAATATGATTTTGTTAATTTTTTTGAAACCTAGTACAGTTTAGAGCAAATTTTAAAGAAAGAAAATGAAACCAAGCAATGGAATATTTTGAATCCTGTCATCTTAATATGTCCGTAATGCTTCATTACAAAGAATTGATTTTGGTGCACAATGCAAAGAAGTTGTTTATTACTTATGCCAAAGTACTGCCAACTTTTGAGTTGAATATGTAGGTAGTCTAAATAGTAATGAGTACACAGAATGTAAAATTACTTGCTAAGTTATCAAGTGATTTCTAATGCAAAATTTAAAAATGATACTTCTTAGGACAATGTTTTACACTTAGAACAAAGTCAAATTTAAAGCATTGCTTGATTATTTTAAAACTCTTTTCTAAAATATTTATTACCTCAGAAATCAACATGACTTGTTGGTCAGAATAACAGATAGTAGAGGTGTTCATCTACTTGTAATCTTTTTTATTAAGACAATTTTATAAATGTGACCACGAAGAGAAATTTACCAGTAAAATTTATAATATTGACATTGAATACTGATCAGTCTCTACATAGCTCCAAAAATTAAACAGCATCCTCTTTATAAATCAGAGTATTAGTGATGGGTCAATCTAGCTGCAAGTGTATGAAAGCAAACAAGAAACAAAGTAAAAAAAAATCTACTTTATGACGAATCTCAGGAATGAAAATGAAAACAATAAAACATTTTCATTTTGTAATGTAGTCAAAGAGCTTGCTATAGACCAAATTTATTCTGAGAACAGTTATAAAAATTGTATGTACCATTTTAAAAAATTATTTAAAGACGAAAGCTGCTGAGTGATAAAAGGGCAAGATTTTTCAAATGGAATAATGGAAGTCAAGTCAGGCACTCTCTGACTTTTCTCTGCAGCATTTTTACGAGAAGTTAGACTTTTTCTAGAGAGAGGGCAAATGAGAACAACAATACCAGAAGAACTTTTAATTTATTGATTAATTAATTAATTAATTAATTTAATGTTTTAGTACAGAGTCTACAAGGTCTCAATACACAGATTGGACTCAGAGTGATTCTCCTGTTTTTAGCCTCCCAAGCTCTAGGAGTACAGGCCTGCACCACCACACTTAGTCTAGGTCGCTGTCTCAGCTCGCCCTGGGGGACAGGAACAGCTCGGCATACTGGAGTTTGGACTGTGTCGCTGAGTCTGTCTAGGCAGACACTTAAATCCGCTGAGCTATCTGGCCAGCCCCAGAAGAACTTTTAGCACCGTCTACATACAGGAGAGAAATGCTGCAGATATGAGAAGCCAGAATTCCGTGAGAATGGGTAAGAGGAAAATTTATTCATACACGCCCTGCTTTCCTCTCAAATGATTTATCTAGTTCATAATCTTCTCAATATGGGGCTTAAAGCTATGCAGAAAGAGTCTGAAAATCAGAGCAGAGTTTTCTACTGTGTCCTTGTTCTGTCCTCTACGTTAGAGTTCCGGACTTCCCAGATAGAGTCCTTGTTGAACATACTAAGATTGTACTTAAAAATTCTGGACGTTTTCACTTTTGGAATAAGTGTGAACAGGAGGCAGAGAGACCCGTGAAGAAAACTATCCAGTTTTAGCTCAGCTTTATTACTAATTAGAACATAATCATTGGCCATTACTGTATCTGTCCAGAAAGGAGAGGAACCATTCCTAGAGAAATATAATAGTACAGATTTTAAAAGCAATTAATCTATCATTTAATTAAAAAGTTGTTAAAGATGCCAACACCCAAAAGAAAACCAATTAAAAGGAGGCACGGTTGATTCAAATGTTAAAGTTAATAAAAATAAATTAAATTCATCACAAATAAGAGGTAAGAGAAAATAGATGTGAGAAGCAGAAAAAATAGTTATGGAGAATTGTAGGTAAAGAAGTGGTATCATTGGTAAAGTGTAAATGAAGGAAGCGAGAAGTGAATATTAAAGTTTCTTAAAAAAGTGCAGTAGAGCTTTTAATTACACATTAGAGAGACCAGGCAGAGAGTTAGTGAACTAGTGAACTTATCAAGAGTCGATATCCAAACTGAAGCTGGCGAGTGAATGAAAAATAATAAAAGGGATTAGAAAGCACTCAGTGTTATATGTACACGGAACTGAAGCTCCAGAGGAGGCAGAATAGAGAGACGAGAAAGCAACAGTGAAAAGAGACATGACTACTTTTCAAAACCTGGCAAAAAGATATGTATTTGGAAAAACATGTGAAATCCAAGAAATCCAAGCAAGATAAAATAAAGTGCATGACATGTAGGCACAGCATAATAATAAAGTTGAAAATCCATGTAGGATAATCACGAAAATATCTTTATAAGATACATAAATAATAAAAATAAATACTAGGAACCATATTAACCAAGATTTCTTTATTCAGAAAAATAGTCCTAAAATATAGATGAATTATATTTTCATGTAGACAAAAACATATGCAATGTATTACTGATAAGCTTTCATGGGATGGGGGAGATTCCTTAGGTAGAAATAAAATGATCATAGTACATGAAAGAACAGGAATGCATGACTGACAAAGGAGACATAACTATGCACTGAAGGTGATGATAAGATACAAGTAAAAGATGGAAACAAAGCTCTTTTTTTTTTTTAAATAAAGGAAGGCAAAGGAAGTAGAAGCAAGATACAACATGTATAGGTACAAATTCTTTAAGATGAATGCTATTTTTATGTATATCTACAATGTATCAATATTTTAAAAAGACAGAAAGATGATAATCACAATTATTATAAAAACTTTTTACATATACATGATTCAAATGCGTGAACGTAACACTGGAAACTCTGGAAGGCTGTATGTGGCAGCTTATATCCCTGGTAATGTAGAGGAAGTGCTGAAGTAATAACTTATATTGCACTAATATTTTTGATTTCTACTTTTAGCTATTCATATGTAATTTTTACTATCTTAAACAGCAATTCGCTTGGATGCTAATAGAGGGATCAGTGCTCCCGTATGGTAGTTATCCCAAGTGGTGATGAATGATGTGGACGTCTTGGGGTCTGCCGTCCACTGCTCAGTGAGTATTGCATCATGTGATGCCTGCAGAAACCACTAAATGGAGTAGGCACGTGATAAAGTGTGTGTGACAAAAATGAGAAGGAAAATACAAAATGTGTATGCATCAGCAGAACAATTAGGAAAAAAACCTGTTTAAGGAGCATGCCCTTTGAATCAATAACATCATCTTTGTTTAATAAGCATGGCCCTTTGATTTATCAGAAAAGACTCAGATTTATCCCTCATTAACAGAAACTGTGCTACAGGCTTTGTTTACTTAGAAAACTAAATTAGAGGAAATGTTGCTGGGTTGCACTTGTATGTGGTCCCCATAATTTACAACGAACAAAATGAGCTGGCAGTTTCGATGAAACTAAGAATTATTTCATATGAAGTAAATTACATAAAAATAAATCCAGATCAATTTTAAGAAAAAAAATCTATAATTATTTGTCCTGCCACAATTATCCACAAAATGGAGTTTTATTGTAAGAATAAATTAAGACAGAACTAAATGTCTTCTGCATTATTTCTCTTGGGCTTTCCAGGGGCAAAGAGATATTGACAAAAGTATGTGAGCACACTGAAACATATGATTATGCAAAATTTGAAGAAACTGAGAGTACAGTTGCAAAAAGAGGCACGTTTTCTTGAAGGAAAGTGTATTTGATGTGCAAGTTTATTAATTAAGCCTAATATGCAGCTCATGCATGTCTCAGAGAACTAATTTAACAGATTTGTCTCTGAAAATGCATGAATTTAACTGAGAACCAATTTTGAATTCTCTAGCTTCTATTCCATGTATGTCTTAGTTAATGCACTGTAATATAGAAAAGACTTAAGAGTTGAGCTTTTAATTAATTATTCCACTAAATATCTTTTCTTGAATGTAACATATAAAATGAAAGTAAGTGCTTTTTTAACTAAAATGTCATTATTTTTCACACTATACCAAAGGCCAGCTTAATGGGTTACAATTTCACAAATAATTAGACTAAATTATAAAATGTCAAAATAAATGAACAAGCATGCCCTTTGATATTATTTCTTTATTTAAAACATTACAGATTTGCATGCAGGCTAATTTTCCAAATTGGAAAAATTTAACTGTTCTTTGTCACTTTTATGTAAATTATCTTATTTCATTTATTTACATGATATTTAAATTTTTTTAAAATGCCATTGCTAAGATGAAGATCCCAGGGGATTTTATTCTGCTGAAGGAAAATTGATATTATCTGATGATTTTTCACTGAACAGTAATGATCTTTACAGTCATTTCCACAATTGCTTAGCCATTAGTTCCCACACTTTCCCAATACTTTCTCTATTAATTACTGATACTGTAAGTGCCAAAGTATATTATTCTAAACTTGATTCCCTGAATAACGCATTTAATTTTTAAAAAAGGTATTAATTTTAATGAGAAAGAAATAACAATGAGAACATTTCAAAACAGGTTAGTAGAATAGTTATAATTATTAGATTGCATATTGTCATCTTCATTGTAGCTGTTCAGAGTACTAGATGCAGACATGATATCTTTTCTGAAGACTACTAGTACAGATCTTTCTCCTCATTTAAGTAAGAGAGAGTAGCTGTATATATAGTCCAATAGTCCATCATAGTACTGTATTAGCAGCAGAAAAGGCAATGTTGGTGGCTGTTGACTTGAGCCTTTTACATACTAATATGGTTTTACTTTTTATGCGTCGTTTTTAACATATGGAGCCAAGTCTTCTTTCTCCATGAATTTATATTTGGTTTATATAGTGCTGATATCTCAATGACCAGCAGCTCATCACTGATCAACTCTCACTTGATTCATTCTTTCAAATTTGTCTGAGGCCATTGATACCTACATTGTTGCCCCATTAGCATCCACCTAATGATTTTCCTGAAGGCAACAACGTTCTCTATTGGAAAGCTCTTGCTTTCCAGTGGGATAAAGCAATCTGTATTTGCTACATATACACTTGTGGCCCTGCTATTTTTGGCAACACTAAATGCAAGCTGAGTCCAGGTCTGCTCCATAAATTGTCATTTCCCTTGGATTAGAACACCAGGATGTGTTCTGCTTGTAGGGATGGTAAAAATCCATCAGGACAGCAGAAATGTGAGGCCTCTAAGGTTTCACTTGGGATGATAGATCAGTCTCATTTAATTGGTCAGTGTCAGTCTCATGGCTGAGCTCTGTGTCAGTCGGTTGGGAGGCACACTCCGTTTTTTTATCACAATATATTAATGCATTAAGGCAAAACAAAGTGCAGATCATCCCACACGGCTTCAATATGGAAGAGTGATCGCTTCCTTCTATGCTCTTTTTGAACACACTGACTCCCTAATCTCAATTCTATCTTGATTTTCCTGTTGCAATTTTTTTTTTTGCTTTTGCTTCCCGGATAATGACATTTTGTAATGCTTCTTATCAAATATTTAAATTCACTTTTCTTTTAATTCTATCCATTTTCTCTGAGGGGACGATCTACTTATGCAACTTTGTTATCACTTTAGGCATTCTGAAATGCTTAAATCTAATTTTTTTAGATGGCTTACCTGAATTTAGACTTAATTCCTGGTCCATACTAGATTTACTAGTGTCAAAGATATTAAGAGCTCCAAATTCCATATGTTCACAATGAAATTATTGATAGACATTCTGATCAAGAATGTTATTTCTACTTTGTTTAAATGTTAATGATGCCTTTTGTAGCCAGATATAGAAGCTTAAACCATAAAATAAAAACTTAGCAAGTTCTCTTTTTAAAGCCCCTGAATTTAATCAGTCACTAAATCCTGATGAGTCTATCAAATCCCTCTTCTAATATTTCCTCAGGTCTTCCTTTAATGTATTTGACAAAATTTCTTACAGTGATTGCCATCAAAGGTATTTTGTTAAGCCATGTTAAACTCTCAGAAATAACTTGTCTCATATCGGATATAAATATTAATATATTGATAAGTACTAAATAGTGTCCAGTGTATAAAATGATAAGTTTTATTTTATTTTATTTTTTGAGATAGGGTCTTGCTATGCAGTTGAGGCTGGCCTTGAGCTCACTTTTTTAGCCCAGGCTGGTCTTGAACTCACACCAATCCTCCTGTCTCAGCCTCCCGAGTGCTGGGATTACAGGCATGAGCCACCATGCCCAGCTAAAATGATAAGTTTTAAAAGGTGACTTTGTGAATAATGTTCTGTTTTGAAACCTAGATTGTATACCATATCATACAAGACAAGTAATTTATAGAAATACAAAGAAGACATGAAAGAGGAAAAACATATTCAGCAGTAAATTAATGAGTATAATTAAGATGAAATCGAAGCATTTAGATGTTAAATCTCAGGAACTTTACGTGTAGATAATGTGTGCCCTTCTTCTAGTTAGATGGGCCCAATTATTAAAGCACATATGGATGATATTCCCTGTACTTCATTTCTGAGGAGAAGGAGACAGGCATCATTTGTACTGGGTGGGAGAGTCAGTCAGGGTCCAGAATGCACAGGTAGGGCCAAGCCCACTAGTGACAGTCATGGTAGTGATGAGTTTTTAGTAAAGGTGAAGTCAGTGTGTGTGAGATATAGAACTACGCATTTTACAATATAACGTTGCATTGTACTTATAGTCACACTGTACTTTACAAATTTGTTTTGCCAGCTTTTGCTCTTCCTATTTGTTTCATGAGTGCCCAAACTATTTCCAATGCACTGCTTTTCTCTGCTTAAACTAGTATAGTGTTGCTTGTTTTCATCAGGTTCCTGTCTTTGGCCAAGTGCTCACTGATACAGGAGATTGTGTGTGATCAAGTAATTAGAGATGGGATCTCAAGATTTAGGAAAGTGTCAAGTAAGATACAGCAAAGAAAGAGCAGGCAGGGGCATAATTCCAGCAAATTCCTTTGGGGATAAGGTTAGCTTATTCCCTCAGAGGGTATGAGACCTGTAAACTACATCTTAGAGATTGTCCTTTTCAAGATAATCATGTTGGGTTTCCTTGCCCTGTTTAAGTAAGTTATTAGCAAACATCTGCCTCAAGGGATGTGTAAACCTCAAGATGTATCTGTCCGTGCATTTAAGCAAATCAGTTCCTGTACTTCAGTGGAAATATGAAGGAGAAGTGTTGGTACAGAGTACAGACAAAAATGCAAATCACAGTCAGAGGAGAGGAAACCATGTCAGGAAAAAGACTAGAGGAGATATTTCACAATGGCAACATTTAGTATAAACTACAACTGGCTAAAAAGTGTAAGTCCTTACATGATTTATTTTCAGGGCAATGTGAGTAATTACACAGTTGTTTTACTGTTCTTTTCAGGGATGGATGCACTGAAAATCTGTTGCTATCAAAGATTGTCACATGGAAGACAAAGAGTTACAGTTGGAGGCAGCAGAGAATAACTGGTAAATACATGGTGTATAGAGCCCAAATGTCTTGCATCTGTCACTTGGTAGAAGAGGACCTATAGAAGTTACAAAATCAGATCTAGGGATGGCCAAATAGCTCAGCAGGTTGAAGTGCCTGAAAGCAGGTGCAGGAGCTGGGGGTCCGATCCCTGGGACCTCCTGGGTTGGTCCTGACCCCAGGGTGCGCTGTGATGGCAACTGAGACTGGGCCTAGCGGCACCTGTGTGTAATTGTAGTTCTTGGGAGGTTGTACACAGGCAGACCACTAAAAGTCGAATCTAGTAGTGAGACCCTGAACACCCTGTACACCCCCACCCCCGACATTAATCATCATCATCATCATCATCATCATCATCATCATCATCAGCAGCAGCAGCAGCAGCAGCAGCATCACCACCAGATCTATGTTCTTTCACAGGTAGTATTTCTTAATCACTGTTCTTATATCAAGGAATTTTTCTACATTTGAATCAGTTAATATTTCCACAAAATTAGAACAATGCCTGGTGAACAACTGAATGTGTTAAATAAATAAATGCAGTTGTGAAATGGCTAATTGGATTAACCTCGGGTTTCCTAATGATTTCTTTGTGATAGAATAATGCAAATAGTATAAATCAAAGACAAATCATGGAATGCTTGAAGCTAGTGATTTTGACCGTACTGACATATATTCTTTTCTTATCCCTGGCATTAGACCCACTGTATGTTTTAATTTTGTGGTTGAAGAGGAGGGATTTATTGTGTGATGTTTGAAGGGAAGGAAAACCTCATCATCTCCCCTTTTGCTGATGTTTAAGTGGTCAGAATATTAGTCAGTGTCACCAACCAGTTACTTTCTAGGATTTTGACCTCAAGGAGGGACTGGTGCTACTGGGACAGAAAAAGAGCATTCATGAAGGGAGTGGTAGTCAAAAGAGACCAAGTCTTTGGAGGGCCTTGGCTGTATTTTTTGGCATCCAAGTCCAATGATTTTTGTTTGTTGAGCCTGATCCTCTAGGTGTTGTAGCTGATGTGATTTACCAAAGATTTTGAAAATAAATTCAGTTTGAGTTTTGGTTACCAGTCTTGATTCTATTGCTGCAACGCAAACATAGAGTGGTCTGTAAGCCTGCACCTGGAAAACTAGGAGCATGGAGAAAGAGGAGGAGGTGAAACAAAATGCTGTTCTAAAGACTCTGTGCATTGTTGAACCTGAGCCTTGAAGTTCTAAATTCCAAGAAAGCCACTGTCTTCCGGATGTCAGTTCCTTCATATTAGCAGCATTTCCATTGCTTGCAGTCTCCACGGGAGAGATTAACAGTAAAGATTTATTCACCTTTCTATGAAAATACACTATCCAAAATTTAATCAATGGATTCTTTAATGCTTTAATGACCAGATTTTTCTTTCTAATTTTCTTACTTAATTTTTAGGTAGAAGCAACT
>PVJA010000017.1:0-40881 GCA_004027025.1 Myocastor coypus | reverse complement strand
TGGAGCAAGATTACCTGGATTTAAAAGTCAATCTATAATTTACTGCTTTGCTAATTTCATGAAAACTCTCTTTTTATTGAAATAAAAAAGGAATTCTAAGTATAAATTATCTGTAGTGTAATTAGAGAGTTTAACAGAATAATATGGAAAACTATAGGCCTGACTCAGTACAAACAGAAGACAGATTATTATTACTTGCTAGATAATTTATAGTATTAATGTCTTGCTCGTTTTAGTGACTAATTTCACAAAATATGTTCTTTTATAATAATCTACAAGCCAGATGAATTATTAATTTGGTATACATTATCAATTTTAGACCTTCAATAGTAAATCTACGGTAGTCCTTTTAAATCTGGGCCTGCATTTAGCTACTATTCATCCTGCACTAAAGACTAAGGCAATTGTTAGCCTTTAGAAAGAAGGCTAACATTAATTAAGATTAAATTGGCCACAAAGATACTATTTTTATATTTTTCATACTTAAATCTGAGGCACCTTTCAATCTGTGCAAAGATATACCTATAGTGTTAATGTCTGGGAAATATGTACAAAATGTTTCACAAAATCATTTTTAATTCACATTCAAAATGTTGACTTGAAATTATAAATTTATTAGAAGTCTAATATAAGATTTAAGAAATCTGTATATATTCTATTTCATAATGCTGAATGTAAAGTAAGCAATGTAATGTGGTTAAACAAGACACTGACTGAGGCTGTGTTACATGGAACAAGATGGATAGCTCCACATGGAATAAACTAAGTACTTTATCCAGTTGCAACAAAGTGTGTAGATAAACTTCAAAGTCAGAGTTTACACTGTTTTCCCCTTCCAGCTGTCAAGTAGCATTTTGAAAACACACTGAGCACATTTTATCCACAAGGAAACAAAAAATCCTTGAAAAGAAAATATTTTCACCTTACAATTCTGTCTCAGCTGCAGGGTAAAGAAATACAGAACTGTTTTGAACATGTTATTCTCAGCTCAACATTTTTTTTGTCATACTTGTGATTGAATCCTAGTGCTTCACCCTGAGCTACGTTCCCAGCCCATTTTTGTATTTGATTTTGAGAGAGCATGTTGTTAAGCCACTGTATTGCCCAGGTGGACTCCAACTCACCATCCTCCTGGCTTAGCCTCTTTGGAGCGGTGGGACTCCAGGTGTTCACTGCTCCAAGCTCGAAGCCCAGTACTTCATACTTGCAAATTATAAAGCAAGAAGAAATTCTGTAGAATCTTAAACAACATGGAATGGTTATAAATATATACCTTGTCCAAAAGCTCTAGTAGCCTTATTCCTCATGTCTTAGGTCACTCCCTTATGAACACTGGTTTATTAGTGGCATTTATAGATTAAATTGTTCCATACTTAAACTTTTGGAGGTTAATATAAATTACAGAAGACACAAAAAGAAAAGGAAACAAATGATAATCATTTAGACTACATGAAAATGAAAATTTTACTTTGAAAACCTAAATTCACAGAAAAGGAAGTGAGAATGGGTAATAAACTTTTCATGGAATGTTCAGGCTTACTATTAATACTAATAATTAGTGATCCAAAAATCATAAAACATAAGATGGCACTTCTTTTTCAGATATTAAATAGAAAGATATGAAGTTAGATTCCAATGACATATAACAGGATTATAAAATGTGTATTTATTGATGGATAACTTGAACGAACATTGTAGTCATATATCAGTTGGTGCTCACTAGAGAAATGGAGTTAATACAGCTTGTATAAATAATAATGATCTATAAGATGGGTTTACAGTGGTCACCTGCAGAGTCAGGTATGCAAGAGCAGATAAAGGCTGTCTGCATGCTAGAGGTCCGCAGGATCCAGTAGAAAGCCTGGCACTCACTGTACTGTCACATGTGAGTCCTGATCAGAGCACCAAACAGTCTGGAATGGATGGCTGCACAGTCTGTTCTGGAACACAGGAAACAACATCAGAGTTGAAGCTGAATTCTGGAGCTCCTCCAAAGAAACAGAAGCAAGCAAGCTGTCCTTATTTGCTTCCCTTTTATTTCACTCAAGTTATAACCCATTAGATAGTGATACTCACACTCAGGGAGGTTCTTCAGTCGTTAGTGTACCACACAACTACACTCACATCTGTGCTATCCCAATTAGTTGGCTGTTTCTTTCTCCAGGTGACACAATAACTGCCATACTCATCTATCTCTTAACACCAAAAGTGCATGCATTTTATGTTTTAGCAACTCTACTTCTCACTAGCTAAAGATCTACTTACTAGAATGCCCGTGGCAGTACTGTTTACACAAGTATAAATTTCACAGCAAAAATGGAGTCCCTTATCAATATTTGAATGTCTAAAGAGTTTATCTTTTCTATAATGTTCAATGCACAAATTGAGAAGATCCCTACATATCAACATAAATAAATATTCAAGGCACATATTTTGAGTAGTATAAATGAACTGTGGATTTCATATATACTGGTATATAGACATAGGATGATGACTTACAAAACACAAAGCAAATAAAATTCTTTCTGTAAATCCAAAAGTAGAAAATATTTTTGTAGAGACATGGGGACGTGTATATGTATATGCATGAATATTTTGTGTATATGTACATATCTGAAAAAAAGAACTTTTAGAAATTATTTGCTTTTTGTGTACTATATCAAATATACTTTACAAAAACTCAGTACACCTTTTCAAAAGTACAAATTGAACTTGACCTAGCTACAGTTAATATCATAATTGCTGATACATAATAGTGGTTATTCCTTTTATGGCCAGTCCTTTCATTGATATACAAATAAATGAATAAGGTCTTTACATTTCATCCTTTTTGCATATTCTAATTTGATAGAAATAAATGTAATAGTGATCGTCACTGAGAAAATAGATTTAGGATATATACATGTGTCTGCCATTAATGCATTTGGATTTTACTCTATTTGCCTAAGTCTAGAAATCCAATGAATGCAGGCACTTATGGTAATGAAAAATGCCTAATTGGCCAGTGGAAAGAAAATTATTTTCAGAACCAGTTATAATACTTTTTTGCATATTATGAATAATTATCAGTGTCAAGCTATTGATAACTACAGATAATTGAGCAGTGCAGATTCAAGTTCTGATCCATCATTTAGTCAGTGAATTAACTCAAAGTCTGAATTACACACAGAATTATTTTCTGTTCTCAAAAAATGCCAATGCCAAGAAACCTCTACCATTTCCCTGGAAATCTAATTGATGCCAAGAAATTAGTTTGAAAAGATATGAAAGGTTTATCTGGTTATATGTTTAGGGAAAAATGTTAAGGTTGTAAGGTTATGAGATTATACGGTAAAGATAAAGACCCATGGTTTTGGAGGAAACCGGAGCATAATTTTGAACAGAGCATCATTGTTAACCTACTTTAAAGATTTCCCTTAAATCAGAAGAGTTAAAGTCCACACTTTTTGTTGATCATCCCTGAAATACCTTTAAAATCAATGTGATTTGTTTTACAAAAGACCTATTACTCATGATCATTGAATAGCAATATATTATATATAAATTACTATTTCAAAATTCTAAATGCAGATACAAATTTAAAAATTATATTATTACTAAGGAGAAATATAGTGACATATGTATATGGCTAAAATGGTATAAAAAGTTTTATCTTATATGGAAATAAGATTATTTCACAATCACAAATTGTAATCTTCATCTTAATGTGCAAATATTTTTATTAGTTGGAGTATGATAATTTTAACTGAGTCAATTATGTGCCTTTGCACAAATGACTATGAGGCATAATAAGCATGTTACAGAAAATGAATTTCAAGGTAATGCATAAAATAACTATAGCAGTAATATTAAGTTGGAATATTTTAATGCCTTTTTAAGTATAGCAATATACTATAAGCACAAAGTAGTTCATACCATCACTATTATTTCTGATTAAAACATAAAGTTAGCTATAGCCAATAAAATAGTACTTAAAGTTTAAAAGTCTATTTGTTCTTATTGTTTTTAAAGGGCGGCATTTCGTTTCGATAGAAAAGAAATTATAGAACAGAAAGCTGATTTGGCTTTAAAAGAGAAAAACTTATGATTGCTCTATGATGGCCAAATAATTGCCTGAGTTAAAGCATCTGATCTAGTCAAATAATCTGAACTTACACTGGCAATATTTTTTGAAAGCTCTGTGAGTCTCCCCATCAAACTGTTCTCTTTACCATGAGTAAATCTTATATCTAAAGCCTGAAATTCAGAAATGTTCTTGTCTATATAGAACTATATTAGGGTTCACTACAGCATCAGATTTAATACAAACAAAAATATGATTCATAAGTGATTTACAAGGGAAGGTCACAGTGGCAGCCTGCACAGTTAGGAGTGGAGGAATGGGAAAGATTTGTCTGCACGCTGAGGAGCTTGAGGACCCAGCCAGAGTCTGAAGCTCTGGAGCTCACTTCAGAGCCCATGCAAGTGCCTGTCAGGATACCAAGGGCCTGTACTGCATGCTTAGAGAAGGACGTCCAACGATGATAGGGAAGATTGGAAGCAAGAGCAAATCCTTTCTCTCTTTTATTCATCCTGGCCACAAGCCTGTTGGTTGGTGCCGCCCACCCCCCAGGGGGAACTTGCATTTTCAATAAGTCAGTCATGCTGATACAGCCAAACTGCGCTAAACCAGTCTGCTAGATTAGCTGTGAGGTAGCTGTCACTAAACTTTACATTGTAAAATAAAGCCTTATATATGCTTGGCAATAGAATAGTGACAAATACGGTATCAGCATCCTAATGTCCAGCTCCTTTATTTGATTTATTTTTTGGGAAGAGCACTGGAATTCAAACTCACAATCTGGCACTTGCCAGCCAGGCAATTGTGCCAGGGGGCTATCTCTCCAGCCCCTATGCAGTTCCTTTAAATGTGTTATCTCATGACGTGATTTGGGTAACCTGGTCTATAACCACAAACTTTAAAACTTAGATTTCTTTGCCAACAGAGACAATGGCTTCTGCAAACATTCGTAGCCCCAAGCCATAAGTCACCACTTCCAGCTCTCCGCAGCCAAGCTGAATGTACAGAATATGCTGAAGTCCAAGACCGGTTGTCTAACAGTAAGCAGTAGAGGTGAAGGTCTGCGTGCAGAAAGTGGTAAAATAAGCCTGAACATATCTGCTGTCTCATTGTGTTCTTTCTTCTTGGAGTGTCTTGTTGCAAATGACTACACACCTGTACGTGGTAAAAGGATGATGTAAGGCAAATGAACTCCTCCTTGGAACTGGCTTTGTATGATCTCTTTTATTCCTCTTTACCAAAATAAAAGCCACCTTTGAGTTGGCCAAATGTAAGCAAACAAACCTGACCTTATAAAACAGAGTGGCTAATAACAGGTGCAGGTAAAGATTCTTAGAATACACAGGTAGTGCCAGGGTAACCACACAAATTGCAGAAATATGAGACAAGAAGTTTAAAGAAGAGAAAGAAGTTGTCCATGAAAGGCAGAAGCTTGAGTCCACCTCTGAAGATGGAAAAGGGAAACAAGTCAAGGAATGTAGGCAACCATCTACAAATTGGAAAAGGGAAAGGAAAAAAAAAACCAAAGTTCCCTCAAATCTCAAAGAATTCAGGATTTCCTACACTCTTATTTTACTTTGTAAGATACTCACTTCAGAATTTCTATCTCCACAAGAGTAAATTAATAAATTTGTTTTATTGATGATATTGCATTACTTGGAATTCATTATAGCAACAATAGGAAAACTAATGTAGGTTTTTCACATGTACTAGGCAGATGGTTTGAAAAAGGGGGAAGAATTTAGAGGAAAGGGAAAATGGAGGAGTTCTAAGAATAAAAATGATCAAGGAAAAGTAAATTCATTTACAAACTCCTCAGAGTGAACATAACTACTGTGTGTCACAAATATACACTAATAGAAATAAAATCACAGAACAAGTCATGCCACACAATAACAAAGCCTTAATGTTCCTTCTAATTATGTGTTAACATAACTGATTTTGATTGATACCAGTTGCCTATATTGGAACTGTCTCATAGTTGAAATTTTGGTTAGAAATAGGAAATTAATATTGCTTAAATTATGTTTTATAACTTATATTTTATTGTAAAATTAATCTAATGTTAATGTAATCATTAATCTAGTATTATCAACAATCTGATAGGGAAATAAAATGTCTTTAAATTCTTAGAAATCAGTATAAAGCATTATTACTTATATGATTTTGTATCCTATTTTACCACTTAAAATTTTAGCACAATTACATAGTATCCACAAGTTTGATCTAATAATCCTACATAATATATGATAAATTGAATAGACTAACTTTTCTGCTGTTGGATATTTAAAATGTGACCCATTTTGAACTATTAGTAATAATGTCAGAAGATATGTTGTCACTTACCTACTTGAACTTAGTTTATATATAAAATAACGATTAAGAATTTCCAAGAGCTTTTTCCAATAAAAGATTTCTGAGGAAATAATCTTCCTAATTATTATAAATAATTACATACTTAGAATAGTCTTATGAGGTATGATTATTATATCAATTGTTATTGCAGTGTTTTTACATGCTTTAGAAAGGCATTTATATGGCTTAATGTGAAATATGATGTACTGCACAAGACACAAAATTCCAGGTACAAATTACAGAGCAAAACCTTCATGTTCTTTTCATGTTCTTTGCTAGTGAATATGTTCAAGCTATGCCAAAGCATGTGATACTCAGATTAACCATAATGTATATTCTGATAAAAATTATACTTTAATGTTTTATTCTTTCTTTCTTTCTTTCTTTCTTTCTTTCTTTCTTTCTTTCTTTCTTTCTTTCTTTCTTTCTTTCTTTCTGCAGTAAGGGAAACTGAACTCAGGACCCTGCGCTTGCCAGGCAAGCGCTTATTCTACTGAGCCATCTACCTGGCCCCCTTTAACATATTTTAAACCCTTGAAATACTTTTACTTGCTTGTCAGTCTGAAAGTGGTTAAAAACTATTCACTTCTGTCTTTGAGAGTTCAATAGTTACTCATCAAACTATATGGGAAACACTTCAAATTATCAACAATTGACACCTCAACCTTTTGAAAAGTTTCTGCACATCAAAAGAAGTCATCAACACAACAAAAGAATACCTATGAATTCTGAAAAAAGTGTAGCTGAGTGTCCCTCAGAAAAAGGACTTCTATCTAGAACATATAAAGAATTAAAAAAATAAATCAGGCCACCAGAATTCAAAACCCCAGTCTAAAAATAGTCACCTGAAAGGAACATACACTTCACAAAAGAAGAAATACAATTGGCAGATAAATATAGAAAAAATGTTCAACATCATTGGTCATTCAAGAGATGCAAATAAAACAAAGATTCTTTCTCATCCCAGAAAGAATGGCTATCATCAAGAAATGATCCAATAACAAATGCTAGCAGTGTTGTAGGGAAAAAGAATCCTTCTCTGCTACTAGTGAGAATACAGACTGGTACAATCAGTATGGAAATCAGTGTGGAGATTTCCCAAAAGATTAGGATTAAGAGATCCATTCAGTCAGTTATTCATCTCTTAGGTATTTTTCCAAATGAACTAAAACCATGTTATAGAGCACCAAAATTTTGTTGAATTTTGGAAACAATCCAAATGCCCATCAAGTGATGAATGGATAAATAGACATGATATTTTTACACAATGACTCAGCAAAAAAATGGATAAACTTGAGACTTTTGTAGGTAAATGGATGCAACTAGAGAACATACTTGTAAGTAAAATAAGTCATACTCACATGGACAAAAATCATATTATCTTGCTAATTTAACAATTTGAAAGAGTAAATAAAATTTGAAAGGTACAAGCGACACTATAAAAGATAATCTGTTCCAAGGGAAGGAAATACTGGCATGGAAGAAGGGGCCTAAAGAAAGAAGAGAAAAAATGCATCTATGTATATATATAGGATGACTTGGACAATTTACTGGTGATTTCTGCTGTCTGTTGAAAGGAGCAGTTAATGCTTACTTTTCTTCTCCCTTTTAATTTCTTACAACATTTTTTAAAACCAATTTTAATTTTTGTGTTAGGCAATCTAAACAACTAATTTGAAGAAAACATACAACACAACAACTATTGTCAAATTCCAATTTTTTAGTATTGTTTCTGTGTTGTTTCTTATGCTTTATGTTTTGCACTCTCTTTAAAAAATAATAAAACAAAAAATGTAGCAAAAATGCATTTGTGTACACTCTGTGTATATAGTAAGTTCCATATAATTAATATAATTTTTCCTATTATCTCTATTGTCTGCTAAGTAATTATAATTATGTTCACTATTTAGATCAAGAAATTTAGAAGCAAGAAGTATCTCCCCTGAGTCTATATAGTGACTGAATAGTAAACACAAATGCAAATCCAGGTGTCCAACTCTAAATCCATGTGATGATTACCTGACTACTGTCAGTAGTTCAGATGATTTCATGCAAGTGTTTTTAATGACTTCTTCCTGATCATGCTTCTCTGCCCCTACTCTGCATGTAAAAGTGCTGCCTATGATGTGACAGAGGCTGCATTACATTCCAAATTTGGAATGAACAAGTTAGCTTCATTTGTTTCTACCCAACTGACTCAGTAGATTTAGAAGTTGATGATGTTAAATGTGCGTGCTTCTTACTCATAAACATGGAAGACATGTGTAGATTGTGATAGCTTTGGAGTTAACTTTTAGTTAATCTAGACTAATTTGGAGAACACATCAGTACATCCACAAGGAGGAACTTGGTGCTCTGAATGGGCAAGTGAAGTGGGAAGGTAGATCCAGGGGAAGAGAAGCTTTATATGACTCTCAATGCACTTAGAAGGCCCTACAAAGTCTGACGTATGTGGAAAAATTAAATAACAAACTAAAATATTAGACTGTAGAATATAAATAACAGATATGACTAATGAGTCGATATAAAGAGATATTTTGTTAACAGGAATAAAATTTTGGCAATGAACTATACACGAGAAGTAAGATGCTATATATAAGTAAAACTGAGTTGTTTTAAGGCATATTGCTTAACAAATGAAGATGTTGAAGATTTTGAATAAGGGAAAATATTTTAGGGAAATTTCCCTACATATAACAATATGTGTTTGCAATGCTGTAACTACTCTGAAGCTAGTTTTGGGGTGAAAGTACCATTAAATATGACTATAATTTTTGAAAGGTAGTAAAATGTTCTGATGACTCAGTAGCCTGTATGTAGTATATAACTTTTTTTTTTCCTTAGGAAATAAAAGTTTTATGATATTACTTACTGTCCTGGACCACAAGCTTCCATTAATCTTGAGAGCTTCCAAAGGCTGAAATGACTTGGTGAGAAAAGATTTGCTTACTGAGGTGCTGGACTCTTAGGTCATTGTGGACACAGAGCTTTCTATGTATGTGACCAGCATGAAGATCAGTTTCCCCCAGTGTAACGGGTGTTCTCTCATTTGGTTGTGCTTACGTGTAATCAGTAGTGCATCATTCACTTGGGTAAGGTCAGCTGCCATGTTAGAAGATGCCGAGGCAAAGTAGGAGAAACTATAGAGTCAGACGTAGTGAAAGCTAACCCACAGACATCAAGGAACCAAGATGACCAGTGAAGATGTTCTCTCAGGCCCGGTGAAGTTATGAAATGGAAGGATGTCTGATCAATAACTTTCTTGTACTTTGAGAGAGAACCTGGTAATGCTATTCTCAGGTCCTGGACTCATAAAAACTACAATATAATGAAATTTGCTGTTTAAAAGGCTGTATTTGGGGGCATTTCATTCCATAATAATGAATATCTAAGGAACTTCCTGTCATTGCTTCCTCAGCTACTTGAATGTGGAGATTATACTGTGACTACATCCTACACCCAAGGACTTATCATGTGAATGGTAGGATATTTTCAGACAGAAAATGAGGAAGAAGGGGTTTTATAGTCAACAGTTGACATATTGCCTACTACTTTTTTTGATCTCTTTTATTTTGAAGCCTATAAGGCAATAGAAGTTTTACCCAAATATGGTTGATACATTTTTGCCCATTTTATTTATTTATTTATTTATTTATTTATTTATTTATTTATTTTGTCTTTTTGAGACAGGGTCTTGCTATGCAGTTGAGGCTGGTCCTGAGCTCACTTTTGTAGCCCAGGCTGGTCTCGAACTCGCACCAGTCCTCCTGCCTCAGCCTCCCGAGTGCTGGGATTACAGGCGTGCGCCACTGCCCATTTTATTTATTCTCAAGTTTTCACTGTTTCACATTTTACTGCAATATCAATTCCATAAACATCCTATTATTCTATAGTTTTTGATAAATGGTTTCACTATCTGATCATTCAGGCCGTGAATTCACACAAATCCTCCTGCTTCAGCCTCATAAGAGCTGAGATCGAAGGAATGTGCAACCCAGTCTGACTAAGCACCTCTTTTGTGCCAAAGTGTTTCTCTACTGTGAATAAAAGACTCAGTTATACTACAGCCAATTTTAGTACTTCTCTTGGATTTTGGCTCCTAACAAATTTTGTTCAGTTCCACTTCCATCTTTGGTCTTATTTTATGGTAACTAGTTACATATTTTCTCAATTAGATTTTAAGATCTGTAAAATCTGTCTATCTGAATGAATCGTTTGTTATCAAGTTCATTTTTCTTTTTATTTCTTCTTAATACAAAAATCCTAAGATGATTCATGTGTAGAATAAATATTAGAATCTTCTGAGCAGAATTGTGAATCTTAAATGATATACATATAAAACCACATGGTTTGATTCATGTGTATTTCATTTATTCAATACAGTAAACAAAGGTGCACTTCAGTTGAGTTTCTTAAATGTTACTACGAGAAAGGTAGCCTAAGCATTATGCTCAGTCACAAGATAATCTTGTCTAGAATCTACATCAAGAGAGGGCTAGTGAGATACCTCAGCAGACTAATCATCTGCTTAGGCAAGCACAAGGACCGGGGTTCAAATCCTGGCCTGATGTGCTGCACAGCCAGTATCACTATGAGTCCATTATGCAGTTTGGACTGCAACAAGAATGTCAGTCAATTAGCATTTAATTCCTAGGAAAAACAAAATTTAGCACCATTTATTTTCAAGTAATTATAGCAGGACAAGAAAATGCTATATTTTATGTAGCATTCACATGATAGATTGCTAGGGTTTGAGGCCAATCGAAGCAGTTATTTACTAAATGGCATTTATAGACAATGAAAGATAAGCGTTTAAATAGCCAACGAGTTCTGTTTTTTATCAATTAATTTCCCAGAACACTTTTTCCTCTTAAACAAAACATCATGAAAGCACAGCTGCAGAATGTGGGGGAAAAATGTTTAATGATATATGTTTCAATCAATGAAGTATTTTAAAAATGCACAACAAAGTGTTTTGCAAGTGGCCTGAACATAAACTTTAAGAATTGGAATTAATTCCACTAGTTTTCAAGATTGAAAAAAAAAAACAAAACTGTACTTGTGGGGATTTGGTTACAGACCCTTCAGTAATTAAGGGCAGTCTGCTTATGCTAGTAGTTTTCAGGCTTTTCTGAGAGAATAAATTGATAGTCTCAATATCTAAGTGAAAGCTAGCACATCCAAACATTTGAGATAAAATAAATAATAAATATAAAGATAAATAATGGTAAAAAAAGACAGAAGAATCTATGGGTCTATAGAATTATGAATTGGTTATGAATGTTCATTTCCTAGCAGATATTATATTATGTGGAAATTAAATTGAAAGCATGCGTATAGTCTAAAAAGAACAAGGAGACAAAAATCGTCATTGTTTTTCTTTTTTATATTGTTCTTTAAATTAACACTTCTTGGTCATTTTCTATTTCTTAAGCAATTTTATAGTTATTTTCTCTGAGAATTAAATTCATATATAAAAGGCTCAGATTCTTTGCGCTACACTTAACTGAAAAGTTCAGCCTTTGTTTCTGGCCACAGTGCAGAGTGTGGAGCCATGTTGGATGGAGAGTCAAGTGGTAGAGCTGACAACTTCCAGTTCTAACAGATCCATGTTCATCAAGGCTCTGTCTCTGATTTTCAGGGAGCTTTCTGATCCTTTGTCCATGATATTCACTTATAAGTCAATTTCCTGGAATGTTGACAGGAGTACCGAAATCACTGGTGAGAGAACATGTGCCTTGTGCTTTGCTTTTTCCCTGAAAAGAAGTTAGAACGAGAGGCATAATGATGGTTCTTGTGCAGCATACAGTCCGATGCATGAGTAGGAAGAATCTAAAACACTAGGTGTCTTTGTAATAGAACTAACATGCAAACTTTCAGTGCTTAACATAGATTCCATGTTACCTGGAGGCCATCAGAAAGAAAATACAGCAAAAATGTACTCTGAATTGTAACATAGTAGATGCAAAGAAAAAATCAGGTATAAGACATTCTTTTTAGGATGATTGGCTTCGTTTTAAAATTTCAAAATCATAACTGAATTTATAAGTCTCTCTTTTAGCATAAATTATTCACATCAGTAATTAAAAAACAGATTTGTCTGGTTTTACCAGAACCAGCTACATTATTGTTAAGTCAAATAAATGTCCACCTTGACATGTCCATGGGGAGAGTTTTGATCTAGTTCTTATTTTATAGCCAGTTGATGCATTGCTTAAATTTTTCCATTCACATGTATATAGAAATATACAGAAATGTGCAATGAGACATTTGAGATTATATCTAATTAAAAACATAATTTGGAGCTTCAAGGTATAGTGCAACATGAAGAGATTGAATAGTAAAGGCTTTGCTTTCATTTCCAGCACCCCCCACAAAGAAAGTCTGAAATATAATATGAATTCTTAAGTTTTTAAATATCATTTTTGTCTTTTCTTATTTTGTACAATTCAGTTATTCAATGTTATTAGCCTGGATTGAAGCAATGGTCCATGGTGCATATTTTAATTTTAAGCAATGATATCTCTGAAAAGTAAATAATTTACTCCCTTAACTTTTCTGTTCCTCTCCTAGACTTTACCTATACGTTATGAACAAAAATAATATAGGTTTTGTGAAGTGAAAATAGAATATTTTGATTTATTCCACAGTATTGAACTGAAACGAAGTTCCAGCATAGCCATCACAATTTAAGTTAAAAAAAGAAGGAAAGAAAGGAGGAAGAAAAGAAAAGAAAGAAATATGGTGTAAAATATAGTTTTACAAGAGCTATGACTTTGAGTGCAAAGCAGAGGAGATGGACAGTAATATTCCACAAGAAGAAACTCTTAAAATAAATCTCCCTGAGAGAACTGAATGAGACTATGATTAGTTCAACATTGCGTTAATTCGTTCTTTCCTCCTCTCACTGGGGACTTAGTTTTAATAACGATTAAAGAATAATGAGTGAATCACATCTGAATGGCTTTTGAGATTTAACTTACTAAATTTACTCATAGTACTGAGCTTGTAGGGGTGACCGAGTAGATCTGCACAAGTCATCAGGAATGTTACGAGGACACTTCATTTCTCACATCAATTTCCATTACTTGAGAACATCAAATATTATTTTAATAGGTCAGGAATTTATAATCCAGTCAGCTCCACAGAACATTGGAACAGAATAGGAGATGCAGAAGTAACTCTAAACATTCTAAACCATCATATCTTCAAAAAAGTTGCCAAACGTTCACTGGCCAAAGGCTAAAACTAGACCCACGTCTATCATTACATACTAAAGTATTCAGAATTGTTCAAAGAGCTAAATATTAAAACAGAAAGACTAAATTTACTGCTAGAGAAGGTAGGTAGGAATGTTAATGACATAGCTATAGGCACAGCCTTCATGAGCAAAACTCAGTCTATATGGGAAATAGTACAGCGTGTCAACAAATGGGATTCACCTTATTAAAAAGCTTCTGTGCATCAAAAACAATCACCAACAGAGTGAAAAGGCAACCCGCACAGTTGGGAAAAAAATAGATCCAGTTGTCCCTCAGAACA
The DNA here is from genome assembly GCA_004027025.1 of Myocastor coypus. NCBI lineage: Eukaryota > Metazoa > Chordata > Mammalia > Rodentia > Myocastoridae > Myocastor > Myocastor coypus. The sequence continues at coordinate 26,924 of PVJA010000017.1, read as the reverse complement.
CATGAAGGATTTGTGTAGATATGAAGTTCTCATATCTGGAACATATAAAGAATAACAAAAAATCAGGCCCTCCAAAATAAGAAAACCCAATTGAAAAATGGGCGCCTGAGTTGAAACACTCTTCTTCGATGGAAAAATAGAAAGGGCAAATAAATATGTGAAAGAAGGTTCAAACTCATTTGTCCTTCAAGACCTGCAAGTTAAAACAACACTGAAATTCAGAAAAAAGTGGCTATCATCATGAAATCAATCAATAACAAATGCTGGAGGGGCAGTGGGGAAAAAGGAAATCTCCCCTGTTGGTGAGAGTGTACACCGGTACAACCACTGTGGAAATCACTGTGGAATTTTTCAGTAAACTACAGTTAGAAGTCCCTTTTAACCCACCAACTCTCCCTTTGGGTATCTTCCTAGAAGAATCAAAAGCCCATCATCCAAAGAATGGATAAAAAAGTTACACTTTAATTTGTGTAATGAAATTCTACTCAGTCATAAAGAATTATAAACTTGAGTCTTCATAGAAAAATGGATGCAACTAGAAACTATTCTTAAGTGAAATAAATTAGACTCATACACGTAATCATTGTATTGTCTCCTTGATGCAAGAAACTTTCAGTAAATAAGACCAAAATGGATAATAGAAATTGTGACTAGGGAAGAAACTGTTCAAAAGAAAGGATAAACCATAGTGGGGGAAAGAAGAAGAAAAAAAATATACAGTTATGTACACAACATAGTTGAAATAGTTAAAGAGCTAATTTCTCTAGTTCATTGAAAATGTTTTATGGTAGTACTTTTTTGAACAATATTTTATCCCTATATCTTGTACCCAGAGCAACTACTATGAACACAATAATATGCTATGTATTAATATTGTTATTTCCTATTAGACTATTTTAAATTGCTCTTGTAATGCTATTTTTGTGGGTTTTTTTTTTCTGTTTAAAGTGAAGAAAATGATGACACATGCTGCTCTAGGCAGACACATTTTGAATGTTTAAAATTTCCACATGTGTAACCAGGCGTGGTGGCGCACGCCTGTAATCCCAGCACTCGGGAGGCTGAGGCAGGAGGATCAGTGCAAGTTCGAGACCAGCCTGGGCTATAAAAGTGAGCTCAAGGCCAGCCTGAACTGCATAGGGAGACCCTGTCTCAAAAAGACAAAAAAAAAATTTCCACATGTTTCCCATCAAAAGAAATTACCAGCACAGTGAAAAGATAACCCCAAAATCTTGAAAAATCGTAACTGATAAGTACTCAGACAAGTTCTGAATAACTAAAAAACATTAACTATAAAACATTAGACAAGTTCTGAATAACTAAAAGTTCTGAATTACAAACGTTCAGACAAGTTCTGAATAACTAAAAAACATTTAACTAAAAAACATTAGGACCCCAAAATTTAAAGACCCAATCCAGAAATGAGCACACTTCTCAGAGGAAGAAATAAAAGAAGCTAATAAATACATGAAAAAGTACTGTACATCACGAGCCATCCAATAAATGAAAGTTAAAACAAGACTGAGATACTATCTCACCCAAGAAAGAATGGTAACCATAAAGAAATGAACCAGTAAATATTGGAAAGTCTGTGGGTAAAAAGTAATACTTCTCCACTCCTGGTGGGAATAGGCTGGTGCAACCATTATGGAAATCAGTGTGAAGACTCCTTAAAAGTCTAGGACTGGAAATCCCATTCATTCCAGGGATTTTCCCTGGGAATTTTCCCAAAAGAACTGAAAACATCATATCATGGTGATGTTTGTGCACTTATGCTTACAGCAGCACAATTTGTGATAGCCAAACCTTAGAAACAGCCAAAATGTCCATCATCTGAAGAATGTATGAAAAAGATGTGGTGTTTTTATACAATACAGTACTACTCAGCTATAAAGAATGATAAACTCGAAGCCTTCACATGTAAGTGGATATATTTTTAAGATATACTCATAAGTGAAATAAACCAGACCTACAAGTGTAAATATCATACAGTCTCCCTAGTGTTAGAACTTAAGAGAAGAAATAAAGGCGAAAGGTTCACACAGCTAAATGGAAATCAAGAACTTAAGGATTAAACAATAAAGAGAAGAAAAGTTAGAAAACATAGCAGAGGCAAAACCTTGCACTCAAATACACAGGATGATTAAGACAATGGTCCTAAGAATTACCAACAGGTTTTTGAAACTAGCAGTTAATTGGTAGAATTCTCACCCTGACTAACTATATATGTTAATTTCTGGGAAGTAAGCAGCTATACAGGGGATAGCAATGTGTAATACTAAAACCATGCTTAGGATGCCTGTCATTCTGATCTTCTAGACACATACTGCTTCTAATGTCATATCAATTATTGCTATGCTCTCAAGCAAATGTTTACAAAATGTAATCAAAGAGAATAAGAGAAAAAAAGCCATAGAATTGACTTGCTACACTTTTGTATATGGTTAGATTCCTAAATTTATCTTTAAAAATGTGTAATTGTTTTTTTTATCACATTCTATATAGGTTTATTAAAATATCATTGTTTGATGGAAAATATCTGTTCCCTGTTAAGTCTAAGGCATTTTATATTCAGAAAGAGAGTGATGTTAAGCTCAAGTGCCTGTGTTGTAGGGTAAACATATAAGCTTCTCTTCTGGAGTGTCAACAACTTAAGTCTGCAATCCAAAAACTAGAGAAAAAGAAGGACCTCAAAGTTTGCCAATATTTTGCCCCTAGTCCCTCAAGGTCAGTGAGGACTCATAACATAAGAGAACCTGTACTGTAACAGCCCATAACTCAGTCCCAAATTTTCTATTCAAGGAGATTATGGGGCCACAGAGGAAAGAGATCAACAATGTATAGTGTGCCTAAGGAGAGTCACCTAGGCCTTGACTTATCCAGATGGCTGACACTGATAAAAGTTCTACAAAATGCTGTTCATCATTTCAAGGTAAATGTTGAGGGGATTTGGCTGACCTTGTCAGTTGGAAAAATATCATTTTTTGTTTCATAGTTCTTTCTTTAACTGGGTCTTCACCATCCAGCAGAAAAGTTTAACCATGTGGTACAAAATGTAAATCCATATTAATATGCTCAGCTGTTAAAGGCTCAAATTAACAGCTTCTGATGTTCTTAGTTGTATTGATAATTCAATACTATTATGGACTACTGAACTACAACATACTTTCTCTTAGTTCTATGAGAAGAAATGTTTGTAATAATGGTGTTTGTGAAAATTTATCTGCATCTTATACTCTGAACAACTACTATGAAGACAATAATATGCATTGTGTTAATTATTGTGCCTGTCCTATAAGAATTATCTCTCCTATAATAAAGGAGAGATAACTCAGTGGAAAAAGTGCTTGCCTGGCAAGCGTAAGGTCCTAAGTTCAACCTTAGTATAGAAAAAAAATTAAGCAACTTATCTTTATTTAGAAAGGAGGGTGCATTTTTTCTTTTTTTAATTTCATTAATTTTAATGGAAGAAATAACAATGAGGCAGTTTCAAAACAGGTTAGTAGAAGAGTTACAACATTTAATATGTTGCACATGGTTGTCTTCATAGTAGTTCAGAGTACAAGATGCAGTCATGGTATCTTTTATAACACTATTTGTATAAATCTTTATCATTTTAAATTAAATTTTTTACTAATATGAATGAGAAAGAAATAGCAATAAGACAGTTTCACAATAGGCTAGTAGGACAGATACAAAAATTAATGCATTGCATATTGTTGTCTTCATAATTGTTCAGAGTACAAGATGCAGAAATGATATCTCTTCTAAATACTATTAGTATAAATGTTTCTTCTCATTGAACAAAGATAAAGTATATATATATATATATATATATATATATATATATATATATATATTGAGGATGCATTTTTCTTAACATAATTAAACTAAATCATAAAGAAGATGTTTAATAGATGTTTAACTTTTTTAATGTCCATGAATAAAGGCATCTCACAGGTATTGGCTGTGATCATGATCACAAGTTAGAGCTAGTAGCTTTATATCAGTAGCTTTATATCTTTTGTTACTTTCAAGAAAATATTACTGCAGAAGTTTATCACTCTAAATTTACATTTTGGTTCATGACAATATTCTGTAGATTTCTAGAGTATAAAGCACATAATAATCCTTTGGTTTCAATTTTAATAAGAGCTTAGCACCCCCCCAAAATTTTTTTACCTAATAGAATATTTTTATCATTACTCAAGTGTCTTCCAATAGTTTCTAGAGAGAGCTTTCCACCTGACTGATTCATGTTACCACTTTTTACATCGGACCTCATCATGAGATAGAGAGTTTTGTTGAAGGCAGCTATCATGCCTTCTTCAAGATTGCCCATGACCTTGTGGTGTTGGGCCAGGAGAATCATTAATCTATTAGAAAACCTTCATTTTTAAAAACTATATCTCATGAAGATAATGTACTTTAGTTATTCAAAAATCTCAACGGCAGTGTGTCAGCACTGAATGACCAGAATTTGAAATTTAAAGCAAACAGTTTTTAAGCCACCAGAAGGTGGAATTTGGGTGGGGTGGAGGGTTGTGTTTATATGGGAATAGGGCTAATGCCATGACTCTAATCTCTTTTCTATTATTCTGAGAGCTTACAAGTATGTAAAATAAATTTTATTAGTAAAAATATAATAGATGGATTAAAAATAACCATTAAATGGTTTTTCTAATAAGGAAAAACTAGATTTAAACTTAAAGTCAGAAAATTGGTATTTCACCTTGGAGCTTTAAAATTTTAAGTCCCTACTAGAAAAGAAAGTAATTCTACTACATTATAAAATATTGCATCATAGCATTTTACACTGTTTAATTCCTAAAGGATACATAGCAAACTTTTTTGACTTGCACATACTCCTATTCAGTAACAGCAATATTCATGGTAGCATTCAAAACAACAGAAACCAGTTATTGGTAGCATAAGTTACAAAAAAAAAAAAAAAAAAAAAAAAGGAGGATGTCTTAAAACGCCATTATGGAGTGCACAGAACTTCTGAGACTTGGTGAAAATATAATATGGAATCTGCATAGCCAGAGACAGTGTCTCAAATCTTTCCATTGACCTGGACCTTTGAAAGCACCAGTGAAACTGTGCCACCACCCGCTTTGGCCATATAGTGCCTCTTCTTCAACTGCAGTTGCCGATAACTCTGGAAATAACATGGACTCAGCAACTGTCACTTCTGTCATTGAAGCAAAAATTGATTCAGCTCAAAGTTTGGTTCTTATTTGTCATCTTTAGTTGTCATTTGTGTTCCTGGAGCACAGAATCTCAAAGACCACTGGTTTGTGCTACTGCCATTATGGTTTGTCTCAGATGATATAGATCTGTTCATACTCCACCCTGTGCAAGTGAAAAGCCCAGCATCCTCTTCAGCAGCATGCACCTATATTTGTATGTATAGTTGTACACAGAAATGTAGTATCTATACACATACATAGCTAGATGCCATCACCTATGTAAATAATGTATGGATTTTAACCGTGAATATGTATTAGCACATACCTGATTCTCTTGTTTATTTCTATACTGGACTATTTTTTATGGTGTTATTGATTTTGTGGTTTCTTCCTTGTTTTCTTTTAAAGGTAAGTGAGTTATTATAGAGGGCTGCTTTGCCAGTAGGGTGTATTATAAATTGCATGAATGTGAGACTGACAGCTAAAAAAGCAGGCAGAAACAGCTATTAGTGAGAATGGATGAAATATTTCATCCACTCCTTTGTTTGATTAATGAATTAGTTCAGAACACTCTCTGTGAATCTGTTAAATACTTGAACATTGATTCCAGGGAATGCATGAACTCATAAAAATAATGCAAACCATATCAGAGAAACAAGCTTGAATGAGAAGGTCTTGAATATGCCAACTAATTAGGCGTAAAAGAAATGGGAATAAAACTATGAACCTCATTGATTCTTGCATGATTTTTAACATGGATGATGAGAGTAAGCAAGAAAATGATGAGGAAGTAGGAGATTCTCGTGGAGCGGATAGTAAATTTACTTAGAACATCATTGACATTTTTCTCTCAAACTGAAACCTGAAGTGTGTCTTTAGTATAACCTTGCTGAGCAACTGGGGACCATGTCCTTGTGGGGCAAAGACGGTGTAGAGGGTGTAGAGCAGACTTGGAGCATGGTGACCTTGGCCTGCTGCTCCACTCTCCGAGTGAGGGGAATATGCTGAAGGATTTCACCATTCACAGTTCTGGTTGTATTTTACATTTTTAATAAAAATACTATTCCTTTGGCCTTTAAAAAGTTTCAGAATTATTTCCTAATACTAAACTAAGCACTCCTGAGAATTGGCTTCATTTTTCCTTCAATGTAGCAGTGACCTCTATCATTGCTGAAAGAGGGTAAATTTATGTATCTAGCCATGACTAGATTTTTATTATATTGGATTATCCAGAAAAAGAAATAGAATAATCTTGTTTCAAGGTCATTTACAATAGGATAAGATACCATCAATTTAGATAGTTTAGTTGCTAGTCTCATTATAAGTTGAAAGGGACAAGCTGACCTCTGAAGCTACTTCTCAAGATAAATTCATAAGTTTTTATGAGCTAGCAATCCCCAAAACTCATTACCTAAGACTGATGCTTTTTTCGCTGCTTATTAGAATATGGTGAAAAACTGGTGCCTTAAATATTATTTTCTGCCTTTTACTGAGATTGCAATTGGTAAATGACACAGAGAAATAAAAGGTAGAAATCACAGTATGTTCTTAAACAAGACAGGATGGCCATTTAATAAATGCATGTATAATTTAGCTTCTCCAGTCTGCTTCACTTCCAAAATGAAATAATACAAGTTATTCAATTTATATTATAATTCCTGCAGACAAATAAAGAGAATTTAATGCATTATTTTCTATTCAGACAAAGTTTAGCGCTATGGTATAACATTAAGAAGGACTATAGGACATAGTGTAAATAGAATGTTATCATAACATCTAAAACAGTAATGAGCATTTCAATTTATTGTTAGTACACATAATTAGAAAGGACTCTGAGGTTCTTAGTTGATTTTATGGTATGACATAAAATAATATAATGAATTTTTACAAATATGCACATATAACTGGGTTATTTATTTATGCGTGTATATTAACCTCTCCAGATTTCTGTTGTACTCACCAAATAATCTGTTTAGTTTTATAATCAGAGTCTATTTTGCAAGTTGTATTTTGTTCAAAAATATAAATATATCAAATGATTCCATTGCAGAGCCAATAAAGTATGTAGGAATTTTATAGTGAATTTCTCAAATCCCACTTCTCACAGATTATACCAAGTTAAATGAAAAGGTTGTAGAGGTGTAACTCAGTGATAGACTACTTCCCTAGAATTTGTGGAGCACGGTGTGCTTGTTCTTTTCACTAGGAAAAAAACAAAAACAAAAACAGATAAAATGAAGAAGCGTTGTCAAATATCATATGATGAAAATTTCCTCCTTTCTTTCTATTTGTTTAATTCAATAGGTTAATTTCTGTTGGACCAAAAGATGACCTCAGTCTCTGCAATTATTAGTTTCGTTAGCCATGAAATAGAACTGCAAAATCCTAGGAAGTCTATGTGCTGTACTGAGTGGGAAGACTTAGGTCCCCTTATCTCTTTATCCCATGGGGCTTCCACCTCCCAAGTGCCTCAAGTTTGCACTCACATTGGTAACTTTCTTTTCAGCTTTTTCCAATTTTCATGGATATCCTTTACTGCTTCAGAATACTTTTCCGTCTCATCTGAGGTTTTGCAGTGTCACTCTATGGAGACTGATAACAGGCTTTCAAGACGATCATATTTCTTCTTTGATCCAGATAACTAAACATCAAATATAACACTACTGTATTGTTATATTGGATTCTGATTTAATAATTAATTGTGTAATGGTATTTTTTTGTGATTCTGATAGAGTCATTTGCTATTAACCATTTATATCTTTTAAAAAAATAAATATATCTTCTTTTTGTTCCTGCAATGATTTTTAGACAATTTGCTTTTATTTTAATAAATGACTTACAGAATTAAAGTCAGACCTATGAAATGATTTTTAAGTTACTTATCGTATTGATTTATCTCATGGGCTACACTTCTTATAGTTGAAAGGAATAGTTTTTATTAAAATGAGAATGATTTTACTATTGAAATTCACTCATCAGAGCAGTGCAACATTGAGATAAATCTAAAAATATACAATTGTTTTGTATGAATTATAGTCACAAAGGAAAATTTTTAAAAAAACAATATAAGTTAAGCCAGATATTTGAATGTAAATTACTTTAAAACTATATATATATATATATATATATATATATATATATATATATATATCCCATAGGTTAAAACCAATATGGTATAACCTAACCATAACTTGTGTATTCATGGAAAAAAATAAATGACAGGATGCAACATTAGAAAAAATTCTTTTCCATTTCTATATTAACTTTGCAATACAATTTTGTCATTTTGTTATTTCGTTATTATAATACAAATTAGTTTTCTAATTTTGACTATTTACATTTTGCAAGCCAAAGGATGCAAAATGCTTACAAATCACTTTTCATCTAGTGCAAATAACTTGTTATTAATTACTAAAATTTTTAATAGTTTATAATGTTGTTGAAGAAAATAAGAAAACATTCATGGGTTTTTACTCAATAAACCAAAAACTATGTAAAATATTATTTGAGTTATTACCCCATCTCTAGTCATAACATATCTGAACTATCACCTCGATGGAAAGAATCTCATTGTTTTTACATATTTATTGGAGAGAGTGAAAATAAATGCAATAAACTATAAAAATATAGATGAAACAATCTTAGAGTGTATCGAAAGGCTCTGAAGTAAGTCTATGTATGACAAGAAAACTACACAAATATTATTTCAGACTGATGTCTGTTATGGTTTGTGTCTTGTTATCCCCAAAAGCTCCATGCAGTCATGGGGTGGACTTCTAGAGTTTTTCTTTCTCAAAGTTAAAGTGAAATGAACACAGAGCCCATTTCCTTGCTTTTACGTGTTAGCAAAACATCTGACAAAGCGCAGAGAATGTTGTTCTGCTCTTATGTGTAGGAATCTTGTAATAATTATGTAATCTTTTAAAAATGGGTCTAGTGCTGTTCTTTTGAGCAGTTGTCTCTGAAAACAGGTAATCTTAAAGTATATTTTATAAATGCTTGCTTTATTAGCATTTTATTCCAACTTGAAAGGAAAAATCTGAAGAAAATAATTTATACTCAACATATAGTTTTTTGAGGAATCTTTAATTGATTTACAAGGTCAAGAAATTATTTCTGCCCTGAAACATTTGACTACTTATTAGCGAATACCTCTTAAGTAAAAAGCTCAAGTTTGGAACTCTATGAGAGCTGCATATAGACGTAAAGGCATACATATTTATTAACTATTTTATTATTTCTTTAAATTTATGTTCTGAATTCTAGGTAAACTACTTTCTCACTATTGCTTTATGGAAAACATTTTTGGTGTAAGAGAGACATCATTCTCATTTGTTTTGAAAGAAATTTGGACTTTATATACAGGTGTAAAACAGCACTGTTAGAGGCAATATTTGCTATTTTTCCTTGAGTTCAAGGAAGAAAGCTTTGGGCTCATGAAATTAAAATGCACACTAGTCCCAAACACATGCACTGGGCCTATCTTCAGGTGCAGTCTATCACTTATTTTTATAGCTGTGTTTAAACACAGAACTGATGGACAACTACCTCTGGGGTAGCATGTGTATGAAGCTTCTTTTTGTGGTGCTAAAGTGTATGTTTTCTGATGTTAAAAGTTTGTTTTACATTCTTCTATCTTTCCAGATACAAAAGAATATGTTTCTTGAAGATACCAGATATCACTGAACTTAAGGAATATATTTAATTAATGTCTTTCAACTGATAGCCTCTCCTGGAGAAACTGTAGACTGTACTACACTGCAGAGGCATGAAACTTTGCTTACTCTCCCAATTACTCCCTGATTGGAATAAAAGCTAATGAGAAAGTCCACATTTTACCCTAACAATTCTATTGCATTGGCAACTAAAACTTCTGACTGTAAGGATTAAAAATGTTTATAATGAAACACTGAAGAAATACATTTGATTAAATGGTGAATTTCTGATTTTTAAATTTTTTTGGTCAAATTGTTACTAGCAAAAATTTTACTAGTGGTTGTTGAATTTTGATATTTGTTTTTGCTGTGACAGAGTAAAATGATGATTCACAAAAAAATATAGAAGGATTTTTGGTAGATAATATAATATAATATGTTTGTTAGGGGACTTTTTAATGAGACAGATGTTATATTTATAAACAATTAATATTTCAACACATTTTCCAGTAAAATCAAAGTATCCTAGATATATCTCTTGTTTATGGCGCAACAATGAACTTTGTTTTTATTTTTTTAAATAACCAGATAATATTTATTCTGCACTCCAAACGTATTTAGTTAATTAGAAAATATGTAGGACTCACCCAACAGATTTTTAAAATTTCCGCATTCCCGTGTCACCTCATCAGATGTGCCTTATCATTTTGAACTTGTCTTACCTGTCCTGTTTGCCCTACTACTCTGCTCAGTCAGAATTTTCTGTTCCTCAGAACTCTCCTTGCGATTTGTTGTTTTCTAGCTTTTAATGATATCATATAAAGGGTAAATCCCCCCAAAAACAACATCTCAGCTTTCATGGAAACTTTTTGCTGCCCTTGCCCCAAATCCTAGAAGTTTTTCTTCCAAAGGAGATGTACATTGCAGTTATATCCTTTTCCTACTACTAATTTTTGCAGTTCCTCCAATCTGTTTCCTCACTATAGCTCCTGTCCAGTTACATTGAAGGATCCAAATAAAAAATTGTAAATGTACTATGAAGGTGTTTCAGGGTTTCTTTATTAAAGTGGATTTATGATTTAATTCAATTTGGCTTGGTGATATTTGTACCCATTGGGCCAAAACTGTCCTGATAAGAAGTCATGGGCCTAAATGTTATACAGAGACACTTTATTTCAATCTTCTAGTTTTTTCTAAGACTTAAATTCTTTTTTTTTTTTTTTTTAACGTGTCATCCTTGTGCAGGAGCCATGCTAATCTTCTCTTTTTCTTTTTTTTTTTGTCTTTTTGAGACAGGGTCTCACTACGCAGTTGAGGCTGGTCCTGAGCTCACTTTTGTAGCCCAGGCTGGTCTCGAACTCGCACCGATCCTCCTGCCTCAGCCTCCCAAGTGCTGGGATTACAGGCGTGCACCACCACGCCCGGCGCTATAATCTTCTCTATATTGTTCCAATTTTAGTATATGTGCTACTGAAGCGAGAATGTAAGACTTAAATTCTGTCTGGCCCTTTTTCCTACAGTTACAGCTTATGACATTCTACTGTGTGGGGATTTGTTCAGAAACAGACTTTCTTTGCCCAGTGTTTTCTGTGGTTTTGAATTTGAATAGGCACTTGTTAGTGGAGAGAGAAAAAAATATTTGAATTATGAACACAAAGTCTAATTCTTACCTAATTTTCTTTTGAGTAGAAGAGTTTATTGAACTTTGTTTTTAAATAACTTGTTTTCTCATTAGTTTTCTATAATTAAATTGAAAGAAATTAATAACATCACTTTAAAAATTATGTTTGAGTGAACTGCTTTTAAACTTCAGAAATATTTTTTTCCTTTCTTTTTAAATTTATTTTTTGTATTTTAGGGAAGGGTCAACAAGGTGTCTGATTTCAATACTAGGTTGAACTCATAGTAATCCATCTATTTACTGCCTCCCAAGAGCTGGGATTACACAGGTGTGTACCACCATGCCTAGTTTCAATTATAGTCTCAGCAAGTCCTGGGGACAGGGCTGGCACAGGAGGTCAGGGGATTAGACTTCAGGACCCTGCACCTGCTTTCAGGCTCTTTAATCTGATGAGCTATTTGGCTGGCCCACACTTTGGAAATACTTTGATTAAGTCATTTATTATAGAAATATTAGTTTGTTGAAAAAGACCTTGGTTTTATATACTTAGATACTTGGAATAGGACTTACTTGACTGGGAGTGGTGGTGCACACCTGTAATATCAGTATTCTGGGAAACTGAAACACACAGAATGCAAGTCAAAATCCTGCTTTAGCAGTTTAAACATGTGGTAAAAACCTATCGTGAAATAAGAAATAAAAAATGAGCTGAAATTTATTTTAACATAAAATTCTTTATTTAAATTGCAAGTATTATAAAATAAAACACAAAGACTTCTTGAAGATGCCCTCAATAGCTATTGGTCAGAATGGAACTAGATCATACATCTTCACTCCTAATTCATATTTCTATTTAAAAATAATTAAAGAAAAATTGTAATTCAAAAGCAGGTAGATAAACTTATAAAATAATTTCCTATGAAATAGAAGATAAATTTTAGAGATACTGAATAGTTATTTAAATTATTCTTCAGATGGCATATTATAGTCAAATTTAAAGTTCTTTTGATTACGAAAAGTAAAACCACACAGTACTGAAATCCTGGATACTGTGTGGTGACTTTATTGATTCAATTTAGAGATGTAATTTAGGGATAAGTTTATTGGCTTTAGTCTTTTAACTAAGATATACCTTTATTGTTACTTTGTTACTACATCCTAATATCTACAAAACAAACCACGTTATAATATCCTAAGTAAACTGTCCTCGGGCCACAAGCTTGATATGCATGTTCATAATTGTAACAGTAGAGTTCTTAAGTCAACATTTCAAACATTGTTAAAGAAATTTTAGAGGTGAGAATGTAGCTCAAAATAGAAATTATCTAATACTGGCAATGGCTTCAGTTTGATCCTCACCACGGAAAAACAAAAGAAACATAAAATTGACTTTAATATTAAGAGAAAGCTTTTGCAACAGTAAATGAGAATCATAGTTCAAATTAAATGTTGGACTTAGTGCTCACTGTGAGAGTATGTTAAAAAGGAAAATTAAACTGCACTTGCAAATATTTTTAAATTAAACAGTCAGTTCATTGTGTTTTAAAGCATCTGGCCATTTTACTTACTAAATATTTTTGCAATATACTACATCTTAGGTTTCTGATTTTATAAGATTGAGTACTCGACAGTATACCACCTTTGTTTTTTCATCTGCAGTTGAAAAATCTCCTTAGAAATAACAAATAGTATGGGAGGATATGTGTCGGAAATTCTTGTTGTCAGTGGTCATCAGAAGTTGCAATTATAGAGGAAATGGTGAACACTGTGGTTGGAGAGAGCATATACCTCCTCTGACTCTAAGTTTGTAAAAGAGATAAAGACAGTTGTACAACTCTTGATTCAAATTTTGTTGTTTAATTTTTTAAAATTGAAAAGATAAGCATTTCCCTTGCAAAACTATGACCAATAACTGGTCTGTTCCAAACTTAATTTAACAATATTAATTAATCTGAATAACAGAAGCTGTATCTGTATCTGATTTCATGATGAATAAACATCCCTGAAGTATTAGATTCATATGGTTACTGAAATGAATTTCTACAAATTTCCTTCTTAGGATAAAATGAACAATGTTAACCTTTTTCACATCTAGGTAATTCTTAAAGTTATACGTGACTTCTGGTAGCAAAATTCATTAGGATTTGATGATGAGCATGTTTTGAATTTAGTAACAGAAATTTCTCCAAGTAAGACAACATTCACAGTTCCCCCAAGATTGACGTAGGGACATATATTTGTTTGTGTCTACTCGGCATTCCACTCCACTGATTTAGAATACACAAGGGAAGAAATTAGTGAACTATCAAACATGTAGATTGGCTAAGCCTTGAGAAAGAAAAACTGACATATTCTATTGCAATAAGTCAAGAAATTAAAAGTATAATGATTTTATTGTTTATATAATGATTTAATTTGTCTGTTTGAAACTGTATCAAAACCTCTCTTTGATTGCTTGGTGTGTTCTGCTCAATAAATAATATATAGGCGTGCTATCCCAACTGGCTGTGTGGTGGCTGCCTCACAATCCAGCCCAGCCTGACCTGCCATCCTTGAACTCCAGCCCAGACCCCACATGCCATCACAACAGGACTGTGTGGTGGACTAAGCCTGGGCACATCCTCTGGCTCACCAACAGCACGAGCTCCGATTCCACCAACCTTCCTGACCAGACCTCAGAACGTCCAATAAGAACTCTCTCAGCCCAGATTTATCTGCCAACTCAGCAACTGCCAGAATGCTGACTACCCCCACATCGACACACAGCCACCCACCGGGCCAACACAGCCTACCACCATCCTGACCCATGGAGCCTTGTGGTAGACAGCCATATGAGCTCCGACTCACAACCAGGCACATTTGGAGGGGAACAAGCTTGGTGTATCCAGGCCCAAATTTCCATAGGTGCTAACTGTATAAGTTCACCAAAGTGCAGAGATCACTGCTATTAAAAAAATGATAAAGACAAGGAGCAAGATCCAATCTCAGGTCCCAAGTACACCCAAAATAGATACAGGAGACGCTACCATGGAAGAAAACAGGAATCATGGATACAAAATGTCTGACTTGGTAGCATTTGAGGAAGACTGACAAGTGCAGAAATGTATAGAGCAACTCCAATCAGAGATAACTTCTGAAGTAAAAAAAGAAATGCATGACTTAGTAGACTCTGAAGTGGAAAAACAATTGCAGAAACATATAGAGGAAACCAGACCAGAAATAACCTCTGCAGCTAAAAACGGCATTTCTAAATTAATAGAATTTAAAGTAGGGGGACAACTACAAAAAGGTAGAGAGGAGAATAGAGCAGAAATAATCTCTGAACTAGAAAGAGAAAGGATAATTTCAATGAGAGAGTTCAGTACTACTAAAGAAGACCTTGATAAAAATGAGAGGAGAATAGAAAAATGATTGCTTCCCTGATTGAGTAATATAGGAAAAAATAGATCGCAGGAAATAGTTTCAAAGAGATATACAAGAAAATAAAATCTCAATCACAAGCTGGCAAAATCATATGAACGAAAGTGAAGATAAGAGTCTCAGATCTTGAAGACACCATTGCAATTAATGAAAAGGTAAGAAAGGATCTCTTAAACAACTCGGATGCAGGAAAAATTAATTCAACATCTGCAAGATGATACAAAAATGAACAACATGAGGTTAATAGGAATCAATGAGAAAGAAGGAGTTGACACAAATGACATAAAATGAATATGGACAGAAGTAATAGCAAAAACTCACCAAATTTGAGAAAACAATTGGACATTAAGGTAACTGAAGCTTATAGAACTCCAAATAACACCAACCAAACTAAAAACACATCCAGACGTATACTAGTCAAGATCCCAAAAATCCAGCAGAAGGATAATATACTAAAAGCTGCAAGAGACACATTACATTTAAAGGAAAACTCATCAGAATAATAGCAGATTTCTCTTCACAAACCATGAAGTCAAGAAGAACATGGAACAGAATGTTACAAGTCCTCCATGAAAACAAATTCCAATCCAGACTGTTAAACCCAGCAAAACTCTCTTTCAAGTATGAGGGAGAAGTGAAATACTTCCACGAAAGGAACAACAAATAAATTTCATGACATCAAAACCAACCCTACAAAATATACTTAAAAAAATTTTAGAGAGGGAACAAAATGACCTGAACTCAACAAATAACAGGAAGAACCCACAAAATAGGGTGACCAATTAAATGCAACAGAAAAAAGAGTAAACAAACAGTAGTAGTAAAACTCATGCCAATCATAAGTCAGTGCATTTCAATTATAAACATTAATGTAAAAGGACTCAATTCTCCAATTAATAGCAATAGAATGGCAGAGTGGACAAGGAAGCAAAATACAACCATATGCTGCATACAAGAAACACACGTAACTCATAAAGAATCTCATAGGATAAAAGTTAAAGGATGGGGCTGGGGAGATAGCTCTGAGGCACAAGTGCCTGCTGGGCAAGTGCAAGGTCATGAGTTCGAACCCTGGTCCCACAAAAAAAAAAAAAATAAAAGTTAAAGGATGGAAAACAATACTACATGCCCAAGCATCTAAAAAAAAAGCAGGGGTAGCAGGGGTAGCAATCTTGTTTGCAGACAATCTAAACTTCAAAGCAAGACTGTGAAATGAAACAAAGAAAGCCACTATCTACTAGTAAGTGGAAAAATTCAAGAAGAAGAGGTAACACTCATACATATGTATGCACCCAACACGGGAGCACCAAGTTATTTAAGACAAACCTTAATGGATATGAAAAATCTCATATCTAATACCAAAATCTTAATAGGAGACCTTAACTACCCCTTTGTCCCAAAAAGATAGATCAAGTAGACAAAAAATTAGCAAAGAAGTAGCAGAACTGAACCGGAACCTGAAACACCTGGACTTAGTGGACACACACAAAGTGTTCCACCCAACCACTTCTGAATACATATTTTTTTTCAGCTGAACATGGGACATTTTCTAAAATACACTACATTTTATTCCATAGGTGGACTTAAGTATATGCAAGAAAACAGAAATTATCCCATGCATACTATCTGACCACAGTCCAATGAAATTGGAAATGAATGACAAAAGAAACCCCAAGAACCCCAAAAATGCATGGAAATTAAACAGAACCCTTCTCAGCAACCAGTGAGTTACAGATGAAATTAAACCAGAAATTAAACAATACCTAAAATTTAATGAAAATTCAAACACAACCTATCAGAATTTATGGGATACAATCAAAGCAGTTCTTAGAGGGAAATTTATAGCTCTGAATGCACACAGTAAGAAGACAGAAGGAGAACAAATAAATACTCTCATGCAACACGTAAAATGACTGGAAGTGGAAGAGCAAATGAAATCAAAAGCCCAAAGATGGGAGGAAGTCATAAAGATTAGAGTAGAAATCAATTCAGTTGAGACAAAGAAAAAAATACAAAGAATTAATGAATCGAAAAGCTGGTTCTTTAAAAGATTAAATAAAATTGATATGACCCCAGCTCACTTCATCAAAAAAAGGAAAGAAAGAAAGAAAGAAAGAAAGAAAGAAAGAAATGACTCAAATTTACACAATAAGGAATGAAAAGGGTGAAATTACTACAGACCCAGCAGAGATTCACAGGATCATAAATAGCTACTTTGAGAATCTCTACTCTCACAGAATTAAAGACACAGAAGAAATGTACAGATTCCTAGAAAATTATAAATTACTAAAACTGAATCAATAATATATAAGAACTCTGAATAACCCAATAACAGCCAACGAAATACAAAATGTAATAAAAGGCTTACTGACTAAGAAAAGCCCAGGACCTGATGGATTCACCACTGAATTCTACAAGAAATTTATAGAAGACATAAGCCCAATACTGGTGAAACTCTTCAATGAAATTGAAAAGGAAGCAATCCTCCCAAAATCATTCCTAGATGCAAGTATTACACTGATATCAAAACCAGAAATAGATTTAAATAAAAGAGAGAACTACAGGCCAATTTCTCTCATGAATATAGATGCAGAAATTCTCAATAAAATCCTCGCCACTAGAATACAACAAATCATCAAGATTGGACACCATGACAAGGTAGAATTCATCCCAGGGATGCAAGGATGGTGCAACATATGCAAATCTATAAATGTAACACACTATATTAACAGAGCTAAATCCCAAAATCATGAGATTGCCTCAATTGATGCAGAATAAGGTTTTAACAAAGTCCAAAACTCATTCATGTTCAAAGTCCTGTAGAAACTTGGAATAGAGGACCTCAACTTCAAGTGGATAAAAGACATGTATGACAATCCAACAGGTAGCATAATTCTAAATGGGGAAAACCTAAAGGGATTTACTCTCAGATCTGGTACAAGACAAGGATGTACTCTATCACCATTCCTATTCAATATAGTTCTGGAATCTTGAGCTACAGCCATTGGATAAGAGAGAAAAATAAAAGGAATAAAAATAGGTAAAGAAGAAGTTCAATTATCATTATTTGCAGATGACAAAATAAATTAGTTGGATGGCTCCAAAAGCTCCACCAACAAGCTATTAGAATTAATACGTAAATTCAGTAGCATAGCAGGTACAATGTCAATATACAAAAGTCCATAACATTCCTCTATGCAGATAACAAACACACTGAGAGAGAAATTAGAGAAACAATACCTTTTACGATAGCACCAAAGAAAATGAAATACTTAGGAATTAGCCTAACTAAAGCAGTACAAGTGATTTTCAATGAAAACTACAGTACTCTGAAAAAAGAGATCTTAGAGGATTTCAGAAAATGGGAAGATACTCTCTGATCCTCGATAGGAAGAACCAACATTGTGACGAGGGCCATACTCCCTAAATTGTTATACAGATTTAATGCAATTCCTATCAAAATACCAACAACATACCTTACAGACCTGGAGAAGTAATCCCTAAAATTTATTTGGAACCAAAAAATACTCAGAATTGCAAAGACTATCCTGGGCAAAAAAGGTAAGGCAGGAGGCATTACAATTTATAATCTAAAACCATACTACAAAGTTACAGTGATAAAATCAGCATGGTATTGGCAAAAAATAAATGACCTGAAGATCAGTGGAATACTGTGGAAGATGCAGAAGCAAATACAAACACACTTAGCCAAACATGTTTATTAGAGAAAAGATAGCCTCTTTAATAAATACTGCCGGAAAAAAACTGGCTCTCTACATGCTGAAAAATAAAACTTGACCCAGGTCTATCAACAAGCATGAAGCTAACGTCAAAATGGATGAAAGATCTAAATATTGAAGAGAAATATTAAATCTCGTGGAAGAGAAAGTGGGATTAAATCTTGAAAAGGTCAGTGTAGGCAAAGAGTTCATGAACAAAAATAAAAATGAATGTTTGACACTTGAAAGAACCAAGGACTGGGACCTCTTGTGGCTAAGAAGATTTTTCACCTCAAAAGAAATTAACGACAGAGTGAAAAGACAACCCACAAATTTCAAAAAGGTTTTAACTAATAAGTATTGAGACAAAGGTCTTCTATCTAGAATTTATAAAGTACTAAAAACCATTAGGACCCAAAAATTCGAAGACCCAACTAGAAATGGGCATCTGAGAACACACACTTCTAAGAGAAATTCAGGATGCCTACAAACACATGAAGAAATGCTCGAAATTGCTAGCCATTTTTGAAATGCAAATTAAAACAATACTTAAATACCATCTCACACCAGAAAGAATGGGTATCATAAAGAAATCAACCAGCAACAAATGCTGGAGAGGCTGTGGTGAAAAAGGGACACTTCTCCACTGCTGGCTGGAATGCAGACTGGTGCTACCATTATGGAAAGCAGTGTGGAGGCTCCTTAAAAAACAAACCTTCAAAATCCCATTTAATCCAGCAATCCCAGAAGAACTGAAAACAGAATAGTATAGTGATGTCTGTGCACCTATGTTCATTGCAGCTCAATTCATAATAGCCAAATCTTGGAAACAACTAAAATGACCATCATATGAAGAATGGTTGAAAAAAGATGTGGTATTTTTATACAATGGAATATTACTCAGATACAAAGAATGATAAACTAGAAGACTTCATATATAATTGGATGTACTTTGAACATATACTCATAAGTGAAATAAACCAGACCTACATGCATTAAGATTGTATAGTCTCTCTATATAAGAACTCAAAAGATGAAATAAAAATGGAGAGGCATAACACAGCTGAATGGAAATCAAAGAATTATGGGTTATACAGCAAAGTGACTGGAAGCAGAAAAGAGAGGAAACATAGCAGGAGCAAAACTATGCAATTATATAAACACGATCAATTAGATAATGGTCCTAAGAAACCTCAAAAAGTTTTTGACACTGATGATAGCAATATGTAACACTAAAACTGTGCTTGGAATGCCTGTCATTCTGACCTTTTAGATTTGTACTGCCGCCAATGTAATTTCAGCTACTGTTATACTCTCTCTCTCTCAAGTAAATGGTTGGTTTACAAGAAAAGAAAAAAAAGTACATTAAATGAGAATAATAGACTAGGAAAAATGCAAAGGATGGACAGGCTAAAATTTGGTACTTGCTTATATTTCTAAATATCTGCATACAAATGTGTAATTACTTTTATCACATTGTATAGGGATTTATTAGGATATCAATGATGGAAAATACCAGTTCCAATTTAAATCTAAGATGTTTGATATTCAGAAAGACAATGATGCTGAGCTCAAGCACCTGTGCTTTTGAGCAGTGGCATCACTAGGCTTTTCTTGAGGGCCAACAGTATAGATTTTCAGACCCAAAATTGGAGAGAAAAAGGGCTACATGGATAGCCAGTATTTTGACCTTAGCCCTTCAGGTTCAGTGAGGACTCAGGACAGAACAGAACCTGTGCTGTAACATCCTATAACTCAGTGGTTTCCCAAATTTCCTGTTCAAGGAGATTGAGGGACTGCAGAGAAAAGGGAGTAAAGGTTTATGGTGTGCCTAAGGAAAGTCATCTAGAGAGAAAGCATTCTCTCAGGCTTTCACAGAGAGCAAACTGGTCAAACAATGGCCATGACTCATCTACCATGACAACAATATGAATTGTATCAATTATTGGGAATGTACTACTAATGAGTTTTGGAACTGTCATATTGTAATTTCTTATTAAAAGTAATAAAAAGATTTAAAAAAAGAAATAAAATATAGACAATACGATACCATATATCTCATTGGGATAGATTCAAAGACCTGTAACAATTAAATATTTCACCATTAAAATTCAAAATATCACATAATAGAATGAAGTGTGGAAGATACAGTAAAAATAATAATTTAGCTAAGAATCTTTTTATTTTATTAATTATAATGAGAAAAAATTACAATGAGAGTTTCAAAACAGATTAGTAGGACAGCTACAGTAGTTAATACATTGAATGTTGTTGTCTTCATAGTAGTTTTTTGGAGTACAATATGCAGACATCTTTGCTAAACACCATTATTACAAATCTTTCTTTGCATTAAACTAAGAGGAAGTAATTGTATATCTGTCCTATTTTTTTCACTACAAAGTGGACCTTCATTTATATCCTTCTTTTTTGTTTGTTTTGTCAGAGATATGTTAAATTGCCATTCATAGCCGGGCATGGTGGCACACTCCTGTAGTCCCAGCACTTGGGAGGTTGATGCTGGAGGATCAGTGAGAGTCTGAGACCAGCCTGGGACAAAAGTGAGCTCAAGGCCAGTCTGAATTGCATGGTGAGACCCTGTCTCAAAAAAAAAAAAATTGCCATTCACAGATTGCAGGTATGGGAATTCAGTTAAATAACAAAATATAGTCCAATGGTCCGCAAACAGTGGATTATCAGCCAAATTGTCCATGTCAGAAATTGTTGACTTGAGCCTTTTACAGCTCAGCAAATTAATACGGCTTTAATTGTTTTGCCTCATGGATCTACTCTTCTGTTGGATAGTTAAGACCAAGATAACGCAAGACCTATATAACTAAAAATATAACTTCTGTGTTTGACAAAGTCAGTCAAATCTCCTCAGGATTTATCCTGAAACCATGTACAGTCATCTCAATGGCTTTTGTCAGTGTCAGCCATCTGAATGAGTCACAGCCATTGCTTCACTAGCTAAGAATCTTGAGGTCAAGAAATATTTTGATTATCTTAGTAGGCCCCTCATTCATTGGTATGCATCTTTATTAAGAGACACACAGGGAATATTTTCCATACAAGAAAGAAAATTAGTAGTGGTAAGAAAAAAGGCAGAGTGATATAGTCACAGTCGGAATTTTAAAGAAAAGAAGCTGTAAACTAGGAAATATTCTTTCCTTCTGCTTCCAGATTTCAAACTTTGATACCTATGAAGACATAAGTTACTGTTTTTATTAGAGTAAATCTAGGAAACTAGTGCAATAAGTAAATAGCACTGGTGTGAATTATACCATATACTTTTAATTGATTCAGCAGAGTAGACACTTGTACTACTGATTTTCACTGGCATATTGAAAGAAAGTTGATGCTTTTTTTAAAAAATTCTTTTTAAAATTTTGACCAATCTTGCATGCTTATAATAGGTAATATGAACAACTGATTTGAAAACATCAATGCACAATATAAATACCATTGTTGAATTTCTATTATTTTGTTTAGTAAAATTCAGTATCATTTAAAATATTATTAACAATTATGGAAAGTGGTTATTAAATGCAACATAGAATGTCCATGTGTCATTCTAGCATTCATAAATTAGTTTCAACAACAGTTGTCCATTTTACCAAGTGAATTATTATAGAACAATATCTCATGTTTCTGAAAACATTTGATAACTTTAATGTGATCTGTATTGTAATATAATTAAATCACCTCCTTTTTAATGTATTTATTTGATACAAGTCCTCACTATGCAGTTCAAACTCATAGTGATCCTCCTGTCTCAGACACCCAGCGCTTTGATTACAGGCATGAGCCACCACACCCAGTGTCAAAGCTGGCACAGTGCAGCATGACATGAAGTATCAGGGATCAAACACGGGTCCTTGGTCTTGCCAGTCAGGCACATAGACTGCCGAGCTCTCTCCCCAGCTGAAATAATGTCTTCTTTTGTTTTTGTGTTCTTGTTTTGTTTTCTTTTTTGGTACTGGGTACTGAACTCAGGACCTTCACAGGCACTTACGCCCAGAGCTATCTCTTCTGCCCCAAATCATCAGCTCATCGAAAAATACATGTCTGAGTATGTTCATATAATTCATGTACTCACATTAATATGTATATATAATCCTGTCATTCATATCCATATGAGCTGTTCTAATTTTTCTGTGCTGAAGCATTTCTTGTATTCTCACACTGAATGCAATGCCCTACTTTGTCACTGCTTCAATAAGAGAATATGTGAGTCTTAGTAATGAATTGCCAGTGGCTAGTTGGAAGGGTTTTTCCTTTGCAACAAGCACTGGATTCCTGCCAGGAGGTGCAGGTAGAAACACACTGCGAGAAGAGCCTTGCTCATAGTCCTTCCAGAGAGACACTAATTCTACTGTGTTGTGAGACTAAGGAAAGAAAAGACAGGTTCATGACTTAGAAAATTTAAGGAAGGATTTTTTTTTTTTGCTTAAAAAAACAGGTAGCAAAGCCCATAAAATGATTTATTTGATAACTATCACTCTCCTGTTTAGATTTTACTAATATGCATTCCAGCAGTGAGAAGATGAAATTCTGTCATAACTTCCCTTATATAAATCATTTGAGCATTTCTGCAAACATTTGAAGGCAAGTATAGGTAAAGTTAAACAATAAATCACTTGTTGATGATCAAGTTGTAGTTACAAGAGCAATAAAAGCTAACTAAAGAACTTGAGGATTAATGAAGATAAAACAGGATATGAAAGTCGTGAATAGTGTTAGCAGACAGACACCTACCTCTTGTATGAGAAAGCTTTATGAACCTCAATGCTTGGTCAACATCTGTGCCTAACCTTCAGAAAGGAGAGGGAGATTTGTCTAGCTGTGCACTTGATAGGTATTTAATACATGAATGACAAATACATAATCCTGTGACACTACGTTAATAACTGAAGTCCTCTTTAATCATTAAACATATAGAGAATTTTGTGTTTGAAATGTTCTTTTGAACTTACCTAAGTAGAAAAAGCTAAGGAAAATATTGAATCTAGCAAGGGCATCTCAAGAAGCAATAACACGTCATAGTTAGTGGCTAAACTACTGATCTGCAGAGAGATGGCTAAACACATATAAACTAATGGGCAGGTAACCAAGGCACAGAAAGGACTGGTTATTTCAAAAGTGTTCATAAACAGGAAATATACTCCAGCAATAAAATGGAAACAAGTATAAATATCTCAAATTTTATAATGTATCCATAAGAATTCTGAGTTAATTTTAATTCAGATAAGTGAGGTTTTGAGGATGTTTATGAAAAGCTGGAAATACTTTTTAATCAGATGTCTGAAAATTTGAGATTGACATCATAAAGGAAAACGTGTATTGCAGCAAAACTTTTGTGGGAACAAAACAGACTGTCTAGAGGGATGCCAAGCACACGTATTTAACCAAATTCCAAAAAAGAAAGATACAGACAACTGAAGTGTAGAAGAATATGATCTGAAAATAAACATTGTTACTGAAATATTCTAAGCTTTCTTCTAGAGCACAGTACTATCCTCAGGCTCATACCTATTCCCTTCTTTCCTTCCTCTGCCACTGCATTCATCCATCATTTTCCCTCTCCTCCCTCCTCCTTTGAGATTAGATCTTCATCTCGCTTCAGTTATTTGAGCCAGGAATGCCTTAATTAAATTTTGAGCAAGATCTTCCTATTGAAGCATCAAGTTGCTCCGCTACTGTGTAAATGATTAAAAGATGACTTGTGTCAAGCAACATGGTTCAGGAGATTGAATGTGAAGAGAATAGCAAACGTGGCTCTCCTCATGTCACTTCCTATCACCGAAGCATGTGCAATAGAGGCTTCATTACCAGCGTTCTCTTCTCTTTATCATTGATGAAGCTGAGCAGCATTGGCCAAGCGTGACATATTAATTCTCTCTAAACAAACACATCAATCTTGTGTTTTCATGTTCTCAGTTCATTACTGGAGTGATAGAATCACAGCTTTCTGGGGGGGGTTAGGATTTGCATAAGATCTGAAATCTAAGTGTATGGCATTTTGTTGAGAATTACTTTTGGAGAAAAAATAATAATAGAAATATGTAGTGCTAGCGAAATCAGTTGTGAATAGAAATGGTTATGTCTCTATTTATAAAATGAAATTGTATTAGTCAATACAAATGCTAGATCTTCAATCATAGGCATTCTAATTTCTCACCCAAAATTTTCCTCATTTAGTATTTTTACCATAATAATATGTGCAAGTGTCTTCTCAAAAAGTACCAATAAGAATTTACAAATTCCAAAAAGGATTTCAAAGGAGAATAAAAATTATTTTATAATTACTAGATGACTGTTGTAATATTTTTGCCATATCTTTGTTATGCATTTGAAATAAATTGCTACATGTCTTAAAGTATGAGCATTTATTTATTTTAGTGTGAAAAAATAATGTCCTTACATGATTCTTCACAAGGCCTAACACAGCTTGTACGGACTCGTGATGCTTTTTATCACACAAACTATTCTTTAAATCTCAAAACTAATTGAGAAATTATAAATAGTATGGTGAAATCACACATAAATATGATTTTCATTATTTCTTCAAAATAACCATATATTCTTTGCATACATCTTAAGTTTAACTCTCTCTCCTTTCCCCTTTTCTTACGCATTCACACACACAAAATCAATACACAAAATATGTTCCTAACACTTTGACCTATATTTCACAATATAGAGTGCCTATACTTGGTTTTAAAGTCCTCATAAACAAAGTAGAAAACACAGCAGACAAAATGTGCTGATTTGATAAGGTAAAATATCATATAATAATAGATAATTTTAATTTTTTCCTATATTTTTACAAGACTAGAGTACCTTTATTAAATTCTGGCCTGAATTGCAAGACTGAAGAAAAAAGTTGTTACATATGCTTTTGTCCAGTATATTTGTATGCTTATTAAATGTGCAATATACATATAATGGAAAATATACTTTTACTTTATTTTATTTAATTAACTAATTTATTTATTTTTTGTCTTTTTTTGAGACAGGGTCTCGCTATGCAGTTGAGGCTGGCCTTGAGCTCAATTTTGTAGCCCAGGCTGGTCTCGATCTCGCACTGATCCTCCTGCCTCAGCCTCCCGAGTGCTGGGATTACAGGTGTGCGCCACCACGCCCAGCTACTTTTACTTTATTTTCAAGATCATCAAACAAATAACAGAAAAGTTTTTATGTGATAAATTTGAAAATGTCATAAAACCCTCTCATCAGATAAGTTGTGTAATTCTGGCATCACCATATGGCAAAACACTTCACTTTTTTGTGAACTGTTTATTTTCTCTGAAAACACATTTTAGTTGAATCCTTGGCACCGAATATTGATATTAAAGTATGAAAATAAATCGTAAATAAATTTAGGGCCAGTGAGATAGCTCTGTGGACTAAACACTCTTTAGGCAAACTCAGGGACCAGGGCTCGATCCCCAGCACCACATGCCCTGCTTGCCTGCTCCCAGATGTGCTGAGCCAGCCACTAAGACGAGGCATGGTGGTACATACCAGTAATCCCCATGCTGAGGAGGACGAAAATAGCACAGTCTGAGCTGCATGGTGAGACCCGTACAACATAGATAAAAGAAAAAGATAAAAGATAGGAAGAAAGAAAGGAAAGAAGGAAAGAAGGAAGGAAGGAAGGAAGGAAGGAAGAAAGAAAGACAGAAAGAAAGAGAGAAAGAAAGAAAGAAAGAAAGAAAGAAAGAAAGAAAGAAAGAAAGAAAGAAAGAAAGAAAGAGTGGAAATTTTGGTGTCCTCTACTAAATTAGCATGACTATCCATAAAGAAGAATACGAAATAATTAAAATAGAGCATAATCAAATAAAGATTGAAGTCATATTTCAGAGTAGAATGAGATAGTTAAATAAGGTTAGTGAAGCACTATGAGTGGCTTTGAGGGAATACAGGGACTTGGAGAATTTCCAGAAGACAGGCAATAAATTGATCTAGAAGTCAAATATGACAAATGTGTGGAAAATGTTGTTAAGTGGTGCATTAGGACAGCAAGGAAAATGGAT
Source organism: Myocastor coypus (assembly GCA_004027025.1). Lineage (NCBI taxonomy): Eukaryota > Metazoa > Chordata > Mammalia > Rodentia > Myocastoridae > Myocastor > Myocastor coypus. The sequence continues at coordinate 281 of PVJA010000017.1, read as the reverse complement.
CAGTTAAATCCAGGATCCATATGAGTGTACAAGAACAAGCCACTTTAGGACAGTGTCCTCAACTCTTTATATGGTTTATATCGTATCAAGTTTATATACTAATATGTGGAAAATATGGTGAAGGCATACCATTTCAACGTTGTCAATAATTGGAGACAACTTTCTCTAAAATATTTGTGCAAAGTATAGAAATACAGCAAATCAACATGAAAGTTAAGTCATCAAGTATACGCATGCTAACTACATGGAGGGTATTTTATAAAGCAATAATAGAAATGTAA
>PVJA010000016.1:304171-320757 GCA_004027025.1 Myocastor coypus | reverse complement strand
AGGGCAGCAGAGCAGCAGCAACAGCTAGAGCTCCAGTCTGTCTCTCTGTCTCTCTTTATATTACATTCAGGCTCTCCACCTTAGCTCCTGCCCTAGGCTACACCCATAATCCCAGAAGTACTTCCACCCATAATCCCATCAGTACTAAAACCCATAATCCCAGGGATCATGGATCAAGTCTCAAACTCTAGAAGTCCCCGCCCAGTGACTCCATGAGACTTTGGGGGGACAACTAGACATAAACCATAACACTGCTAAAGGTTTAAATCATTTTATCATAATCTTAATAAAAAATTGCTACATTATAATACCAGTGGCAATGGCTATAAAAATAGTAACAGTGGTGGTTTTAGTAGGTAACGATTTCAAAAATGACAGTTCTACAAAATATAATACCTAGTGCTTGGGTTTTTTATGTGTAATTCAAATAATTGCACCTTCAACACAGTTCCCAAGACCTGGACTATGATGAGGTAAGTGAAGTCTTAAGGATAAGTTATAAACTCACTGCTGCAGTCAAAAAGTGACTTCTTCCTTAAATTTGACACCTTTGCTTTTATTTGCTTCACCATAGTCCTACTCTGCCCTGTGAGGGTCTCCATGTGTGTTGTTGCTTGTGTCTAACTGTACCCCAAAGCCTCATGTGGTCTAGGTGGGACTTTGCAGAGGTGGCTTGATCTAGGGTGTGTAAGGCTGGGGTTAAGAATGTGAAACTGGGATTGACTCATGGTGTGATGCTAAGCTTAAGGATGCTCCCTCCTAGATGTGGGTGCTACCCACCCCAAGGGTACATAGCCTGGATAATATGTAAAGGACCGAAAGATGGTCACTGTATGCCACTTATCACTTGTTGCTGCTTCACTACTTTACTGTTTGGCTGCCTTGACCTCACCATGAGCTGTTTCTCCACTGTGATCCCCTCGACCATGCCACCCTTCCTTGGGACCACCCGACTGTGAACTGTAACCTCTATGAATTGTCAGCTGAAATCAACCTTTTCTCCTTTAACTTTGGGTGTCAGACGTTTTGTCTCAGCAACAAGAAAAACAGCTGAGACAACGGGTGTCGTATGCACAGTCATGTAACCATCTTCCAAGAAAAGTAAACTGAAACTTGAAATGTGTTGATAAACTTTCTGGGAACATTCAGAAGCAAGTGATACTATTTATTTTTTTATTATTTTTTAATTTTTAAAAAAGATCTTGTATTTATGTATTCATTTGGTACAGGGTCTCACTACACAGCTTAGACTAGGTGTACGCCACCACACTCAGCTTCAGTGGCTGACTCAGCATGCCCAGAATTCTGGGGCTGCCATAGCATGTGGTACTGAGGATCCACCTGGGCTCTTGAACTCGCCAGGCAGGAGCTTAGACTACTGAGCTGTCTCCCCAAGTGATACAATTTAAATTCTGGAGAAAGCTTTATGGAATTTTTAAACTGAATTTTTAGTTTCCCACCACTGTCTTATAAGGAGTTAGTTATCGAATAAGTTCTACAGCCTCTAACTAGAGTATTCTTTGCGTTGCATAGAAGAGAGTCTGAATAAATGTTAAAAGAAGGAAGAGAGGGAAGAAGAGAACAAAAAGGATACGGTGGAGTGTTAAGGCTGGATCAAAGTCCATGTGAGTTGTTACATATTGGATCTATAACCCTCATTACCCTTTCTTGTATATTAGGAAGAAAAGTTTTTAAAATTTGTTTTGCTTTATTTATTTTTTTCTTTTTTTGGTTGTTGTTGTTTACGGATAGAAATTCAAATCACTAGGACAGGCAAAAGATGTAATTCATTTTTAAAATGCAGAATAGTAACACACATTAGAACAATAGGGCTGGCGAGATAGCTCAGCAGACTAAGCATTGGCTTAGGCAAGCATGGGGACCAGGGTTCAACTCTGGCACTGCATGCCGTGCTGGTCCTTCCCCCAGGGTGCACTGAGCCAGCCACCAAGTCTGGCCACCGAGTCTGGGCATAGTGGTGCATGCCTGTAATCCCAGTGTTGGGGAGGCTGAGACAGCAGGATCACTACTATCCAACCTGCGTAGTTAGGCCCTGCACAAAATACAAAAATAAAAGCCAAAAACAGAGGCAGATAAAAAAATTAAAAGTAAAGCACAGATATAGAGGGCTTCCAAGTAGTTTAAAATGAAACACTGAATTACCTCTATCATCCTCCCCATCGCCATGTTTTCTATGAGGCTCATAGTGTTTCTGCTTAAACAGAATCTCAAACAAGAGCAGCAGAGATTTCACCCTGGAACAGCCAAGCTGAGTACACAGATACAGCCTCACTAGCTATGTGGACGTAACTGTATGATGATTGTAGTGGGTACACCCTCTTAGGGTACAGGACTTTTAGGGCAGACAACTAATACCTAGTGACACATCAGGAACAAACAACACGAGAAGCATAACACAAAAGGATAGATGAGATTTTGACAAGTGGAAGTGTAAAACCAGGGCTTTGAGAGGAAAGAAGAGAGGTGAAAGGGGCCTAGAAGAAGCTTTCAGAGCAAAATGTACCAGCCACTGTTTGGCTCAGTTGCAGTTTCTAAATCATCATATCAAGGCGGGTTATATAGAAAAAGGAAATGAAAATGTGATTGAGGGATTTGAATGTACGGATGAGAATTTCTGCCTATTTGGTAATATTCACTCACTCGTTCATTCATGTGTCTGCCTCTCTAAATATCTCCTGCATAGCTGTTGACTACTTGCTAAGTCTGTAGTTGCAAAGACCATCCAGGAAGTCTTGGGATTTAGGTAGTATTAAATAATCTTTCTTAAGGAGCTTGATAGAATGCTACCATTGCAACGAGTTGAAGGCCCTTTCCTCGTTTCTGGTATTCAGTGAGAACATTGTCCTTTGTCTTTTTGAGACAGGGTCTCACTATGCAGTTGAGGCTGGTCCTGAGCTCACTTTTGTAGCCCAGGCTGGTCTCGAACTCGCACCGATCCTCCTGCCTCAGCCTCCCGAGTGCTGGGATTACAGGCGTGCGCCACCACGCCCGGTGAACATTGTCCTTTGAAAGAGTAAAGGAAGCTCAGGGTCTGAAGAAGGGAACATGGCCAGGGTGTTTTCCTTCATGTACTGAAAAGTAGGAACTTCATGAACTGAGGGGGTAGGACATAGTAATAACTTAGTAGGTAGAATATAATAAAATGTTCATGTGGAAATGGAAATTAACATGAAAGGACATTTTTAGAGGAGTCTGTTTGGTATGCCACTTGCAAAGGATAATTGAAGATCCTAGCATCCTGCTGGATCGTGGTACCTCTGCAACCTGCTAAGAATATTGGAGAAGAATATAAAGACTCAGAGCAGAGAGAACATCCAGGTGGAATGACCCAGAATAGCTCAAGGACTGCAGAGCATAGGCACTCCACATAGATCATGTCACACTCTGAAGTAAGAGGTAAACTATTGCTGTATAAAACCACTGAGGTTTTAGAGTTGTTTGATAAACAAGATAAGTAAGATAATCTACTCTAATAGATAGGGTGTGAAGTTTAAGGGAAGGCTTTCTCCTTAGAATAAGAAAGACTTGACTATATTTAGAGACTGAGGGGATGGGGCTATGGAAGATAAATTGAAAAGCAAATGAGGAAGTGGCTCCTGGTTAGAGCAAGTTCGCCAAGGCATGGAATGAAGTGACCCAGAACAGGGTCTTCTGCTCTCCTGTGCTTTGCTGTCAGGAGACAGGAGACCACTGGTGATGCTTGTTTTGGTGGTTTTACTGCTAATTATTAACTAGAGAGAAAGAATGAAAGAACAGCAAGAACCAGACGCACATGGAAGTCGCAAAGCTTCGAGAATCTTTTCACATCGTTACCCACACAGTACATTACAGAGAAAAAGAAATAATGGTAAGGCAAACAGGAGTTTAAATCCTAGCTTTGCTGTGTTTCAGTTGTAAAAATTGAAATAACTTATCTGAACTCATTCATTCAGCGCAGCTGGAAGACGAGTAAACGGGTGAACACTTCACATGGGTTATTTATTTTTGAAGACAAAATGAGACGTTGCATAAATTGTACAAGAGATATTTGAATTATTTTCAAAACCATAACAGTAGCTGATATTTGCTGAAAACTTACTCTATGTCAAGCACTGTCTTTAGTAAAATACAAGCGTTAAGTCTTTTATTCCTCATAACACTAATAATGAATATATTCTTCCTTATTTGCTTTTTAAAAATTTCTTTTATTTGCTTCTTTGGTATAGGGATACAATATATTTTTAAAGACTCCCCAATTTTATTAATAAGGGTATCTATTAAAAAATTGTTCAAACAACTAAACATGTTTAGTTGTTTGATCAATCTTATATACCTATATGTATTAATCTAAACTGATCCGATGATGAAAATATGTAATATAACCATTGTTAAATTTAAACAATAAAAGAATTGGAAAAAAAAATTGTTAGAGGCCTGGCAGGATGGCTCAGTGGTCTAAAGCACCTGCTTAGGAAAGCTTGGGCAGCTGCAGGGACCGAGGTTTGATCCCCAGCACCACATGCTGTGCCAGTCCTGCCCTCAGGGCAGGCTGAGCCAGCCATAAAGACAAACAAACAAACCAACAGAAGTTCTAAAACAAGGAAAAAAAAATAAAATAAAAATTCCTAAAAAAAAAATGGTCCTGCAGGATGGCTCAGTGGTCTAAAGCACCTGCTTAGGAAAGCTTAGGCGGCTGCAGGGACCGCGGTTCGATCCCCAGCACCACATGCTGCGCCAGCCCTGCCCTCAGGGCAGGCTGAGCCGGCCATAAAAATAAATAAATAAACAAAGAAAAGTTCTGAAGCAAGAAAAATAAAATAAAATAAAATAAAAATAATTCTTAAAAAAATTGTTAGGCTAAGGTGCTTTTACTTAGGTGGTTATTATTTGTATATACTTTTGTATGTTTCCATTAGTGCTTTTATTTTCCAAAATGAGCATATTTTATCTTTTTTATGTATTTAGTACAGGGTCTAGAGGGTCTCACTACACAGATTGGACTCCTAGTGATTCTCCTGTTTCCAGCCTCCCAAGTGCTGGGATGACAGGTGGGCACCACCACACCCAGTCTCAATTGCCATCTCAGCGTGCCCCAGAGGCGAGGTTGGCACGACACTCTGATTGAACCCCGGCTGCTGTGTTCTGTGGAAGCAGGCACTTTAGTCCGGTGAGCTATCTAGCCAGCCTTCCTATTTTATCTTTTTGAGTAGAAATTAAAATGGGTTTTATCTTTTAAACAATCCAAATACTTTGTTTTGTCTCTTGTACTTGAACGTGACATTTGCCAAAGCCCACCTCTTCCAGGGTCCATGGAGGGGTCCTGAGCTTTGCTACAGGATGCCTTTATGGCACACAGACCTCCACTGAGAGCCAGCAAAGCCAGTGCAGTGCTGCCCTTAGCTTCCTGAAGCCCTACTATGGGTGACTTCCAGGTCAGTGTGGCCCCAGCCCTTCTGTGCCGCCCCTGGATGACTAGTGCTGTTGGATCAAGCTGTTTACTTTTTCCCAGCTTCACTTCGCTGTAAAATGATTGCATTAATTCAGTGCCACCTCTGCCCCAAGCAGGCTCTGGGGTGAGGATTTCTGGGTCAGCAGTTGATCAGGGCTGTGATCCTGGGAAACACAACAACATAGTGGAGGAATAACACAATGTACAGAGTAAAAAGCGACAAAGCACATGATCAGTGTCCTATATCTCAGGACAAATGGGGCTCATTTAAATTGGAGACTATTTAGCAACCTGTGCGGAAGACACTGCCGCATTATCCTAGTTTCGGGGCAGGGAGCTGGGGCATTTGTATGCCAACTTTTACTCATGATTGTTAAAGGGTTACTGTTGGTGGCTTCCACTACTTGGGATTTCTGTCTCTCCGGATACATGGGCCAAAATATTCTGATGGGCAGAAGACACTTGTTACCTAGAGACACTGTTCCCTTTGGTGTCCGTGAAGGTTGTTGTCAGGAGACCTCTGAGACGGGATGAGGCACAAAGCCAGGCACCAACAGTGGCTGGCACAGCTGGTAAAAACATAAATAAGAAGATCATCGGAGAATTTTGTGAGTAGTACATACTCAATGATTTCTAGGTGCCATAATCCATAAAATAATATTAGCAACATCATAACTAGTGCAGAATTTGTGTTAAAATCCTAGTCTTGTGAATCCAGCTTGCAGTGCATTTTATCTACAAGAGAACCTTCTGGTTTCCTTCTGGTTGCGCTCCTTTCCTCTTCCCTCCCTCATGGCTGTTGGGACTAGCCACTAACTTTTCATTCTCTGTGAGGGAATAATTAAACGAGCAACACTTTTTTGCAGATTAAATTTCCCATCTCTTAAACTCTGTGCTTTGATTTAGGAAAATCCCCAAACTAACACTAGCCTCTATCTCAATTTTTTTTTCAAACCATGCCACTTATGGTTCTGAGGTCGTCAGATAGACATCTTATCTTTATGAAAGTTCCCAAGGGGTGAGCTGTAGTCAAACCACGTTAGCCTAGAGGGCTTTACACCATTTTAGCTGCTCAGTGGAGAACACATCCCATGATGCAGGTGGGTTTCCAAGACAACTGGGGGTTTGATGGTTCATTGAAGGATGGCCAAAGCAGCTGCATACTGGTACTTTGGAAGTCTCATACTATTCTACAGGAACTTTTTGGTTAAGGAAATATAAAACGTATTTACTACAAACATTTTTCTTCTCAATTTTTAATCATATATATATATATATATATATATATATGGCAAGGGAAATGTTTCCCATCTGAGTCTTTTTTAATTCATTTTTACTTATATTATCTATATAAAGTGTTGATATTTGATGTTCCATAATTTTTTTAAAAAATTTCTGTAATGGACGAGTGTGTTTGGTAAAGGCTGCCAGTGCCTAAGTCACTGAAGCAGCCTCATGGGTGATAGAAGGATTGGCTGTGGTGGGGATTCCGTTGTGGAATAGCTGCACAGTGGCAGATACAATGAGTAACAGAGGGCTTACCTAATTCTATTAATCACAGACACTTGTCAAAGAGCTGGACTCATGGGAAGAGGTTAAAGGACCTCAGATATCAACCAAGGCAAACTTACTTTTTTTTTTTTTTTTTTTTTTTTACAGCTGAGGAAACTGAGCCCCAGAAAAGAAAAAGTTTTGCCTAATGACACATATTTAATTAAAGGCAGATTTGGAGTCATAAGCTCAGGTCTCCAAAGTCCAGGAGCAAAATTGCAGAGTTCTTTCTATCCTCTATGCTTAAAGCAACAGAGCACAGATGCAACATTGCACTGGAGGTGCAGAATCACAAGAGCATTGCAGATCCGTGGGCTCTATGGATTTGGGGGTGAGGGGTTCACACAAAGAAGACTCCCTGCCTCAAAGAGTGCCTGCTATACTGTGCTCAGGTTATAAATTAATGACCCCCATAATGCTGATGACCTTGTGGGTTTGCTAAACTTTTATGATAGCTAATCAGTTACGATTGCTAATCTGAAAAACGGGTTAAAGTGAGCACCTATGCATTGTATTGCTGTGAATCTGAGATGAATGCCTAGATATAAGGACATTTGGCACAGAGGCTACTACGGAGCAAATCCTCAAGAACAGTACTTCCCCTTGGCATTATTGCTGTCCTTCTTGCTCAATCACTTTATTATTTTGAAGACAGTGTTTCTTATATTGTGTTCTGTGGTTCACCATTTCCAGTCAATAGTTATGCTATTATGAAAAACAAATAAGTGCAAGAAGCACAGGTATATTTTAATATTGTTTTCAAAATTTATAGACTACCATTTTCTTGAAGAGTCTTCGGACACTAAGCAAAGTTTCTAAGAATGTGTGCAGGATGCAGTATTATGAAACACGGCTAATACTTCTTTTTAAGGCCATGCATCACTTAGTACCTTACAGAATAGTACCATGTTGTATATCAGCTTTGGAAATGATGGTACGTGGGAGAGAACAAGTAGCTGTCTATCTGTCTTGCACATAGATCGTGTTACTTTTCAAAAAGATACATAAAAGTGACTACAAAGGAGCATTTATCTTTGAGGGTCGGCCTGATAGCTCAGCACACTAAAGCACCTGTTTAGGCAGAGCTCAGCGGTCAGGGTTCCATCCCTGGCATACTGTGCTGACCTTGCCCGTGGGGTGCACTGAGAGGGCAATTGAGACTCTGGTGGTGGCACATGCCTGTAATCCCAGCACTTTGGAAGGCTGAAAACAGGAGAATCACTACAAGTAGTAGACCCTTTCCTAAATACAGAAAGAAAAAAAAAATAGGAGCATTCATCTTTGAAGGTTGACTACTGGTTGTTCTGTGAAAGAAGAATTAAAAGGCAAAAATCAAGGACTGTAGACCGAGGAGAGGAAGGTCTTGAACAAGGAAGGCTAGAAAATGTGGAGAAAGTTTTGGCAAACAGCGAACATTCATTTTTATTCCTCTAGCAGTGAGCAGGAGGGGCAAGTGCTGGCTAGAGATTTGGGAATCGGCTTATCTTCCTTTTCTTCTCCAAGGGCAGGAAGATCTTGGGTTTAGTTTTACACTTACAATGCCTAATGCAGGGCCTGATGCTAAGTAGGACCCGACAAATGTGCACTGAGTTGAGACCAGATGTAAGTGGATGTGAAAAGCCGTGATAAGGAATCCGGACATTATTTGACAGGCAATGGAGAGCTGTTGAAGCTTGTAGCTCTGAGGAGTGACATATTCTGAAATGTACTTTGGTGAGATTGGTCTGGCAGCTTTGGGGTGGGGGATGGAAACAACAGAAGAGAAACTAGAATGTATGCACTATTTCAAGCAAGGAGCAAGTGAACTTAACTGGTGGCCAGAGAAATGGAAACACTGATGAGAAAGCAGTTGTTGCGGCAGTACAGTATCAAAATTTTCTGTAATAATTAAAGTCAAAAGAGAAACACCAATGATGAGGGTGTATGCATTGTTCCTTGTGCAAAAAAAAAAGAAAAAAGAAAAGAAAAAAGATGAATGGGCTTTTGACTTTGAGTCTAGTTTGAGTTTCTGATAGGGTGTCCAAGAACACAGAATCAGGATGCTTCTGAGAAAGTGTCGCTGAAATCCAAGTTAGGAGCAGAGGTGACAGGTTCAGATCTGCCTATATGAAGCCGTGATCTTAAGCTCCCTGAATATTAAAGAATGAATTCTCTAGATTTAAAGAAATTTGTTCAATGCTTTGTCCACTGCTGTAGCCTGACCCTGCTTGTCCTATTCCTACTCATCAAAGGTGGTAAGGTGGTAGCTTCCTGCAAGCACATCTCGGCCCCAGTTATAATAATCTGGTAGGACTGAAGCAGGATGTGGAGAGGCTGGCTAGGGAAGTAGGCAGGACCTACTTGAGCTCATTACAGGCTCAAGAGAGTTTCCAAACGGTTCCCAAAGCCCTACATGTGGACTCCTCAGGAGAACTCAAGCAGATTTTCAGCAGGATGACCTAGATCGGACAGCAGCCTGAGGTGTGAGATTCCAGCCCCACCTCTCAGAACCCGTATGTAAAAGTTCTCACAAGTCTCAGTGCTTGCCTGAAGTGATGGACACACCTAAGCCATGGAGAGTTCAGAGTGGATTGTTTGTTTGTTTTCTTGTGTTGTGTTTTTTTCAGTGTTGACTTTTTCTCTTTCAGTTGGCCCAGTCTGGCTCTGCAGAACCAGTTTTTCTCCCATTCTCTACTTTTACATTCTCAGATAAACTTGACCACTGAGTTTTGGCTTGTTTTGTTCAATTCTTTGTTCCAAAGAAAAAGAACCTAGAATTCAATACCAGGGGAGAAAGGAGCACCCCAGCACCAGTAAAATTTAGACTGTGAGCCACCTTTAGAAGCAGGCTGCCAGGTAGCAGGACTGATCTAGCTGTCCCCTACAGGTAAGGTTTGTACAGGCTCTTGCTGTTCTACTTGCAGGGAACCTAAAATACCCATTGGCCTACTCAGGAAAAAGAAAAAAAAATTGTTTTCTCTTGCCTGGTAGTTGTCTCAAAAATGCAGTCTGTGTCCATTCATCTGTGCTAGGCATGTGGTGGATTGGGCAAAGAAAACGTGGTGTTTGTATGAAAGAGTGTGCTCCTCTAGCGCCAAGGACGACCTGGAGATGTGTTCCGGTAAGTGGATGTATCTTGAGACCATAATCTTCGGGGAGATAAATCAGATACACATACTTGAATATTGAATTGTTTCTCTTCTGTGAAAAATCCAATCCAAAAGAGAGGTTAGTTGTTAGGAAGTAGGAGGAACGCGTGTCCAAATGGCGGAGGAAGGAAAGCACAGGGAAAAGGGATTTTTAAAAAGGAAGGGGAGGGGCTGGGGAAACAGCTCAGCGGCATCAGTGCCTTCCTGGCAAGCACAGGGTCCTGATTTCGATCCCTAGTACAAAAATGAAAAACCAAAAGCAAGCAGCAGCAACAACAGAAAAGCAAAGAAAAGAAAGGGAAGGGGGACGGGAGAGAAGGATTAAGAGATATTTGTTGTGCAGGAACAAATCTCCTATGAGGAATGTAATCATGATGTCTAGCAAACTTGTATTAGGGGGAAAAATGAAAATTTAAAATGCAGTGATTTCTTTGGAATGAGATAGTTTGGATTTGAATTTCAACACTGAGAAGAAATATATTTTATATATATATATATATATGTATATATATACATATATATATACATATATATATGTGTATATATATACATATATATATATATATATATTCTCTTTATTTTGTTGCAAATAGAAGGCTTTGCTTTTGAAAGGGGGCAGTCCTACCAGTGGAAATCATCTAAGTAAGATAAGCCACAAAGGAACTGGACACGTACACTACCTTCTTTCTCATGAGAGTTACGAGAAACAGAGCTTCTCTGTGCTCTTTAGACACGATCTCCAGGTGCATGAGAAGATCGCTGCGGCGTAATCTCTAAACCAGACAGTTTGAAAGCTTATTTCCCTGGGGCCACTGTTAAAGTTTTTCTACATCTTTTATCTTATTGGTTATCACAGTAAAGCAGGGGGAGGGGGCACACATTTATCATTTCACGCACAAATAATAAAACAAGGCCCGGAGAAGTATATTCATTCTCCTGAAGTTACACAGCAAATTAGTGGCAAAGCTGGACCCAGACCCAGGAGCCCAGCCTCCTGAAGGCCACATCCAAGAGTGACGCTAAGTAAATTGTCCTACATTTATGTATAACTTCCACATTAGATGCCTGTCTAGTCTGAGGTCTATGACATATGCCAGATTCCTTTTCTCTTTTCAGAAAAGATTCAGCAATGTGCGTATCAGTTGTATATATTAATTACATTCGTAGTGATAGTTCCATATATGTATATAGGATTCATGGGTTAAAAGTCTTCTTATCTATAAATGAATGAAAGCATTTCATGTCATACTTGTGCTGTGTGAGCACCTAGCAGTATCCGACAGACAGAGGCTACCTTTATGTTTATCATCACGGTCATCAGGATAAATCTCTTAGGGACGTCTGGGTCCTAAATTCTTCTCCACCTCCGTCTCCCCAGCTTTGTGAATCTCCACAATGATAATTTTTTCCCTTGGCAAGAAAAAAGCCACTTAGGGAGCTGTTGCCTCTCAGCATAGAGAAGAAACCTCTCCCAGGTGAACGAAGCGCATGCTTATTCATAAAACAAACATTGAGGGTGTTTCAGGCAGAGGCTGGGTGGCTGCGGCAGCGGGAGCCCAGCGGCAGAGACTGGGCAGAGCTCCTTAGCCTCCCAAGCCCCCTCGGAGGCCGGCAGGCCAGCAGCGAGCAGCAAGCAGGGCGAAGGAGGCGGGAGCGGTGCAAAGGCCAGCTGGCTCTCCAGCAACTAAGTCAACATCGTCCCAGATGTCTGCCCCGGGGTTGAGGCCATTAGCTCCAGTTTACCTGCTCACTTCATTTTTCAAAATTAGCCACAAAAGCCTGCCCTGGAAACACAATGGGCAGAATTGCTCAGCAGGGGCAAAAAGAAAACAAAGCATATCTTTCCCTGCACTTGTGTGCAGTTGCTGAAGGTCCCCCGAGCCCTAGAGGCTTGGCAGACTCGGTCTGATCGCTGCCACATGGATGTCTGTGGGAACCGCCTTTCTTTTCTTCCCAGATCCAACCCAGCCAGTCCAGGAGGCAGCCCCAGCCCTGCACCCATCCTCAACTGGGCACCCCAGCCCTGAGCCCAGAAAAGCAGGCACTATTTTCCTTTTGCTTTTTTTTTTCCCCCCTAGGGAGATAATATTACACTTTACGTTCCTAAGTTCAGTTTGAGAGTTGCTGGGAGACAGTATTACCTTTCAGCCACCTGATTTAATCTCTTCTCTAACTCCTGCTTTCCCCGGCTGCTGCCCAGACAAGGCAGAGGGCAAAGGGGAGAGGTGAAGAGGTTAAATGCTTGTCCACACTGACATCTTTTCATCAGGCTGTGCTGAGAGCCGGGCCAGACAGGAGCAGCTGGGTGTCAGCAAGGTGGTGATGCGTTGTCTGTGGGTTGCCTGTCCGTCTGTCTTTTGGCTGTCTGTATGACTCAATGTGAGCTTAAATGGCAGAAACAGGGGGAGGGAGGGCAGAGGGATGTAGTAACGGAAAAGAAGACGAGCAAAGATACAGAGTGGAAGATAAAGCTGTGCGCTAGGAGCTGTCAGGCTGCACGCACATCTTTGCTCTTCGAAAGGGATTTTTAGCCAACAGATTGATAAGGAAATGAGCAACACCTACTACGTGCTTAAAACAGTATGTCAGATAGAAAAGGAATCAAACATACTGAAGAAGAAGAAAAAAAAAAAAAAAAAAAAAAAAAGGCCGTGACTCAAAAGCAGGCTCAGTGCCAAATAGGTAAAGATAGAATCCCCCGGAGTGATTTATTATCTGTAAGTTTCATGGTTGAGCAGTCTGGGAAATAAGACAAGCATCCCAGGCCCTTTCACACTGGACACAGGGTGTTCACTTTTTGCCAATCCCTTGGTTAGTAAATATATGAATTGCCATCTCTGCTGGCTGGGATGTCAGTATCACAAGGACAGGGACTTTTGCCTACCTCTTCTTCAAGATGCTTCTGCATGCAGAATCAAGGTCCAGTTCGTAGTACATCCTGATAATCTCAGTTGTTTGAAGAAAAGAAGTCAAAGGAAACAGAGCTGAGTATGTGGGTGCCTTTCAGACCTACGCAAGTATCCTCTTCCGGGCTAGCATTTGCAAGTTATCAACTTGCGGATTATCCCAAGTTGTTTACTTGGAGTTCCACAACTTCTCTCCTCACTGCATGTAGTGTTTAGGTTTTTCATCCTCATCAAAGGCATTAGCACAAGACGTTATTGTCTTTCAAGTGATCTCCGTCACCCCCCAACTCCAACAGCCCATTCTTCCTAAATCACCTTTGGCTCTGAAACTGTCTTTGTTCAAGTCATTTTGGATAGCATAGTAGGCTACGATGCGCCCACTAAGACGTTAGTGTTTAACCTTTGGAAACTGCAAATTTTCCGTTAATGGAAAAAGAAGTCTTTTCCTTTGACATAGGAAACATATTCTGTTATTATTCAAATGCATCCTAAGCCTGATCACAAGTGACTTTATAAAGGAGAGGCAGAGGGTGCTTGATAGATGTGGAGGCCAGGCGATGACGGAGGCAGAAGACGTAGTCACTAGGCAAGGAAATCCAGGTGGCACCAGAAGCAGGAAGAAGCAGGGAACAAATTGCTCCCTGGAATTTCCAGAAGCAGCATGTACCAGCTGATGCCTGGACTGTGCCAGGTGAGGGTAACACTGATTTTGCCGCAAGGAAACAGTTTTATGTATTTTGAAACACTTAACTTGTGGAAAAGTGTCGCAGTAATGATAGACAATTGATAGAGGTAGCAATGATGTTACAGTTTGTGTCTAGCTGTTCCCTCAAAGCCTCACGCAGTCACTGGGTCAGGCTTCTATAGTTTATGATTAATTCATAATTGAATGCTGGGATTATGGGTATGAGTGCTACACCCACCCCGGGTGGATAGCCTGCATATAATAGAAAGGAGGGAGAGAGGCTTGCTAGCTGCCACAGCCACTGCTCCTCGCTTTGCTCTTTGCTGTTTTCTGCTGCCATGAACTGCTATCCTCTTCCTTGCACTGCTCTGCCTAGGATCCAGCCAAGCATGGACTGACACTTCCACTAACTGTGAGCTCAGGAAGGAAGGAAGGAAAGAAAGGAAGAAAGAAAGGAAGGAAGGAAGGAAGAAAGAAAGAAAGACCTTTCCTTCCTTAATTTTGAGTGTATTTTGTCCCAGCAACAAAACAAAAGTAACTGAGACAAATACCATTGCATGCTTAGGCCTTAGATCAGAACTTAGGGGGCTTAGGTGGCCCAGGAGAGAAGGCGGTCAGAGATAAAGATCCAGGGTCAGGATGGAGTCTCTGCTCCATAAGAACAATTTCACTGCTGGAGGCACCACTCACACATGATGGTGAGTGCTGCCCTGAGCATCTACAGCCAAGTGTCAGGTGGAGATAAGGGGCTGTTGCAAAGGGGGCATTTATATTACAAACCTTTAAAGGGCATTCATTACTTTTACCCATAATCTACTCTACAATTTAGTCATATCATTCCAAGGAGTCTAAGAATTCTCATTTTTGATTGGATAGAGAAATACCCATATTAACATATAATTGAGTTTATTTTAACTGATATATAAAATTATACAGGTTGTACATATTAATGGGCCAATATGATGTTTTTGATGATGCTTTGGTACAATGTATATCATCTGTGTCACTCCCTCGTCGTTGGACACAGAACCTGGCACATGCAACTTAAAGGAGGACAGGTTTATTTTGCTGTGAAGTTTCAGATGTTTCAGGCCGTAGCTGGTAGGCTTGAATGTAGAAATAGCATTGTAGAAGGGCCGGCTAGGGAGGAGAGCTGATCAGGTCATGATGGTCATAAAGAAAAGTTACAGAGGGGACCCCCACCAAAGAGCTCAGCAGATTAAAGCACCTGCAGCACGTGCAGGGGACTGGAGTTTGATCCCCAAGCCTGCTGTGCCAGCCTTGTCCCCGGGGAGCTCTGAGATGGCAATTGAGACTAGGCGTGGTGGCGGGCACCTGTAATCCTAGCTCTAGGGAGGCTGTAAAACAGGCAGATCAGTATGAGTCTGATCTCATAGTGAGGCTCTGAACACCCTATAGACCCTTCCCTAAAATACAAAATACACAGGATGAATTAGACAAAGGTCCTAAGAATCTCCAACAGGTTTGTGACACTGAGAATAGCAATGTGTAATACTAAAGTCATGCTTGGAATGGCTATCATTTCAATTATTGCTACATTCTCTCTCTGAAGTAAATGTTCATTTTAAAAGAAAACAAAAAGGAATAATAAAAGAGAACAAGAGACAAGGAAAAATGCCATAGGATTGACCTGCTTAAATGAAAGGAAAGAAAGAACAAAAAAAAGAAAAGAAAAATGAAACGAAAAGCAAAGCAAAGAAAAGAAAAAGCTGATAGGAAGAAATGGCCTTCTAGGCCACATCCCGAGGGCCCACCACCCAGCAGCCAGGCTGCTCTGCTGCCCCCACGGAGGCAAAGCTTCTAGACCCCAAGCGTAACCTGCTTTGTGTCATTCAATCATAGTGTCCGACATACAAGGCGTTTGGAAAGTTGTGGATGGGGCAGCCACATACCAGCAGAGGAGAAAAACAGCTGCGAGGGCAGAGGGCTTAAAATCAGAAGTACGTAATTTAATTCAAAATGAAACCATGTCATTTTCTTTTTAAAATGGATTCAAAATATAATGAAATAAAATCAAAATTCACATCAATTTTGGAGCTGGGATGAAATCCACAGAGAAAATCCGCCTGAATTGCTCCCTTTAAGAAAGTGTTGTTGTCCATCGGACCGGTTCTTTGATTCAGAGCTCTCTGACTTGTGGCTCCTCTCAGACTTGCGCGCTGAGTGAATAAGCACAGAATATAGAACCAGAAAGGACAGCATTCAGTTCCTAGCTCCTTGACTCAACTTTCTAGCTGCCGACTCCTTGAATGACCTAGAAATTGTTGTGTGTTTCACCCTTCATTTCCTTATATTTGGAAACAGGGAAATTCGTATAGTCTAGCCAGCTTCCAGGACACAAAGACAAAATACAGAAAAGCACTTAGTGTGTTTATTTCTGCATCTTCAAAGATGGGATGAGTCAAAGTCACACATATTTCTTGAAATGTAGCAGAACAGCTAACAGAAAGGGAAGTGCATCTGCCGGATTTCAGAGTCTTGTGACTCCTTTCCCACAAGAATAATTAAGAAAAGCGGCCTGTAATTTAGTGAGCGCCACCTAGGGGTAGACTGAGAAATAGCTTGTGGTGCCCCAAAGGGCTGACATGGTAACTTTTGTTTATGAGAATTAATTCTTATGGGCCCAAAGACCATTGATCAGGAAGTTGAGCATTCCGGCTCTCGTTCACTTTCTCCGTTTGACTCAGCAGAGGGAATTGTCATGGAATAAAATGAAAAATAGATGCTCTCCACGGGAAAGTCTAGAATTATAGGCTACTAGGCAGTTTGATATCTGTGTGTGTGTGTGTGTGTGTGTGTGTGTGTGTGTGTGTGTGTGTGCGTGTGTGTGTGTGTGTGTGTGTGTG
>PVJA010000016.1:0-304071 GCA_004027025.1 Myocastor coypus | reverse complement strand
CCACCCCCACACACTTAATTAGTACATCCAAGGATGGAAGGAAGGATGGAAGGTAATGAGAAAATTTCTGACCAATAAAATTTTGTTACGTACAGTTAAAGGTGATATGATGTGATGGCAAATGCAGTGAAAACACGTTATAAAGATAGGCATGCTTGTAAAAGGACTAACTGGTACTTTAAGAAAATAATTGAAAAAGTAAATATTTATAAAACACCTTCATGGCTACATTAAGCACCAGGACAGACATAGCTGAAGAGAGAATTGGTGAACTAGAAAATTGAACTGAGGGAAATTTTAAAATGTCAGATGACTGTGGCCTGACCTCAAGTTCGTATTGCAAAAGATGTCTGGTCCTGGTGAATAAACAATCCACTGAGGAGCCTATGGGCTACATGAGTGCAGTATAAATCCTGTTCTGGGACAAAGTCTAGGACTGTGAGTGAGATTGGGAGCTTTGTGGATTTATTTTTGCACAGTAGTGGATTTGCACTCTCTAGTCCTCTGTGCCCAGAATCTTTCTTTTATACCATGAGAGCTCTCTTATGGTTACTTTGACTGGTGGCATTACTGAGAGAGGCCAAAATTGCAATTTTTTGTTCACTTTAGTTTTTACTTTAAATATACATCGCAAATTATTTGAACACAGAATAATATTAATACTAACATTATAGTTTTGCATGTCTCCCTCACTGGTATTTTGTAATGATAGACTTAGGATAACTATTTAAGACCAAGTAGCAACCCAGTGTAAATGAGACCAAAGACCACAATGGAAACTCAGTAAATTTCTCTGGCATAACTGCAGCTAGCACAGCCCCCAAGAGGGTTCCAGGTGCACAGCGGAAGAGGATCAGGTGAGTTTATTGCCATGAGCAGACTCAGAAAACAAAACAAGATGCAGTTCCAGTCTCTGCACGCTAGGCTTTTCCTCGTACGTGATAAGGTTAATATGTGAGGAAAGTCCAGAGCTACCAGGCCTGCAACCAGACACTCACTGCTGAAAGATCTCACAAGTGCCTCATCCCCACCACCCCCTATTAGCACTGCTATTTCCAGCTCTCCCTCCGCCCTATTTTCCTTCATGCCTCAGAAGGCAAAGAAATCATAGCCAAAGCTCAAGTTGACAAATGGTAATAAAACCAAAGAACTCCCAGGCAGGATTTGAGCTTGACCTCAGAGCTGGTGGTCAAGTTGAAGATATATTTTTAATGTAAATATTACTGGTAACTTGAGCTTGGGATCCATGCCAGCAAAGCTTCTGAGGGGCCTTTTCTCACCCTGTGTTACATGCATACATTTTTTCCTTCTTGCAGACTTTTTTTTTTTCTGTTTAGGTACAAACTTTGTTTTATGATCCCTGAAGCAGTTAGCAACCTGATGACTTTTCCAAAACCAAGACTGAAAGACCACATAGCTGATTTCAGAACTCGAGTTGAGGTCCTTAGGAACCAACTTCTGATCTATATTTGATAAATATTTGTAGACATTTTCTTCTGCACCATTGTTAAAGATGTATTAAGAAAGTCCTGAAGATTTATACACAATGCATTCTAAAGGGAACTTGAGACACCTAAATATATATGAGGAAATTTTAGGAACATGTACATAA
Source organism: Myocastor coypus (assembly GCA_004027025.1). Lineage (NCBI taxonomy): Eukaryota > Metazoa > Chordata > Mammalia > Rodentia > Myocastoridae > Myocastor > Myocastor coypus. The sequence goes on along the minus strand of PVJA010000016.1, from coordinate 302,459 downwards.
GAATTAATAATTTTATGATTGGAGAATTCAATATGCTAAATATAAAACTAATGTAGTTCTTTTAAATGGCTGTTGCAGTTGAGCTTCCTCATGGTCAGAGTTAAAAGAAAAGTCTATCCAAACTTCTAGAAAGAAACAACAAGATCCATTTCATTTTATGGACTTTGCCACAGCTACAGATGAAATATGTCATGAGAGACCAATGGGGCACTGGGGGCTTCAATGAAAAGTACCCTCCACAGCAATATGAAAACAAAAAATTCCAATTTTCAAATGGTTGCTTTATAAAACAGCTTTGATGCTTGATGTAAAAACCCTGAGTACCTAGTAGGTACTCAGTAAATACTTATTAAGTTAATGAAGGAATGAAGAAAAAGGTTGAGCAGGGTTCATGTTATTTAATGACATGGTAATGTCTTTCTCAGTAGAGAGGAGAGGCTTTCCTGGAATGATAACGATGAAAGCCAGATTTGGCACCTTTGGAGAAGGGAGTGTACTTTCCAAAGTGAATATTACTGATTGGATAATTCCTTGAGAAGTGATGCTGTGGAGGAAGGAGACATAGGAAAAAGAAAAAACACTGGGGGAAGTAGAATCAAAGATTTTTTAAGGAAGGAGAAATTTGTACAGATGATATTCTAGAACTATCCATCATAGAGAGTTCAGAGTTACTGATAAACAGGAAATGTTGGCCTCTAAAGCATAAATGAAGGAAAGGGAGGGGCCGGAAACATGGGCCCTCTTGGGGTTTCCCTTATGTTGGGTTTGTCAGCATCACCTTTCTTTACGTGGTACACACTCAGATGCACACGTAGTCAGTAATAAGATTTTTTCTTTTTGGAGTGAGTTGTACCCAACTCTGTTTTGAGAAGCCATGGGCTCCATGACTAGAACTGTAGCTAATGGTGATTTCCTCCTTTCTGTCAGTGTGGCATTTTCTATTCCTATGTTAGATTCCAGTGACTTACACTGATTATTTTGTACTTGTTGATGAAAACTAAATCATAATAATATTACAGGAAAGTATGTTAAAAAGGGTATATTTTCCTTTGAGCTTGGGCTTGTGTCTTCTTAATTATTTGCTGCGGGCCAATAACCTCAAGGTGTTCTTGATAGCATTGACTATCTGCCCAGAGAGGGCATCGTGCTGCATTGGCTTGCACAGCATAACCCAGACACCATTTCTTTTGTGCTTTGGGTCATAAGTAAGAAAAAATAATGTATGGCAAGTGTAACTTAAGATAAGAAAGACAAGCCTCAGAGTCTCTATGGGATAAAGCCAAAGAATAGGCTCTGCTTCTTGAGACCTCTCACTCCATCACGATACAGTGTGCAGAGAGGTACCATTTTCGCTGGCAAATGGCCAACCTTCCTACTTCATGCCCTCTTGTTCTGTGCGTTGCTCTAGGAAGCACCCAAGTCGTGCAGGGACAGCAGCTCTTGGGATGCTGTAATACACCATTGCTGTATAAGAGCATGGCACTTAGTAGGTTCTCACCCTCACAGACCTTTGAAACATGATCTTGAAGTTGAGAGATTTCTATTATTCCAAAGAGTGAAACATACTTGCCTACAGACAGAACTGAATTTCAGATAAATGTGAAGTGCATCATGAAAAATTTGTTTATCTTTCTGTATAGACATACAGATGCTCACATGGATGCCTAATTTATTCATTTTCCAGTAGTGTTATTTTTACTAGTGTCATGATAACTAAAGATTCAAGAGTGATTTATGGCTTTGGTACAGACCCGATGTCTTATACCATGTAGACTACAGAGAATTTCCTTGTTTCAAATCTCAAACTCTCCCAGGTAATGGGGGAAGCGAAATTCTTCATGTTTGGGCTCCAGCCTGTGTAAAAGTAGAATATTTAAGGAGATATTATGCTTATAAATGCTCTTTATTAAGCTCCACTGCCAGGTCTATCTCTGATTCTTGGTTAGATTTATGGGTGGCTTATTTGTCATCCTTTGAACAGAACTGGAACATCAGTGCAGAAAGCTGAACTCCAAGCCAAAGCCTCAGTTTACTTTACAGAAGGAGCGTGGTGTCTTCTCATGACTGTCTGAGATCCTGAAATGTAAGGCCTTGCTGCCTTGGTGTGTGGTGAGAATCTTCTGCTTTAGCCCACTACCCACCAGGGATCAGAAAAAGATGAAAATATACGGGGCAAAGAAATTGAAGAGAGGGCATGTGACAGGTACACAGGTTCGCATTTGCACGTGTGCATGTGAATGCCAGTGAGACACGGTGTGCAGAGAGGTGGCCTTGTCACTGGCAAATGGCCAGAATTCCTACTCCATGCCCTCTTGTTTTGTGGTTTGCTGTAGGAGGCACCTAAGTCACGCAGGGACAGCAGCTCCTCAGCACCATTGCTGTGTAAGAGCACGGCACTTAGTAGGTGCTCAGCAGGGGGCAGTGTGACATAGTCATTAGAAGCTTAGGCCACAAGCTCTCTCTAGGTCTCTTCCTCCTCATCTGAAACACAAGGGTGCTCAGTCTTTTCATAGAGTCTGCGTGGATTAAATTAGACAATAGGCTTTTAGCTTTGGCACTGTCTACTACGTTCAATAAATAATAACTTCTACCATTTCTGTTTTTAAAACTAGTATTATAAAATATCTCCCTTCAACCTAGAACTCCTATCCAAATTTCAGACCTATATATCATTGCCTGTGATGTCAGAAAGGCTTCCAGTCACAGGTTCTCACAGCACCCTGACTATTCAGTCATCTATCTGTGCCTGCTTCCAACACAAGAACAGTGTCCAGGCAGTTTTGCAAACTGAGTGGACCTCTGAGGTATGACCAGCCTAATATCAAACAACTTGGGTTATAGGTGGAATTTCAGTTTTAACTTATGACCACTCTTGAGCTATGGCCCAAACGCTGGCCGCTTGGGCATCCAGATACAGACTGAACCCTTAAGGAATCTGGCAGGGGCATTACAACATCCTTTCCTATGTGGGGTTCACTAGGAAATCCTGGGCCAAGTACTCTCTAAGGATGCTGGGATCTGCCTGTGCCCAGGAGAGAGACTTCTAAGGCTGTGTAGAGGAGCCTGAGCCTTCAACTGACAACCTGAGTGTTACACCCAGGCCTTGGGCATGAATTGAGTTCTTAAGTCAAGGTCCACTGTTTTTTTTTTTTTTTTTTTTTTTTTTTTGGTCATTGTTTAAATAATTAATGAACTTTGTTTTTGATTATTTTAAATAGGAAAAAACACAATATTCTGTTATAGCAAAATATTGTTAGTCTTGACGACTCGCCGCTACTTCTGCCTACCAAACTAATCCGAGTTTTTTAGCTTTAAATTCTTAAACACCCTTAGAACAGAGTTTTCTTACCGTTGCTCCTTCCATCCCACTCACAGGCTAAGCATTGGTCTGCTGTTTCCGTCCTCTGTGCTCCCGGCCCTCAAGTCTGTTTCTATGTGGCAGGAAGACCCCACTTGCAGGAACACAAATATGGCCCTGCGGCCTGCCACTTCCCACTGCTTCCCAGGGTTCTTGGAAAAAAGATGGACGCACTCCTGTTGTCACTGCAGCCCCCGCGTGCCAGTCCCCTCCCCCACCTTCTCCGGACTCCATCCAGTCCAGACATGTTTCAGTTCCTTAAAATGGTCTCAATTCCCCTGGTCACAGGACTTTAGCACCAGCTGGGCCACCCTCTGGGTCACACCCATCTTGGCCTGGCTAACTCCACGGCCCTTTAAGTCTCTCCGTGATTCAAACAAGGCACTGGTGCAGACAAATTTATTAGGTGATTTGATCCAACAATGGCCAAAAAACAGGTAGAAACACCAAGACAGAAAATAACTTAAAGAAGACATTTATACAAAGTCTAAGGCTGTAGGATACTTGTGAAGATGAAGGAAATAAAGACAAGCTGGTGACTGGACAAGCTTTACGGAAGGGGGTGCTTTACAGTACTATCCATGCATCAACCAGATGGGTGGCCAGCAGGCTGGATGTACTTGCTGGAAAACTTTGCAGACTCTGGGTATGACTTCCTTTTTATATTAAGGAAGACTAATACTTCTCAGGCTTCATTTGCACGCAAATCCCCTGGAGATGCTGTTGATGATCACTTTGTCAACTCGTGGTTCGGGATGTGTGGCCTGTGATTGTGTTGCTCTAAGATTTAGCACCAGAAAGCGGTGCTACTGCATGGGCAGGAAGTATGCAGAGCACCTTTAGCACTTCTGGAACAGCCTCTGCAGTGACTGGGCCGTGCCACAGGATTCCAGGCCTGATATAAACATAGCCCACGCTGACAAGTCTGTTTTCATCTCTCCTAATTGTCCTGTCACTGGGTCGCCTCTGCGCTCTGTCAATGCAAGTCAATCTTAATTATTAGGAATGAAAACTGGGCCACCGTCAGCCTGAAATTTACCCAGGTTGGCTTCATACCTGCACTGAGGGGTTCTTAGCACCCTTTCATACCTGTTGACGTATTGAAACAAAAGTGAGAGACAGAGGTAGTTGAAAAACGGGATATACTTATTGAAGTGAAGTTATCAGGAGCAGACACCTAGAGGACACTGTGATCCACTTGAGCCATTTCATTTATTATGTCGCAACAGCTTAATGAGGAAGGGACTTGGCATATTTTCTTCATTGTACACTTGTGGAAACTGAGGCCTAAAGGGACCAAGCAAGAGAACCGCCCAAAGTTGTGTGGCTTGTAAATAAACCCAGATTCCAATCCACAAACATCTATCTTGAATCTGTTGCTCTTAACCTGGTTGTACAATAGAATTTCTTTTCCTAAAAATTATGTGGTTTTCTTAGTACATTTTTGCAGTACAGAATAACTACATTCATGTGGGGGAATCTGTGCCTGATGCATCGTAAGTCTGTTGTTGTCCTCCTGCCTGCCCATCCTGTCCTCCTCACTGGAGCTCCAGACCCCCTTCCCATTTGAAAAAGCTATTTCCACTTTTTCTCCAATTTCCTTTTTTTCTAACCCTTTTCTTTCTTCCTTTCCTTCCTCTCCATCTTTCATTCTCTTTTTCATTTGATAAAGATCTCCCCACTTCTGGTTGTCTTTGTTTTGCTCTTTATTTAAATCTTAACTTTCTCATAGACTATCTCAAGCTTTCAGAAAATCATCATTTCTGAACCCTCAAGAATTGCTGTGTTGTTGCTATTTTAACAAAACAAAAATTTCCAGTGAACTGGAGGTCTCTCCAGAGTTGAATACAGTTCCGTAAATGCTGATCATTAGGCACTATAATTTCTTTTCCTCAGAAGCAAGAGCAAACATTCAAACCTAGGAGCTTGGCATGGTACTTTTTTTTTTCTTTTTTTTAAGGTTTCATTTTAATGCTTCACAATGCATAGGACTAACTCCTGGCCCAGTGTTATGGTTTTTAGCTAATTATCTCCCCAAAGCCTCAAGCATTAATAGGGTGGATTTCTAGAGTTTGTGATTAACTCATGATCCACTGGGATTAGGGGTGTGAGCCCTGATGGGATTATGGGTATGTGTGATACACCCAGCCTGGGGTGGATAATCTAAATGCAGGACCAAAAGGCAAATTTGCTCTCTGCAGACACTGTTACTGCTACTTCTCAATTTCACTCTCCACTCTTTGCTGCCACCAGGAAAGGTTGCCTCTGCCATGTGACACTTTGCTTTGGAGCCAGCTGAGTAGGCACTGACGCCTCCAGGAACTGTGAGCTAAATAAGCCTTTCTTTCCTTCATTTTGGGGGTCAGATATCTGTGCCAGCAATGAGAGAAAGTAACTGAGATGCCCAGGGAGTACTGACCGCCGACCTTACCACATGCAGACAATATCTAGATTTGATGTGATCATAGCTAAGGAGTGTTTGCCACCTACCACGAGACACTGTTTAAGTACTGACATACACTGTTTCCTATGATCCTTTAAGAATGCTCTCAAAGTAAATTCCAGTAACACTTCTTGTTGTGAAGATGAGGAGGTGAAGATTCTGAGTGGCTAGATGCCTTGCCTTGTTGAGGAATTCCACAACTGACACTTGAGTCCTGTGGCTTAGTCCAGTGCACCAAACAACTGCTTTGCTCTAAGATAACTTTCTAGGCTGCTTTTGTTTCTCACCAGAGCACTTAATACAAGTCCTAACTGTCTGACGGGGAGTGCAAGGAACAAGGGATGGAAGAGATTAATTGCATCAGACAAATCAAATGCATTTTATGGAACAGGTTCAATGTGTGAAGTTGCAAAAATGCAGGCTTCCAGCTAAAATCAGGGGCCCAGCTTTTATCTGCAAAAATCGTTCAGCGGCAGACAAGGTCCATCTGCAAGGATGAATCCTCCTATCCCAATACTTCAGATATTACCTGAGCCTCCATGTAGCTGAGCTGTGGAAAGCTGGAGGACGGCATGAGGAGCTGACCTCGATGCCGCCTGAGGTCGCCTATCATTGAGCAGCTCTGATCCTCTGAGCTGACTTCAGTCTTCAAACACTCAATCAGCAAGTGAGGGCTTGATCATTTACAGTTACACAGTGAGATGTTTCCAGGAATGATTTCCCTGTAGCATTTTAATAAGTACTCTATAAATAATAATTTATCGAAGATGCCTACTCTGTTAGGAAAAGAATATATTAAAAGGGGCCTAGCTAATTGAAGCTGGCAGTTAAGTTCCCTGAATCGAAACCAATCGGTTTATCTACATGACTTTAAAGATTTGGGGATGAAAATTGCTCATTATATTTCGACATCCTGATACCGAAAGATCCAGATGTTTCCCAATATATTGACATGGCCTTCCAGGAAACCTATGTGCAGCAGAGTGTAAAACATTCTGATGCAATTAAGTATAAATTGGTACAGAAAGCCTTTACTTCTCTTTGACTAGAAGCTTAAGGGGCTTGAAACACTAAAAACTGGGTGCTCCAAGTCAGCAGTTCTAAGGAAGTTGAACATATTGCCAGAGCTTCCAGTGCAGTGCCTGTCCATTTTATACCTACATGTCTATATAAAAAACAGGGACTTGGGTCAGCAAGATAGTTCAATGGACTAAACACCTGCTTTGGCAAGCACAGGGACCAGTGTTCAGTCCCTGGTCCTGCATGCAGCACCAGCCCCACAGCAGGGTCTGCAGAGCCAGTGACCGAGTCTCGGTGTGGTGGCATAGGCCTATAAACCCAGCACTGAGGAGGCTAAAAACAGAAAGATCACTATGAGTCTGAGCTGTGTAGTGAAACCCTATACCAAATACATAAGATGAACTATATAAAAGAACAGGGCTTCTTCTAATTCTTCTATTTTGACAACCACATAGTTACTATAGTTATCCTACCAGTGAAGGAGAACGCAGAAGGCACAGTCTAATAGGGACAAATTGTGCAGCGAGGAAAGGTTGAACTTCGGTGCTATGAAAAGAACAGGCCAGCGGCATAAACACCTGCTCACACCTTCCCCAGCATCCTTTTACTGTGGGGTGATTCTGTAACTTATTGTAGTTTGTTCCCCAGCTCAGCTTTTGTGGATGTGTGTCTGTGCATGTGGGAGTCAAATGCCAGTGATCATTCTTTTTTTATTGAAGGTTTCCCACTCCCAATTCTTATGTTTAAGACAAAGACTTAGACCAGAGTCACACATATGATTTCACCTTAACTGGCTTGGCAATTTAAAAGTCTCTCCAGTATTTGCTCAGGATTTAATAATAGCAATGGATATTTTTGAACACCTGATGAAGTGAATATGAGTACTATTTGTAAGTCACGCATGCCTTCTACAGTAGTATTACCGCAGGTCCCATGTCACAGGTGTACAAAATAAGGTTAATTAACTCACCCAAAATTTCATTTTGATCAAACGATGAGGTTGCGATTCTCACCCAGGAAGTCTTACCTGTGTGTCTCCTGCACAACACAGTGACCACCTAGAGGTGGGCTTCCGGGTGTGACTCCCTGGCAAATGCCTATTAAACCGAGCTGGCCAGGGAAAGGGTAGGAGCGAGTCCCTGTGGCAAGAAGGTCTATCTCCAGGAGAGATGTCACAAGCACCACATACATGAATATGAACCAGAACATGGAAGTTGTCTGAGGGGTACCAAGCTCTCCGGAGAAGAGCTAAGTCCACTTAGAAAATTAACCAAAGTTCACTTGGAGGAGAGGGAAGGATGGCTTGGTTTTGATGAGTGATCAAATGTGAAAAACAGATATTAGAAGATGACTGGCAGAGTGGCTAGCCTCAAGAATGGTATTGGCTCGAAGAATAAATAGTGAGGCTGAGGTCTCAGGTTCTCCATTAGGGCTGACCCGTCATCCTCTTCAAATGCATCAGTATGGAGGGCGTGGATTTCCCACCATGGCCTCTACTTTAACTTCCGCACTCCCTGCATGATCCCTCCCTGGTGCTCTGCTCTCTGGCCACAGACTTTTCACCCATGCTGGTTTAACTTGATGATGCCATTATAAATTTTCTTTTGTAATAGGATAATATTTTCCTGGATGATTTTTGCATCTTAGTTCATTGTTTCTTGCTTTAAATATCAAACATTGCTTCATTAAGGAAGCTTGCTATGCTATTCCGAATGAGTAATTTCTCTCTGCTATGCAGCTGAATAATTTGAAATATGCTCCCATATGCTATATGAAAAGTTTTGCACAGAGTAGGTATTAAAAAAAATAAAAAAGAAATAAAACTACCTGGAAAGACTGTGATAGAATAGAAAGTCTTATTTATTTATTTATTTATTTAGTTAGTTAGTTAGTTAGTTCTTATTTTTTATATTTAATACAAGATCTCAGTATGTCAGTCAGGCTTGTAGTGATTCTCCTGTGTTCAGCCTTCCAAGCACTGGGATTACAGGCACATGCCACCACACACAGTGTCAGTTGCCACCTTAGCATGCCCCCCAGGTAGGGTCTGGCACAGCACCATGGGGGTCAAATGCCTGCCACTGCACTCTGCTTAAGCAGGCACATTGGTCTGCTGAGCTATCTGGCTAGCCAAGAAAGGCACAGCTTTGAGGTTGCAGTCACGGTCAAAGACTATTTCTACATTGGTCTGAGTAAAAACTAGGGCATACTTGTGAAGGTATCATGAGGGAATAAGAAAGGAGGACCACTGAGAAATAATTCCAGTATATGGGCAGGAATTTATCTCCTTTGAACAAGTTGGAGAAAGAGATTCAAGATTTTGAATCTCAGGGCTGTGGAGAGAGCTCAGGGGCACAAGTGCCTGCCTGGCAAGTGCAAGATCCTGAGTTCGATCCCTGGTTCTGCAAAAAAAAAAAAAAAAAAAAAAAAGATTTTGAATCTTGAACAATAGGAAGGACATAGAGTCACCCGAATCCAAGTAATTCACCCCCTTGCATTCAATTATTCTGCCTTTCATCTATTAAATCAGCATGTGCTATTGATAATACAGCACCAAGGTCCAGGGAAGAGGAAGACTCCTTTTCTATTTGGAAAAGCTGAGAGGCTAGGAGAGGGGATTCAGGCTTGCAATAGACAATCAAAATGACTGTGATAAATCATGAGGCTTCCTCTTCAGGCATAGTTTGGCCTCTGATAATCAGAGTTCATGAGTCAGCCTTCTTTCACATGAAAACATTCATCATGGCTCCGCAAAGGTTTGGGTACATGGTCTTCTAATGTGAAGTAATTATCTCATTTTTGCTGAATGAGTTGTAGACACTGATAATCTTGTGAAAAGCTCTTAAACATCAACTCGCTCTTTTCTGACAGACTCGTCTATGAGAGGCCTGCCTTGGATGCATGTGTCATAATGGCACCTCTGGAAAGGGGTTTGTAATAAGCAGATGCAATGAAAAATTCTGTAAGAACATAAAGAACTGTTGATGTTTGTCAATTATAAGTTAAAAGCCAAAGCCTTGGGAACTGGTTTTTCTTCACTTTGCAAAATGTGTGATGTAATAGTCTTTCATTCTTAAGAAATGAAGAGAAGTAAGTGGTTTGTTCAGTTCTTGATATTAAAAAAAAAAAAAAAACAAAAAACCAACTTTGAAGCAACATTTTATTGGAACCATAAGTTTTGTTTGAGAAATTTTAAAATCCAGAGTTTATTTTCCTTTGGTGTTGCTGTGCAGAGTCAACAGGAATCGAGATAACTTTTTTTTCTTTTATTTGTGCCCATTTATTAAACACACATGTGAGCTAGATTCCTTGCATAGGTGCAAAAGAAATTGGGAGGAGAGAAAAAGAAGCAGTTTGGTCCAATGACTTGTTTCCCTGCCCTCAGGACTCTTGCAAACATCTGTGAGAAAAGGGAGGAGGGGAGGGGAGGTAATTTAGCAGTTCATATCCAGATGTTCGTTTCCAGCACACCCTGAACAACTTTTGCATGGTTTATTACATTTCTGAAACCATTTTTCACAAGCCTGTTTTCTCAGCTGGGAAACTTCTGGTGCAGCCTTTTCAAAAAAATATTGCATTTGGCATTACAAGAAAAAAAAAAAAGTGTTTGACACATTCAAAGGACAATCTGTTTGCTTTGGTCCTCAGAAGCAGGTCTACAGGATTGTAGGCATTCTGTATCACCAGAAGTGTAGGTAGAGGAAAGTTTCATTCTACATTTCATTTACAGGAGAACTTGAGCATTCCTTGAGTCTCTGCCCATCTCAGGTTGGCAAGAAGGTCAGAGACAAGAAACTTGGCCCAAGACTTACACAGGGTAGTGGAAAGATCCCCAATATCTTAACCCAAACTAGAACTATCTATTTGGTGCTTTAGACCCAGTAGTACATCTTAGACCATCTGTACTATTTTTGCTCTACCTACATTCTGAAGTAAAGTAGGAAGAAGTGGAGAGAACTATAGTTCTGAACACCAATGAATCACTTTGGCATAAGCACGAAGTGTTAGGCTCTCTGTGGGTGGTGCCATGTGCCTAAAATCCAGATCCTGCTGCCAGAGAATTAGGGGCATAGTACAGCTGCAACCACATCACAGAGTGGAGCTGGTGATCTGGCCAAGTGGAAAAGATAAATCTATTGCTCCTGTCCGGTTTCCTCAGATCAAATCAAACCTACAACTGGCTTTAAGAGTGGACAATACTAGGGCTACAGAGATAGCTTGGTGATCTATATGGCTGCCTACCAAGAGAGAGGACCTGGGTTTGATTCCTGGTACCACATGTTATGTTGGCCTAGGTACTCCAGATGCACTGTGTTGGTCACTGAAGCCCGGTGTGGTGGCACATGCCTATAATCCCACCACTGGAGAGGCTGAGATAGGAGAATCCCTACCAGTCTGAGCTGTGTACGGAAACCATGTACCAAATAAACAAATACAGAGCGGACAACACAGAATGATGAATTTTGATGATAACGTTAAGATCTGTCTCTTAAAGAAAGACAACCAAGTCACAAAGCTAAAAGGAATCAGAAGATGTAATAAAATTTCGGTGTATGTGGAATAGAAAGCTGAGAGGCTTTATAGTCCCACTTCAGATATAGATCAGTTCTTTAACCTTCCTGAAGCTTTGCTTTCCCACTCTTAAAATTGGCCAATTGTGTATTTATTAATGTATTGATACTGCATGTATCATACTGTATTATATCTCATAAATTTGTGTTTACCATATATCAAAATAAAATAAAAAAGTGAAAAATTTTACTGTTGGGATTGAACAGTAGGAAGTGACAATACCTTTGGTTATCCCAGGCACACCACTCTCCTCATTGTTGGCTAGTCCTTCGTATCACAGTCTGTTGACTTACATAGTAGAATAATGCTAGGCATCTGTAGATATTTCTCTTGAGGCCCTGTGTGCTTCTCCATGACACTGAATAAGGTGTTGAATAGGTTTACACAAATTTGTCTGTACAAATCCATTCTGAAGCTATGAAGTCGGGGACCAACACCAGGCAGTAAGGGACACACATGATGACCACCCAGAGACCACATAAAAGGACATCCAGGGACCACAGTGGAGAAAGAGCCCACACAACAGGGCTCTTCGTGGAAAGCCAAATAAGAGATGGGAACGTGGAAATTTGTGAGAAGGAAGCCAAGGATGCTTCTAAAAGAAACCAGAGGATTTTCTAATTTATGAAATAAACACAACTTACAATATGAAATGCTGCTGGAAACATTAACAGTTGTGTGAAAGTACGTGATAGTTACGCTGCAAAGTGGGTGCTGCCTGGGAAGTGGAAGAAGTGCAAAAAACGTGCTAAATCTTTCACCTAAAATAACGCAGTGTCAAAAGCTATTGTCTTTCCTTGACCTTAGTAATTAGAAGGATATCGTATCAGCGATGCTATTTTGTAAAATTCAGGAAAAATAGAAAACACGATGATTTCTCCCCAATTACCGCAAGACTTTAAAGAAATCAAGGCAGAGTTCATCTAGTGAAAAGCAGGAAAGAGGGGAAATGATAGAAAAACAGAAAACACAAAATAAGACCATAGAAGGAAGTATAAATGTTGATTATTGTAATACCAGCTTTTACTATTTAGGAAAGATCCGTTCAGTTGCAAAATAAAAACATACCTCTTGGGAGATTCATCTTTTAAAAAACATCTCAGAAACTTTAACCGTAAATTATGTGGAAAATTTGTTAGAAATGTGCAAATATGAATAGCAATTGTGTAAGTGCGAATATCAGAACAAGGAGAATTTTGAGTTCAAAAATATACAAACAAGTTAATTTATTTGAAATTACATTTTTTTATGGATAAACAACTATAGTATACTTTGTTATTCTCAATAGCAGAGAGGTGAGTGGATGCATACTGTAATTTTTTTGGTCACTCTGAGGTAGTATTTTGCTTGAGGTACACATGGCTTTCACCTGGGCATTTTCAATCAACAAAAATCTGTTTTTGTGTACAAAGGAGTACAGGTGAAATTTTTATTAATAAAATAAGAATATACCGAAAAGGCTCACTGCACCTAGACAGTGAATGTTCACATGGCTGGGTAATTTTCAGATTCTTTTTCCCTCCAAAGTACAGCACAACCTTCCCAAGGGCTACGTTATTTGCTTGAGGATATGGTTTCCCAGAGGACATGAAATTATTTCTCTTTCCTGTCCTATGTATGACCACAATTCTCTGGTGACATTCTTGACTTCCCACGATAGAAGTGCTCTCAAATCTAAGTATCCGGCCCTCTCTATGATTTTTTAAGCCTTGCGCTAGAAATAAAGTCAAGCTCTTGAGAGGCTCATGGGAAGTGGATTTAAGTGCGTTTAAACACTTCCCACTGTCCAATTAAACTCTTGAGAATATGCAATTAACCTACCTTTGCAGAGAGCTCTGCAAAGTCTTCAAGCCTTATTATATTGAATATCTTCACAATATTTAATCCTTATAGACACTCAGAGGAGTTTATCTACCTCAACTTACTAGAAGTAATGCACAAGAGTCTTCTCTCATCCCAAAGTCCATTTACCCATAAGCCTTTGCACTACAGGCAAAGGAGTTACTCCTGACATCGGGAGCAGAAATAAGTACAAAAATGTGAAACCCCAAAGTACAATTCTTATTATTTCTCCTCACCGAAATAGTCTGAAAATACCTTTGCAATATAGAACACTATAAAACAACTCTTATGTGATTTATCACCCACAGAACAATTGCAATAACCCTACTCAAGACTTTCCTACTATGATCCAAATAGAATATATCTGGAAAGCTGTCTACCATGGTCAACATGATCTTTGAACATAATCTTCCCTGCTATCATGTTCTATAATTGTCACACACTATCAACTATGCAGAGCACTTTGTACATATTTTATAATTTCATCCTACAATAACATTCAAAGTGGGTTCTATGAAAATTTGGACTTCAATGCTAAATAAACTAAATCTGATGCCCAATGTCACGGAGCAAGTACATAGCAGAGGTACTATTGTTAAAACTCCTTTTCATCACAGGAAATATCTCCTCCCTTCTCAAGGGAGACTCTGGCTTAGCTCCTATCTGATCTCTAGTTATGTGGGATCCCGGACCATTTCAGGAATGGTTCCTGCTACAGTGGCTTCTGGTTGTTTTGCTTTTTCCTTATTTCTGTCTTTAAGAGTCTTTTTGTGACAATAGAATTCACTTCAGTGAGTGAGTAGAGTACTGAAAGCTCACTCCAAGCTGTCTTGGTGCATGTTGTTGGGAAGTAAACATAAAGTAGGAAACTTCATTGTCATCTGGTTGCTTTTCTTGAACTCAGGGCATCGTACATGCTAGAGGAGTGCTTTACCACTGAGCTACACTCCTAGATCTTAGGTTCTCTATAATTATCCAAATTCATATTTTTACATGGAATTTTTTTCTTACAGTATAATATCACATGCTCTTTTTTAAAAGAGTAAAAAACAGCAAAAAATAGAATCAGTATAGAATTTCACTAAACAAAAGGATAGTAATTTAACAGTGATTGTTATATTGTATATTGTTGTCTTCAAATTAGTTGTTCAGATTACCAGATATAAACATGAAAACTTTGTTAAAAAATAAAAGAAGACAAATGTAAGCATTAGTCGCTGCTTTCAATAGGGCAGATAAGCCGGAAGTGCACTGTGAATATGATTATTTTGTTCAAAACATCTTCTGCTTTATGAATAAAATGGCTTATCTTAGGTCATACATGTCACCTTTCAGTTCCTTGCTATTGCTTCATTTGCGTGTTCATTCATTACCTGCGTATTTACTGTGTGTATGCTATGGGTAAGGAACTCTCCTGGGTATTGGATGGTGCCACAGCATTGTACTGCTAATTAGGGCTACACTAAAAAAAGTAGACTGCCTTAAAGACATCAGTAAATCTCACCTTTAGTAGAGAACCAATAGGCAACAGAGTAGTACAGTTGTGCTAAAAGGGTCACAGACCAGCAGAAGTGAGACTCATTCAGATATATTGGAATCCCACCCAGTAAGCACTCTGGCTTGCATCCTGCCTGCCTGTGTCTCAGGACATGTCTGAATGCTCAGGACGTACAAGCGGGATCCCATTACAGGCCCTCTGTTCAGTTGGTACACTGAGGGTGGACAGTGAGCTCTGTATGTGGCAGCAAAGAGACTTCATCCTCACGCACCTCTCATCTACCTATTTAACTTTTATATTTTCAGGTTTGAGTCTATGCTAACCTAAAAGAGAAAAAAAATTATGGGGAAAGTTATGGAAAGAGAAGTTTCAACTCTGTTAAAATGAAATCCTGGTACATATTAACAGGTCAAGAGACTATTAGTCTTATAAAAGGTACAAGTGTGAGGTTGATAAGGAGAGGTCATTTTCCTTGGTCACTTCTAATTTGATCTTCAACCTTCTGAGTATCTTATCTGGTTTCCAACTGTCCCAAAATTACATGATACCTGGAGTGGAAAGCAGTAACATTAACTTTTATATATTTGTGCTTGCCTGAACATTGTATTTATGTATTTTCATGCATTTAGTTGTTTCAGAGTCTCACTATGCAGATCAGACTCATGGTGATACTCTTGTTTTCAGCTTCCCTAGTGCTAGAATTACAGGCATACACCACTACACATCAACTGTGGCTGGCTCAGCCTCCCTGGGGCAGGGTGTGGCATGTGATGACAGGAATCAAACTGCAGTTTCTGTTCTTGTCTAAGCAGATGCTTTAGCCCATTGAGCTATCTCTCCGACCCCTGAACATTTTTTTTTATATTCCAGATTATACTAAACATTTTCCCTGGGTTATTGCATTACATCTTAAAAATGACACTATGAAGAAGTATTTTTAGCATCCACATTTTGAAGGCAATGGACACTTAAGAATGATAAGCAACTTTCCCAGGCATCCACCATAATTTTTTTTATCCCAGGCAGTTGGAATCTACTGCTGGCACAATCTACTAAATGAACACCATTCTTTATTTTTGATAATTTAATTTTCTCTTAAAATATCAGGTAATATACTTTCCTATATCCTTTTGTATCACTAAGTACTTCACTAAGGAGTTAAAGTAACATATAAAGATTAAAGTCTCTCACTACAAGATACATTGGTTTTTTTTTCAATGGACTAATAGAAATTAGTAGTACAATGACCACAGTCAGCTCTGCACATCTATAATCCCAGCTCTTGGGAGACTGTAAACAGACGGATCACCACAAGTCTGATCTAGTAGTCAGACCCTGAACACCCTGTAGACCCTTCCCTAAAAATAAAAGAAAAAATTAGGAGACCATAGTTATCTTGCGTATGTATACTTATCTTTTTTCCCCTTCATTTCTCCTTTTGCTCATTCCAGTTGTTCTTTCCTTTTGAGCAGTTTCTTTCTCTTTCTCAGTATCTATTGTGCCAATTTGATCTTACTCTTTCAGTTTTTTACACAATAGAGATAATGTATTTACAATGAGTCTGATGTATTTCACGTATAAGTATGGTCTCTAGTTGCATCCATTTACCCATGAAAGCCTCAAATTCCTCTTTATTTATGGCTGAGTAGTACTCCATTGTATAAAAGCACCGCATCATTTTTATCTGTTTCTCAGTTGATGGACACTTATGTTGTTACCGAGATTAAGCTATTATAAATTGGGCTGCTTTAACCATGGTGCACACATAGCACTGTGATTAGTTCATCGAAAGAAGCAGCTAGAGCTTACACTGATCAATCTTGCATACCTATATGTGGTAATCTGAGTAAGTACTTTGAAGATAATATACAGTATCATAACCATTGTTAGTTTCCCATCATTTTGTTTTGGAATCCTGTAGCTTTTTGTTCTTCATGCTCTTTGAAATAAAAAAGGATCCACTGTTGGTGGTAACATCTTTAAAAGGTTTTACTTCAAAAAGAACACAAGTAATTATAGTATAAGACAGCCATGGTGGAATCTTTTAAACTTTGAATGATACAAACAATAGGTACCATAGCTTTGCTACCCATGATATAAGACAAATTGAAGTTAAATCAAGAAATGATGTGCGGGCTGGTGAGATGGCTCAGCGGTCTAAAGCACCTGCTTAGGCAACCACAAAGACCACGGTTCAATCCCCGGAACCACATGCTGCACCAGCCCCACCCCCAGGGCAGGCTGAGCTGGCCATAACATAAATAAAGTCTTAAAAAAAGAAAGAAAGAAATGATGTGCCTACGTAAATGTAGAAATTGGGGGGTTTATTTGAAGTTAGAAATTAGCACAAACTTTATTTTTAAACATTATAATGAGGTCAGTGTAATAATCTTTTTCATATACTATATGTTACAAAATATTGAAATTTCAGCCTCTAAATTACTATCACATGTCAAAATCTTTTATTAACTCGAAGCAGTAGATAGATCTATACAGTGTTACTGATGTTCTTTTAAAATTTCAATGCTGGTACACTGTAAAAAAAAACTGAAAATGATAATATCTAGTTATGCTTTCCTGTGACAATATTATGGCCTCTCAAAGGCTTACAAATATTTTGTATAGAAATTTTTATCAAAGATTTTGTGTATAAACTCTTTCCTTCAGAGATATGGAAATGTACTTTTTTCCTTTCTTGAATTACATTTATGTTCTATGAATACTATTTCTTTCTTGTTGAAATTAATAAAATTGAAAAAAATCCCAGCAATATAGAGCCTTTCAAAGGTACTTGATAAAAGTTGCTAAAATTTTGGCTTAAAAAAAGTAAAAAAAGGGGCCCAGCGGGATGGCTCAGTGGCCTAAAGCGCCTGCTTGGGAAAACTTGGGCGGCTTCAGGGGCCATGGTTCGATCCCCGGCACCACATGCTGCGCCAGCCCTGCCCTCGGGGTAGGCTGAGCCAGCCATAAAAATGAGTGAATAAACAAACAAAGGTTCTGAAACAAGAAAAAAAAAGTAAAAAAAACCAAAACAACACTATAGATAAGAAATCGGTTCTTGTATTTAGAATGGAGATGCATGGAGGGAGGGGGGTTAATCCATGCTCTGTCCACTGACTACTCCATACATCTAAATAAAGGCCTACAGTGTGCCTACCTTGTGCTATGACTGGTGGGTGGGAAAGGCTAGTGTTTTAGAACACAGAATTGAAAGATGAACTTCCTGGGTATGAATCCTTGAGAGGAGAGATAGCAGATACAAGTGTGCTGTTTGGTCAAATGTTGGCAGCAATGCTGTGCACAGGTTTAGAGTGAGTGACAGTTACGAATATGAACCCTTCTCATCAGCTACCCACAACTGAACTCCAAGGCTCTGCTTTTGTAAGGGCATGAGTAGGATGTAGAGGTGAAGAGAGAAGTAGGCCCTTGGCCCCATCATTGGCCAAGTTAAAAGCAAGATGTCCAAGGGGAAGTAGTGTGATGTGCATTCCTCAAAGATTCCTAGATGGGTCCCTCTGAAGCAGAGCAGACAGGGTCCTTATTGGCTAAGAGACCTGTAATGAAGATGAAAATGGTGAGGCACTGGGTAAGTGCACCAGTTTTACAGGACTGCAGAGGGAGGGCTCTGCCTACATGGAGGGTCCTAGCGGGGATATTCTGGAGAGGAAGTTGATAAAGACAGACTTGTAAGAAAGGTCTTCCAGACACACTACCAAGTTCAAGCTTCGTGCTCTATGTGATAGGCATCCCTCCAAAAGATTTCAAACACAGTAAATAATGCTCTTTTTTAGTCACTGTGTCCTGTTCATTTGATCGTGTTTTTGACCTTGCTTTTAAATACAAAAGCTTTTAAAAATTTATTCCCAGGGAATGAAATATTATGAAATAAATATAAACACTTAATCCATAGAGATATTATAAAATAATGTTTGAAATTTTGCGTAATCTTAAGGCCTAGAAGAAGTGCTAATATTCTGCTGAACAGTGTCGCCAGAATACACACATATGATTCGGGTGAACTGATTAATATTTTAAAAAGTGCTTGTATGGCAGCCTTTCCTTATTAACAGAAAAAGACACTTAGTAGCAATTTAACGACTACAGAATTCCCTAATTTATGAAGGTAATGCAGTTTATTTACTTGGTATTTATTGATAAAAATATTTCCCTAATTTCCTGAGCAATATAACGAGTGATTCTACATACAGTTTAGAATACAAAGCAATAAAACCATAAAATAACAGAACAGAAAATACATCACATAGATTACTGAAAATTAAAACAACTAAATATTACTGCTTTAATCTACTATAGAATGAAAATAGAATGGAAGACCATGGCTAATGCCATCTGGAGGTGTTTATTTTTTATCAGTAATTTGGTTTTATGTCTGATTTATTTGCGTCAACAATGTTACTGATTACTAATAATGGAATATAATGTTAAACAACAATACTACTCTTATAGCTTGTAATCTTTTTTTCTTTCTTTTTTTTTAGAATTTTATTTTATTCTTTGTTTCAGAACTTTTGTTTGTTTATTTATTTATTTTTTATGGCCGGCTCAGCCTGCCCTGAGGGCAGGGCTGGTGCATCATGTGGTGCCGGGGATCGAACCGTGGTCCTTGCAGCTGCCTAAGCTTTCCTAAGCAGGCACTTTAGACCACTCAGCCATCCTGCCGGGCCCATAGCTTGTAATCTTTTAACAAATTTTATTAATTATTCTTTCAGTTATCTATTCTGATATGTGATAAGTCAATATATGTATAATTTTAGTGATCTAATCAGGAATACAGCGAACATGGCAGTAGGGGATACAAATGATGAATTAATGAGCAGGAATATGTTAGGGAGCTGTGAGCACTGTGCAAGAATTAACCCACGATGACAGGACAGAGCAGTAGACACTTTTGGCTGCGTCATCTGAAAGGTTTCTCTGACTGCTTTTACAGTAAGAATGAATGACTAAAGGATCCAGGCAGGTGGAGATCGGGGAAGCTGATGTGAACGTAGCAGCAACAGCGAGAGCAAAGCTCTACCATGGACGATGAGCTCAGTGTGCCCAAAGCAGGGAAAAATAGGGACTGACAGGGCAGCTTTGTGTGCACAGGAAGAGGGAAGGTGGCGGGAACCAGGAGGTAATCGAACAGACAGGGCACAGCTTGGGGACTAGTGTCTTGTAATAAGAGCTCTGTTGTTACTCTTATGGAAAGCTACAGGACAGAGGAAAGAAGGAAAGAAGGGAAAGTGATATTTTTTTATGTATGTATACAGAATAGCTTGGATACTTATACTGCTGATTTCTGCTCGTCTATTGAAATGAACAATTAATGCTTAAGTTTTTTCTTCTTTTTAGTTTCTTGTAACTATCAAACTAATTTTGTGTACTTATGTCTGCTAATCTAAACTACTAATTGGAAGGCAACATTATTTAGTACAATAACTGTTGCTGAATTTAAAATGAGCTAAAAAGAAGAGATAAATATAGCAGATCTTCCAAGTGGGCAAAACCAGATTTGAATTTCTAAAAGAGCATTGTGGCTTTCCTAAACTGCAAGCTGTGATATATGTACACTCGTGATTATAGTAACACAATTTGTTATAGCCAAACCCTGGGAACAACCAAAGTGCCCATCACCTGAGAAATGGATAAAAAAACATGTGGTGTTTTTATATAATGGACTATTATTCAGCTATAAAGAAAGACAAACTTCAGGCCTTTATAGGTAAATGGATACAACTACAGGCTATACTTAGAAGTGAAATAAATCAAACCCACATGTGTAAACATTGCTTTGTCTCCTTACCATAAGAACCTGAAGGGATAAATAAAATCTGAAAGGTACAATAGATAGAGTAAAAAAGAAGAAGCTGAACATGAGGAATAAACGATTAAACAAAGGAAAGGAGAAAAGAGAGGGAAAAAAAAGAAGGTAAAATCATGAAAGGACATTAAGGACAGCAATGTGCAATGTAAAAACCACAGCCGAATGGGCCCGGCAGGATGGCTGAGTGGTCTAAAGTGCCTGCTTAGGAAAGCTTAGGCCGGCTGCAGGGAACGCGGTTCGATCCCGGGCACCACATGCTGCGCCAGCCCTGCCCTCAGGGCAGGCTGAGCCGGCTATAAAAAATAAATAAATAAACAAACAAAAGTCCTGAAACAAGAAAAAAAAAATTTAAATTAAAATAAATGAATAAATAAACCACAACTGAATATCTTATTGGTTTTTTTTTTTTTTTTTTAATAAAAAAAGAGTATATTACCTTGTTTAGCTCTGGCTTCAGAAGACCTAGAAAAATACCTGGCCTGCAATAAAGTTTACATCAGCCTTAGAACATTAGGTAGGGACTAGGTGAGCGACCAGCACCAGAGGTGAGGATGGAAACAAAGATTCACTTATTAATCCACAATAAGTATTAAAACTTTAAAGGTATGGCACTAAGTACTGACACTACAATGACAGAGACTTCCTTCTTGCTCTTAAGGACTTTGTATTCTAGTTGATGAAAGAGGCCACAAATGACTAAAACTATGGGTGATTAACCTAGCTCTAAGTGAGGGAGGCCTTTGTGATGTTACAAGGGGAATGAATGCCTTTTTGTTTTTTTATATTCCCACCTATGACCTATTTATTTTTAGATGGAAATCAGACCACAGGACTTTTCAAGTAGAAATCCAAGTGTTCTGTTTGACTAGAAAGTCTATGGGAAAAGAGAAATTGAGGTTATGAACAGTCAGTCTAGATTGGGCTATACTGACCTCTTGATAGGTTTTGTATCCTAGGTACAGAGGGGCGTGTGTAGCTCAGGCAAAAGAGCTAGAGACTGAGGTGACAGATATAATAAATAAAAGGGCAGTGTGGGACATATACCATGATTGCTCTCTCTGTCTCAGGGAGATACACTGATCCTCCACCAGTCCCTCCTGAGAACTACAGTAGTATAGAAAGAGCACGTGCTCTGGGGTGGGACTCCCAGCTTAAGAAGGGGAGAAACCTCACTCTCTAGTGGGATATCTGTGTGCAGGTTGTTGAAAGACACAGAGTTCAGCATCCTCATCAGTATAACTGCATCTATTTTATACAGTTAATTAGGTTGGCTAATATATTCACATATTTACAATTGAGTAAATTGTAAAGGGCTGCGTGATATCTAATATCCTACTAAAATCCATTGAAAGAATTTGGTTATCATATGGCTATAACTCCATATACATTGCGATCATTTCTGTATTATCAAGGGCAATCACAATATTTTATGAACAGTGTGCCTGGTACTATTCCTTGAATTAATGTTTTGAGGGGCTATTTAGGGTTGAATTCAGGGCCCTTGAACAAGACATAACCCAGCCTTTCATGTTTTAAGCAAGAGACAAGGTTTCACACTAAGCTAAGCTGTCCAGGATGGCAATAAACTTGGACTCTTCTTGCCTCAACCTCCCAGAGTGGAACCACCATGCCGGATTAAATTAACATTTTTAAGCCATTTATTGAGGCTCAAATGACACAAAAATTGTGCATATTAAATTTATACAAACCAGCAAGTTTAGAGACCATTACATACCTCTGAAGCCATTGCCACAGTTTATACCATGAACACACCCATCACCTCTTTAAGTCTCAGGAATCCTTTTGTCACAGAGGACATTGTGTAGAAGATTGGGAACAGAAGGATGGATGGCTTACTCTTTTCTTGTTTCATTTATGCCATTATTCATATCAGGGTGAAATATATTTTTTCAACAGAAGTGTTTGGGTTGGGGTTTGGGGGATTCAGTTGTGTTAGATGTCACCTGTGGATTCAGGACCAGACGGGATCCCCAGTGCAATGTATCGCTAAGGGAAGTTCATGCCCCAGCTACACTGCACACAGTCCTGGGGGACAGATGCTTCCTGGAATTCATACTCCCAAGCTCTTCTTGACTGACTGATCCATGTGTATGGGTGGGAGTGAGGGACAAAGCAGCCTTCCTGGAACTACCTCTGCCACCACTCCTTGTAGGGGCCATAAAACTCTAAAAACACAGGAAATCAAGGAGAAAAAAAAGCATATTTGGATACTTGCTGATGGAAATCATTTCTGGAGGTCATGACATAGGTTAGGACTGTAAGATCCTGGAATCACTGTTTGTCTTCATGGAGCAAAGTGTTTCTTTTTTGAAAGGACATGGGAAGCCGGAAACAGACACTGCTTCTTTTTTGTAGTCTGGCTTGGCAGGGAGCCCCATCTTCTGGGCAAAACTTCTTTGGTCTCAGGACCACTGTCAGTCTTGACCAGGTGACGTGTGAGCCAGTCCTGTGCTCCACAAACCCTAGGAAGCCCAAGATCATTCTTTATCTTTGCCAGTTGCAAGGGGAATAACTTAGTTGAATTTGAAAAATAAAATCTTTTTCTTTTGTTTTCATTTTTTTTTTCTTGCTCTTATTTCCTGAGTTTCTGCCAAGGCAAACTGGAAGAAACCAGCACCAACAGTAAACCAAAGATGGAGCCTGGTTTTCTTGAACACGGGAGACCCAACTGCATTCTTGTTCTATGTTGGTATCCAACACGTAAAGAAGCTTGGATTCCTGTAAAAGCTTTGTGAAAAGAATGCATGGTCTCAAGACATCTTCAATGTGTTGTCATGTTGTTTTAAAAATCAGTGTATGAAAAGCAAATTATGGCCACTGGCTCACGGACAAAAGTTCCACTAAGACTTTCCATGTAGGGCCCCTCTTCTGAGCTCTTCTACCAAGACAGGTTCTTTGAGGCCTCTGCTGCCCTCTGAGCCTTGCTTTCTCCCACAAGAAAGGATAAGAGCAGTGAGAGCAGAAGTCCTTGTCCTTGGCAGTGCGCTATGTCAGCACAGCCTATCCAGCAAGTTTTCCAGGGGACAGCCTTCCATCTGCAGCTTGGCAGAAAGGAGAAATTTCCTTTGAGGCTCTGCCGCCGTTTTCCTCAGCTCTCCACAAGGTGCAGACTCAGAGGCCCAGTGTGACTTTAGGGATAGAGCCGGTGAATTTCAGGCAGTCGGAACATGAAGAGGAAATTTTCTGTTATGGTTTGTGTGTAGTTGTCATGCAGCCATGGAGCAGGGACTTTTAGAGTTTGAGACCAACTCATCCACTGGGATTCTGTGTTCTAGTACTGCTGGGATTATGGGTGTGTGGACCTTCCCCAGCCTGGGGCAACAGCTTGAATATATTATAAGAGAGACAGAGAAATAGACTCTCTGTTGCCCTGGTTGGTCAGTTGCCTCTGTCGCCATTGTTGCTGTCCCACCGCCACGAACTGGATGCTCTCTGCCAGTCTGCGTTGGAGCCAGCTGAGTATGGACTGAAACCTCCAATAACTGTGAGCTAAATAAAACTTTCCTTCATTTTGGGTGTTAGGTGTTTGTTCCAGCCACAAGAGAAGAGTAACTGAGACATCTTCTTATTTTCTCCCACAAGTCTGAAAGGCTTTGAGAAAAAGAATGTTGTTTGTTCTGCCACTACTTCCCATCTCTGTGTGCGACAGGTCACAAGATGTGACAGGTTCATGAGCTAATTCCTTCCTTTTCAGTTAATAGAATAACACAGATGGGAGCACTTAGCCTGAGATCGGACCTAAGTCGAGCAGCAACAGAAAGACGAGAGAAGCAGCACGCCCCTTCTCAGCACCTCATCCAACTGAACAGAAGTTATTTCTGCAGCGCTGTTATCCTCGGCCGGCTGATCCTGAGGCGCTGCCTTCATGCTGGCTGTAGTTTCAATCTACTCATCCTGCAAAAGGCACACAGTGAGTTAGGGAAATAATCACACCCCACAGCAACTGCATGGCTCCCCAGAGTCTGTGAGCTACTGCGCCCTGGCAGTCTTTCTAAAGCTAACCCGAGGGCTGTCTGCGAGGTGATGCACACAGTATGTGGTATCCAGGGGAGGGTTGGTGAGGCAGAGATACCAGAGCCAGGAATACACATCACTGAGACTCCCACTGTTCCACTGTTTTCTTTGGCCATTGTGGTCTCTGACTGTTCAGGTATAGCATTGTTTTCCAGTGGATTATGCTTTACCAGACTACAGATGAACTTTCTGTACAAAAGTAACAACACTGATGATCAAAGTGCTACATATTTAAAATCTAAGGGGCATCCTCAAATCTCAGATTGCCACAAAGAGAGATGGCATTTGAACAGATTCTCCAGATTTCCCTAAAACTGTCATTTCTCATTTGTGAAAGAAACCAGAACGGTATTCTCTTCTCGCCCTTATTTACTTGTTGAATATCAAGTCCAGTGTCTGCAGCTGCGACTGGGATATAAAATTAGCAGCTACAAGTTGCTGGCATTTTTAATATGTGCCATGCACTGTGTCCTCAATACTTGTCACAGTCCTGTTTCTAACTAAACCTCACTGTAGTGCTGTAAGGCAAAAGCTTTTATTACCCCTTCCCCAGTGCCAAAGGAGGAAGCAAGTTCAGGACTAAGATTCCACAACTTGCAAGTGGTAGGTCTTGTTCTGAAAACGGGCCAGTCAATTGTGGCTTCAGAACCCAAGTTCGTAATCGTGTGCCAGGTGCTCAAGAAGTGATCTTTCCTGTCATTTCCATCATTATTGCCACTATTATTAAGCAGGCGAGGAGGCACCTTCTTTGTGCTTTGCTAAACACTACGTCAGCACTGTAGCATTGCTTATAAGATGATATTAAATCTGGAGGTTTCAGGGAGTGATTCCTGACTTGGAATTATTTTAGAAATCAACAAGACCAACAAGCACATCTGGGAATTCAAATGAGGTTAGGTCCCAATGCAGACTGCACCTAACTTAGCACCTGTTTTGAAGCCTCACCCATGTCCTTGTATGAGAACAGCCCCCACCCTGTCCTGAAAAGTCATTCTTCCTTTATGTCATATGGCTCTGATGAGGAAGGAAAATCACATTTTACCATTACATCATGTCACCTGAGTGGGTAGTGAGACAGGGACATTGACCATAGTGATCAGTGTGCAGGGTATAATTTATTTTTTTTTTAATGTTATCCTCAACATGGTTAGACTTTTATTGTCATTTACATTTGTTTTCTTTTTTAAAATTCAAAATATTTATTTATTTATTTTAAATTTAACAATAGTTATATTACATATTTTCATCATCAGATCAGTTCAGATTAATAGATATAGGTATATAAGATTGATCAAACAGTTAAACCCTAACACTTTCAATAAACATTACTTTTTTTTTCAACAGTTGACACACTGCATATTGTGTGAGGTACAATTTATGTAATTCAGAAGAGCCCTTGGAGATAGTTTCAGAGGACATATGTTGAAAATGGAAGAGTGCATGGCATAGATCAGATCTTTTGTAGCTGTGTTAGAGAGCTTTTCATTACGCTACTGAATACCTGAGGATAACTTCAAGGAGAAAGGTTTATTCTGGCTCATGTTCCAAAGTTTCAGTCCTCCACCAGCTGGCTTCAGTTTTCATACCTGTGGAAAGGCAGAAACTTCATTGTAGAAAAGACAAAAAGGGATAAGAAACCCATTATTTTCATCTAAGATCTTCTTGTGTTTAATATTCATTTTACTCCTAAATTTCCATATCAATTTTCTATTATTTTGCATAGGAAAATACTGAGTTGTGCAGTATATATTTTATTCTTTCATACTGAGGTCATGATGAGCTTGGGAACAGTGGTGTCAACTGTCTTGGGGGCTTGACGTGTTCAGGCCTTTCAGATGTCCTTGGTTCCCATGCCTAGACCATTTGTCCTTATCTCCCCCAGGGGATCTAGAAGTACCACCCAATTAAGGTTCAATTGGTTCTTTATTTCAGTTGCATGGTCATGAAAAGAAACTGGGCCTTGAAGCCTATAAACCTAATTTCAAATACATACCAGCTTTACTAGAATGTATGCGTATGGTAGCTAAGACAGACTATTTTCTATATCGAAGTCTCTATGTTTTCATCTCTAAATTAGATACAGATAATTAAGTGTGAGAACAGACTAGGTAGGAAATTCAAGGAATGTAGAGTCACACACACACACACATACACGTGCACACACACACACACACACACACACACACACACACACGAAAACAGAGCCTCTGGCATAGTGCCTGCTCTCGACAGTGTACTTGCATGCCATGAGGAGACTTGCATGCTCAACCACACTCTTCCTAAAAGAAGGGGCTGCAGGGAAGCAGGACTGGTGACTGAAGTCCTTCTGTGAAGGTTTGTGTAACGCAAAATAATTAGGTGGTTCTTTAGGATGGAAGCTGCCTACGATCTTGATGTATAAAATGCCAGCAACGTCTCTCAGCCTCCACCCTTGAAACAAGTGGCAAAAGTTGGCAAAATATGAAAAGCATCTTCTTTGTTCTCTAAATGTACAATGGCAGCTTTTGTTTATTCTTATCAATTTTCTGTGCTCTTTCTGCCTTGTTCTAACAGGATCAAAGCCCTCACCACTGTGATTCCAGGGATGGGGAAGTAACAATGGCACAGGAGATTTTTATGACCGCAGGACATGTTCTGTGACAAGGTCACCACAGCAGACCCAAGAGATTAGCTGGGCCAGCTACTCCTTAGCTCTGCTGGTTTGTTTGAAGCATTGTGGGAAATTTAGGGAGTCTAATAATTCATGCTGCTTTTGAACCTTTTGCATTCCCATTCTCTACAGCAACATGTTCTGCGCAGTCTGTCTCTGACTGTCTGTCTCTGTTTCTCTGATTCTGCTTTTCTGATCCTCTCTCTTTCTCTCTTTCTCTCTCTCTCTCCTCTCTCTCTTCTTCTCTTTCTTCTTCTCTTTTCTTCTCCTTCTCCTTCTTCTCTTCTTCCTCCTCCTCATCCTTGCTCTTTCTCTTTCTCTTCTTCTCCTCCTTCTCTTTATTCTTCTCTCTTTTCTTCTCCTCCTTCTCCTCCTCCTCCTTCTTCTCCTTCTTCTCTTCTTCCTCCTTATCCTTGCTCTCTCTCTCTCTCTCTCTCTCTCTCTCTCTCTCTCTCTCTCTCTCTCTCTCTCTCTCCCCCCAACCCCACATCTTGTTATTATGTTTCTAGACACTGGGGTCAAAATTGAGTAAGACACAGCCTCCTTCCTCAGTGAGCTCATGAGAACCATTTATGATCACTATTTCTTTAGCTAACAGCCAAATAGTTGGAGCAGAGACCCATGCCAGAGTTCAGGCCTGGTTTCTCAGCCCAGGAGAGGTGACATTAAAGGGTGTTTATGCTTCACATGGTACCCAGATGCCTCTTTTTGTCCCCTGTGAGCCAGTTAAGAGGGAACTATCTTCCTATAAAAGCAGAGAGTTTAATGTCTGGCAGACCCTGGATGTAAATTTCAAACAATGTGATTTAACTAAAACTTATTTAAAGTGAAAGTTGTGGTCACACGGATGATATAGCCCATCTCTGTGTTTCTGCCTAATGCTCGTTTATATGAAATTCCTTTCTTTCCCATTTTTGATGCCCATTGGGTATAGATATCCTTCTGGCTGATTGAGAACATTCATGGAGAAAATCAGAAACAGGGCTTCATCTCATCTCCACAGAATGGCTTCTTCTTTTCAAATAAACTTGCTGGTAAAATGTTTACAAGGGTGATATTTCACGCGAGGAGCAGAAGATCATATAACTACAAGAAAGGGAAGATCCACCACCTCATTCCAAAGCCATCGCTCCTACTTCTAGGGTTACAGATATGGAATTCATGAGTTCAGAGGAGTGAAGGAATGAGTAGAGTGTGGAAACCCAAGGAACCTTTCAGTAATTAAGATCTTAGATTAACCCTCTGTCAAGATACCTGATTTTTATGGTGTGTATGTGTTCATAACTTGTCGTTTTTTAAGCCAAATGTGATTGTTTGTTCCACTGATCCATCCAAGAAAATACATTAATGTTCATTTAGTATATTGTTCCATGTTTTTCACCAAAACAGGGAAGTGAATATTAATTCCCCATATCATCCATGTAAATGTCTGTTGTTCAAATTTCCTTAGCAAATTTTTCAGTAAGTTTCTATTAAGGAATTTTCCTTATTATGCATTTCCCAGGGTTTTTTTTTTTTTCTTTTCAGCGTTTGTTTTCTTAATTTCTTAATTTTGCAAATGGTCTGCAAAAGACCAGAACGGAGAGGACAAAACCAACAGAAAGAGGCCATCTGGGATTCAGCTGCCAAGACTCAAGAGGGTTTGGGCCAATGCCTCCAGTTCAATAAGATCTTAGTAACAAAACACAAACGCTTCCCCTGGCACTCATTTGAAAGGGAAGGGTGAGGTACAAGAGCAACTTGTTTGCCCTCTAACAGGACTGAAAGCCAAATATGAGTGAAGTCATATAAATCCATGAGTAAAGTAATTTTCTTAGGACTTTCCCAACAGAAAGCAGGAGGCATAGTGAAGATTGACCAAGGCGAACCAAAAACATCATGAACCAAACACACCAAGGTTAACCACTTCTCAGGCTTCTGACTAAGATCAAGTACAGATTCATCAGGGCTTATGAGGGGGTGGTGATGGGCGAGGGAGTATTAGAATCCTGGAAATAGTGAGGACACAGCTCTGTATTCAATGTGCTGTCCTGCCTTGGGAAACCTGAGCATATGGCACACCCTGTTCTTGCATATTGGTGACCTGGTCAAGAAGGCAAGGAACAGGCTACATCTCATATTAGGGGAGAAGTGGGATGAAGGATCAAGAGTGTAGGGCAAAACTGGGCTCTTTTTTAAATCTTGGGGTAGGGAGAAAGAATAAATATTTAACCAATAACATTGGGGTTTAATCGTTCCTAGCCATTAATTAAAAGCCAAGGCAATCTGAGCAGAGGAAGCTTAACTTCAGGTGAGTGGGCAGCCCTCTGACCTCATGGGTACTGAGGAGGACAACAGTGATACCAGGGAACAGTATAATTAGGGTGCCTGTAAGATATACCGACAGAAATGTTCAGAAAAACTTTAGCTACCTATAAGAGGAAACTTGGGGTGATGCTGAAATATACATTTTCTGTGTGAAATATACTATCTCAACTACTGTACAAAGGTGTGGTGGGCCAAATGCTAAGATGCTCCCTTATTCTGGTGTTCATGGCCCTTATTTTACAGATACCTATTCCAAATTCTTAAACACCAATATCAATATAGCTATTATTACAGAGGAATTTTACAGAGGTTCTCAAAGCCCCAAATTATACAAGTGATCTTGGCCCTGCCACACAAATTCATTACAAATAAAACATTTTCTTTAGCATCTCAGAAGCCAGAGGTCAAAGACACAAGGAAGATTCTAGGCATCAGTGCTGGCTTAAAGATGGAGAACCAGGTGGTAAGGAAGGCAGCAGCCTCCAGTGGTTGAGATGGCCCCTGATTCACAGCCTGCCAGGAGATCAGGACTTCAGTCACACAACTACAAAAAAAGAATCCTTCCGACCAACAGTGATCTTAGAAGAGAACACAAGGCCTCCAGTGAGAACTCTAGCCCTGCAGACACCTTGATTTCAGCCAGGTGAGATCTCACCTTCGTTCTAGTCATGCTGTGCCCACACTTTCAATGCATAAGACTGGTGAGATACCATACTGTGTAACTCTTTAAATGTTAAGCTTGATATTCACAGGTATATAAGACTTGAACCTGGAAGAAAAAAAAATCAGCCTTCCTAAAAACTTAGTTATATAGCAATTAAGTATGGACTACGTTCACCATTGACATTGTGAGTTTTTAATCCAGATAGCTGCCTAAAGTACAAAGGGAGTGCATTACATCTACCATAGAAATACAAAAGGATCTGTTCTACTCTTAAATGCAACCTAAAGTTACAAATTTCATTATACAGTATACTGATACCTGAATTCTTTTGGCTCCACTATAGGCGTACGAAGGATTGCAGATGTTTAAATTAGTGTGAGTAGTTCAGTTCACTGTTGAAAGCTAGGGTTAGAGCCATTACTGCCACATGCCCAGAGACAAAATAAATACCTGCTTTAGTATAGGACATCTAAGATGACTTCCAAATTACAGTTCTACAAATCCATGCATTGCACTTGAAAGTATTAAAATACAACTAGGCCCAAAGTCCTTGCAGAGGACCGAATGACAGCCATAGAGACATCCGTAGCTACCTCAGCGTAGACAGCACAAAAGGGAAAATGAACATTCTGCAATAGAAAAGAAGTGAGCTGAGGTTGACATTCGACCTGTGGCATTGTTCTCCAAATATACATAGCCTGAGTCAAGAAAACTCTTTGCCAAATGAGAATTGTTGGCTCCTTGCCCTGTAACCAAGCTTTGCTTGTTTTAGAGAATTTTATTACCATAAAAAAGGGACAAATTGTAAAACTCAGTCTTCAGTGTTGAAAAATTAATTAGGCCTTTGGCCCTCTCTTCTCAGCATTTGCAAAGAATTTCCTTATACACTTAGCCAGTTCAGTGATAGGGGTTAAATATGTGTACTCTGGAGATTAACACTTGTATTGGAGCATTTTCAAGAGTGAAACTATGTAAGGATCAAGAGCCCATGTAGTTTTTCCAGAGGGCCTATCAAGAAAATAAAACAAATCATTTTGTTGATTGCCAGAAAAGGCTCCCCATTGGAATTGATACTGGGTCCAGGGGAAGAATGAGAAGTCTAATCAGGGGTTGCTGAAGGTAGAAAAATGGTGGCCCAAATGAGAAGGAAGGACACAAGACGCAGAAGCCAGAATCAGCATGCTTAGAGTGACAAATTGAATCGGTGGCAAGAAGAGAGGATGTAAGGATGGAAATGAAGTAGGAAAAGTTTGTGTCAGAGAAGTGGTGATGCTGCTGCCCTAGGGGCCTGAGTTGTAACCTAAAGGGCTGGAGGACTTTTACCAAGGACATCGATGTTCACTGTCACATTATAATAACAACTCTGAAGGCTGTTATTATAACCCGTTTTCTGGCTAAATGTCAGGTATCTGTGAGTGAGAGATAGATGTGGTTAGCTTCCTGCCATGTTACACTACAGTTGTTTTGACTGCACACGTGTATCTGTATTGTATTTCCCTTCTCAGAACCCAGAAGCCAACTGGGGAAATCAACCTGGAGAGTGATAATGCTTTGCAATGGTGACCCATGAGCTCCCTCCAGGAAGCAGGTGGCAGAGCTCCTGCCTCTGCAAATCAGTGGACTCTTGGGTTATGTTTCACTGACCTATGACTTCTGAATTTATTTCAATGAACCCATGAACTCATTCATTCATCCAGCATTTATGGTTGAATGAGATTCTACTACAATGGGCCCTATTCAGGCATCAAATGGCCATGGAACTAATGAAGAGCAAAGTCTCCAGCCTCACAAAGTGCAATTCACAATGTGACGAAGGACAGCAAATCACTGATAGACAATTATCACAAAGGGCTAAGTGTTATATAGAAATGTAAAATCATAAGGGATACCAGACCCTGCCAAAGTGACAGTGGTTTTTGATAGGTTCTGGCCCTAGTATGAATTGCTGAATCATTATGGTCATCTAGTATGGCTGAAGTCCTTAAAACAGTAGCTTGCCTTCCCAAAGACCACCTCCCCACTTTTTCTCCAACTCAAATTGGGATGTAATTTCCTTCCACCTGTCCCACCACCTCAGGGAAGCCCCACTCAGCTCCTCAGGTATATCTAAACATCCCCCTCAAGCCCCACCCCAAGCAAAAGGCCACAAAAGCCTCAGCCTCCCTTTGTTCCAATCCAGAAAATTCCTTATCTTCCCCAAATTCTCTCTGGGTCCTCCAAGAAAATAAAGCCCCTTTCCCTTTTACCTTCTGCCTGTTTCTCAGCTGCAACACCATGGAAAACCTATCAGTTTTCTTTTTATGTGTTTTGTCAAGAAAACTTCTGGAAGAGAATATCACTGAACAGCCCAGCATGAGGAACAGGGCAAGTCAAGTAATCAAAGCAAAAGGAAAAAGGAAGAGAAATACCTGAAAGACTATGCTTGAGATACTCAAGCAGATAGAAGGCTAAGGGCAGCCAGAAACATGTAAGTGAAAAAGAAAGGGACAGGCAATGAGAGTAAGGCAGAAAACTGAACCTCATGGCACTTGGTCCTAAGAGTAGTGACTGTGGATAGAACTGAAAACTGCTGGTGGTTGTCAAGCTAAGCAGTGATGTGATCTGATATTTATTTGAAATAATCGTATTGGTATCCATGGCTAAGGATGGTTGCCCTGAAAGATTAAAATTATTATATTACTATTCATCTACGAAATCACTCATATATCTTAGAAAGATGTTCTGGATGCTATGCTAACAGCTATGGTAAAAACTATGTCTACAGAGTTTAATAAGGCTTATTTTTTCCTTCCAATGACTTGCAATAAACTATGCCGCATATGTCACAGTACACACTAAGATTTCCTCAATCTACTTCCCATTTCACAGCTTGGGCTACATGTAAAAGAATGGATTAGTTAACTATTATAGATCTAGGCACATTTTAAATCATCTCAATAGACTCATTTTATTATTTGGTCTTATTTCCACGTCTTCCTTTCATTCTCCTTACTCGGATATCTTTCCCATACATGTTTATATCTATATTTTACATTTTAATTTATGTGGACTCTTTCAAATTACATATTCCACATGGGTAGTGAATTTTTTTCTTTCAAAATACATAAGCCAAGCCAGTGGTGAGGGTATAATTCATTAGATTTTCCTGTGTAGAATAAAAACAAATCTGTATTTCATGTTTAAAATGTTACCAGAACTTTGCTTCCTCCATTCAGAACTTTATATGCTGGGATACACTGACACTCATTTTTATGTTTAAAAA
This sequence comes from Myocastor coypus, assembly GCA_004027025.1. Lineage (NCBI taxonomy): Eukaryota > Metazoa > Chordata > Mammalia > Rodentia > Myocastoridae > Myocastor > Myocastor coypus. The sequence goes on along the minus strand of PVJA010000016.1, from coordinate 268,981 downwards.
CTGACTTCCTTGGGGAAAAAAAAAAACATGCCTGGTTAAACTTTCTGATTTTCAAAGTGTAAATATTACCATCATGACCAATTTCAAGCTAACAAAGATTCAGTGACTAGGTGGTAAAACTACCAAATCTCTAACAATTGGCTAAAACCGGTTCTACCAGGCCATTTAGAACTTGCATCTACCTGAATAAGAAGGGTCCAGTGAATGAGGACATGGTGCTCTGCAATAAAATAGGTTCCCAGGTCAAAGTGCTCCTCTTCCCAGGTCACAGGAACTTCCAGCTGCCTTACCTGAAAAATAAATTAGTAAAGTGTCCCATAATCTTTGATCCTCCCACCCACAATTCAGTTGGTTTGTTAGTTTTTTTGCTTTTCAACTGTAATTTAGACTTGTGTTATTCAGCAACCTGGGACCCATGCTGATGGAGTGCGTTACATACACATAGCACAAGCCAAATGTCTAAGCCTGATGCTATGAGCAATTCCTAGCCAAAACAGAGGGTGGCTCGCTGCCATATCAAATATTGTCTCTGAAATTACCACAATCTTTGGGTTATAGTGTTTGTTGGAGTCAATATTTGCTGTTGGCAGGTGACCAATGAAGTTGGGAGGACAGTGGATCTTGAGACGATGGGAGATGCTTGGACTACTGAGACCTTAAAGAGAGGCTAAGTCGTTACTAGAAGATTCGGTTTCCATAAGAGCTTTGGAAGTTCTAAGCACATGGGCATCCTCGTTTTGATAATGTAAGTAGTGAAATATACTCACAGAGACGAGGCTACAGTGGTGATATAAACATTCTACCTGTGAACATACTCTTCTATAATCTTTGCAATAACCTAGTGTGGCCCTAGTGTTTTCCTCATCTCATTAATAAGGACAGCAAACTCAGAGGAGAGAAAGAACACTTCTAAGCTGGCTGAGCTAGGTGATAAATGTTAGCCAAGGTTTTAATACAGACTTTCTGCGCCGAGAGTGCCATTTCTACTGTTGTCTCATTCCCATTGTTCACTATGATGCCTGGAGCATAAATAATGCTCAGAATGAATCTATCGAATGAATTAAAATAAATTAATGATGGTTAGCTCAGAGAAGAAGTGTTTGGAGAATATGGATTTGGGAACTTTTCATGTAGTAAAAGACTACATATGAAGCCATAGCAAAATTTTCTTTGGAAATTAAACATTTCATTGTTTTGGTAGTCTGCAAAAACTAAAAAAAATAAAATAAAATAAAATGTAAAAATAGTGTAAGCCTCCTAATGTCCATTTGCATTGTTATACTTGTCACAGTGCCTATGTCCACATTTCCCTTAAGAATAAAATTAATAGCTCAATTTTTCCTGATTATGAGAGGATCAGAGGCTGTGTTCAAGTTGGAAGAATCATCATGTATGCTTCCCAAATGGCGAGAGACAAGTTGGGCTTATCCCACTTTTGTGGGTGGGGCTTAGCACATGAAGATTTCCTTCCATGTTCTTGTCCTATGGACTCTGCTCTGTGACAGGTATTTTTTCGTTAGGAAAGAGCACTGATGGCATTAAGACTATTCAGTCCACAAGACCCTTTATCCCCACCAGGCCAAAAATTCTAGAAAAGTTGCACATTGAAGATCATTGCTTTTAACCTGATGTATAAATACTTTGGGTAACAATACACATTTTCTCACTACTGAAAATTTTTAGCAATTAAAAATGATTTGGGACAGAAATGATTTGTCCGAGTATAGCAACAATGAGGCTTCCATGAGGGCTAGTAACACAATTCTCATATGAAGCTCCGATTGTCAGTCTAATTCTTTTGCTCGTAACATGTAAAAGGAAATTAATAATAAGAAATGAGTTTCCAGTTACGTCAGTCTAATCTAGAAAACTTTTTTTTTGCTTTAATTTTTAAATCTACAGAGAAAGAGAGGTCATAAAATCTACCCACTGCTCTTTCATTTTTCATCTTAGCGGGATGCAGATAGACCTGTGAGATGTGTTATAAGAAGCCAGCCCAAGATCCATGGCTCACTCCTGGGGCTGATCCTGATTAGACCCTTGCTGACCGCAGTTGTCGCAGATGAAAAGGGTGAGCGTGTTCTGATAGAGTTCTCCCTTGCTTTTCCCTCTGGGGCTAGTGGGAGGGGACAAGGCCATTTGTCCTGTTTTACAAGTGCAATGTCTTTCCCTTTTAAAAGGAAGAGATTGCCACATGCCATATACTCCACTATTTGTCAAGCAGCGGAAGGAAAGAACTCAATACAGACTAAGAAGTACAATGCCCACAGGGACACCATCAATCCTTCATTACCACAGCTTCCTCACTTTCGAGTTGTTTATATTGATACATCTTCTGCTTGAGTAGAGTGACTTAGAGTAATTTTCTCAGCAGAAGAACATGGATTACCTCTGCTCGGAGCCCTGGCCCGTCTGGCAGTGCTTTGCCTCAGCCCTCACACAGCATAAGAAGGTACGGAATCTTGAGGCCTGCAACCTTCCCTCTCCAACTCTGTAGCTGAGTTTTCAGACACTCGTGGCTGATGCCAAAATACGAATCTATTCGCATATGGGATCTGTTTCAATTGCACTACGTCTTCCTCACTTCTATTTATGATTTAGACTCTATATTAAATTAACAACATGCTGCCTAGAGAAATGTTGAGATTTTTTTTGTTTTGTTTTTATTCATCTTATCCAAGATTGTGGAACTATTTTGCTCAAAAGAGTAATTTTATTTCCATCAGATAAGAAAATGTTTTTCTTCCTTTATGTTTATTTACTTATTTAGTATTTTTGGGAAGGGTCTACAGGTGTTCAGGGTCTCACTACTAGTGCCTCCACTCATAGTGATCCACTTGTTTACAACCTCCCAAGAACAGGGATTGCAGGAGCACACCACCCTGGAGGCGGGACCTACAGGGCAGCCTTTATTTCATTAGAACCTTTTTGTTTTCTTTCTTTCTTTCTGTGGCCAGCTCAGCCTGCCCTGGGTGCAGGGCTGGTGTGACATGTGTTGCTGGGGATTGAACCATGGTCCCTGCACTTGCCTAAACTTGTCTAAGCTTGCCTAAGCAAATGCTTCAGTCCTCTGAGCTATTTTGCTGGTCCTTTTTTGCCTTTCTCTGATATGTCATATATATACATGATATACATACATATATTTGTGTGTAAATTTTCATGTATATCTCTGTATATGTTTCATTATCTATACATGCGCTCTATTCCTCTAGTCTTCTCTCTTTTAGTTTTTCTTCTAAATTTTAAAATTCCTTTCCTACCCCTTTAAATGCTTTGAAATACCACTAGATCTTTGCCCCCTTATACACATTTTAAATACATTTACAATTGGTCTTTAATTAAAACATCCAGACAATATATTTTAAATTTCTCCAATTATTTCATTTAACATTTGCTTATCTTAATTCCATAAGCACCGTGCATCTTATAGAATATAATAAATATTCTAATGTTGCTATTAAGAAGCTAATTCCTAAAGACTGGTAAAATGTGTAAGTCCTGAGTCCATGTCAGGTATCCATTCCCAATAAGTGAGGTACTTCACAGGAGACTGGAAGAGAAAAATATAACTCTTCCTTGGTATAGTTTCCACTAGGTTTTTTCTTAATACTGGTACAACTACTGAGTTTTTAGATAACTAATAAAAGTTGTTAGTAGAGAGGCAATAAAGGCCTCATCTATTTCTCTGAGTCACATATGTGTGTATGTATACATGTGCAGGTGTGTTATATACACGTGCATGTGTGCATGTATGCATGTTTATTTTAGTTGGAAATGTTATCTTGGACTTACTTTAAAAGAACTTGGTAACCAGAAGAAATGCTGTGCCCCAGGATATGAAGTTCAGAAACAATCTTCCAGGGCCCGGCAGGATGGCTCAGTGGTCTAAAGCGCCTGCTTAGGAAAGCTTAGGCGGCTGCAGGGACCACAGTTCGATCTCCGGCACCACATGCTGTGCCTGCCCTGCCCTCACGGCAGGCTGAGCCAGCCATAGAAATAAATAAACAAACAAACAACAGTTCTGAAACAAGAAAAAAAATTAAAAAAAAAATAAAAAAGAAAGAATCTTCCAGCAAAAACCAATACTTTCTATGACAGAATACTACCAAACAGCGTCTATGATCACAGGCTCTTCCTCGTTGTGTAATAAAAGTCCACTCTCTTAAGACACGTCCTTTAGCCTGTGCTGCTGTGGATATCGTGGCACTGCAAGAATGAAATTATAAATAATTCTTGATATGTCTGTCTTGTCTGATGTTTACTTGTGTTTCATATAAGTGTGTATTTGTGGATAGAAATACAAGCTAGGTAGCTCTGTGATCACTATAAATAGTTATCTTATGCGTCTTATGGAAGCAGTGACTCAGAGATATTTGATTCCCTTTTGTTTAAGTACTTTGCATGGAGGCTCCAGCAGTGCAATTGGTTAGCGCATTATGCTTGGGTAAGTACTTGGCATAGTCATTCACACTCTCCTTCTCTTCTGACGTCATAATCCACCTATGCCATGCTTTTTGTTGTGTTGCCCACTATAGGTGGTGAACATTACTCTTACCATAAAGTCCCCTGATTATTTATTTATTTATTTATTTGGTACAGGGTCTCACTATGTTTCAGCCTTCCCATCACTGGGATTACAAGCATACCCCACCATGCCTGGTCTCAGTGGCCAGCTCAGCATGCCCAGGGGTGGGGCCAGTGCAGAATGTGGTGCCAGGAACCAAACCTTGGTCCCTCTGCTTACCTAAGCAGGTGCTTATTCCACTAACCTATCTCCACAGCCCCTCTGATTTTAAATACATTTATACAACCAATACTTACTTTTTGTGATTTCTGCACCTACTCTTCGAAACATTTGAGGATTAATTTCTGATATCCAACCAAGAAATCGCTCCTTCTGAAGGAGAAAAGCCACAGTGCTTTTTTTTGTCTCTTTCTGGAACAGTAAGGTATCATTTGGATCAAGATTTTTTAAATGATCTATACTTGTAGACACAAATTTAAAAACTCAATTGCAGAGAGAATGCATACGTGCTTACCAAATGCTGGGAAGCTTAGAGCCTTAGAGAAAATCTTGCTTTCTCTATTTTTGCAGCCTCAGGCAGATGGATGGACACTGATGGCCAGAGGAGATCTGGCTGGAACCCAAGCACACTCCTCTGACATCCACACAGAGAGGATACATTCAGCTTCCAATGGTTCACCCAACAATGATGGGACCATGACTAACGGGAATTATCCCAAGTTTGTCAGGAATGGACACATTCACTAATAGCCCATTTCCTTCCCTTACATGTGTCCCTGCAGAGGAAGAAGCAAAAGAGATCAAGACCCTTGGCTCAGTTTTGGCTTTTTTCTCCTCTTTCCTTCCCCAAACACCCTCTCCCTTGCTCTAGTTTTATTCCTGATTCTTGAATTCCCATCAAGTTTCAGGGGAAGGGGAAATACAATTTCTCGCATATTTTGCTGGCAAAGAAACTGATGCTATCTATCGTCTATTGTTCTACCTACCATCTGGTTTGGACTTGATTGAGGGTAGGGATGAAGGTGTGCATCTCTTTGTGTTCCATGTCCTTTGAAAAACTTGGTCTTTGCACAAAGAAACCAATTCAGGGATGATGTTTGTTTACTTGAAATATTGGTAGCGAGCTCACTGTGTGATCCCAAAGACAGTCACTCAAGATATTAAAGACCAAAAAGTGGGCCGGGGAGTTAGCTCCATGGCACAAGCCTGGCAAGTGCAAGGTTGTAAGTTTGAACCCCAGGCCAGCAAAACAAAAAATTAAAGAATAATAATAAATAAAGACCAAAACGAAAAGTCAAACCCAGGGCAAAGTTGAAATTTCAATATATGAGTTAAACTTTCAGGTGAATATAGACAAAGAAAAGAAATCAACCCAAAGACACACAGGCTGTAGCAAACTGTTTGCCAGCAATGACAAAGATAATGCATCATTGTCATGGTTTGGGGTTTTACAAGGGCTCAGCACAACACAGAACACATTTTATGCTACTTTAACTACTTTTTATTTTTAGTTTTTTTTTTTTTTTTTTTTTTTTTTTTTTTTTTTTTTTTTTTTTTTTTTTTTTTTTTTTTTTTTTTTTTTTTTTTTTTTTTTTTTGGCTTTTTGAGACAGGGTCTCGCTATGCAGTTGAGGCTGGCCTTGAGCTCACTTTTGTAGCCCAGGCTGGTCTCGAACTCGCACCGATCCTCCTGTCTCAGCCTCCCGAGTGCTGGGATTACAGGCGTGCGCCACCACGCCCGGCTAGTTTTTTTTTTTTTTTTTACATGTTAGGGAACATCTATGGGGTGCTCATGGTCTCACTACCAGATTGCAATTATAGTGATCCACCTGTTTACAGCCAACCAAAAGCTGGGATTACAGGCACACACCATCACGCCCAGTCTCAACTGCCATCTCAGGGTACTCTGGGGGAAGGGCCAGCATGGCAGGCCCAAGGATCAAACCCTCACACCTGCTTACAGTCACTTTGATCCACTGAGCTATTTTGCTGGCCCTAGGACACATTTTATAAGATTACTTTACAATCATCTACAGAATCATATACAAAGATTTCAGGAAATCTGTCCATATGCTAAAGACCAAGCCTGGATCCTGATAGCCTGCATGAGTCCAGCTAAAAACCTAGAGTCTATAACAATGCTTTTTTTCAAGTCCAATTGGAGGCCTAGAGTCCACAACAATGTCTCACGCAGGCTCACTTCACAGATCTACACTGGAAAGACCTGAAGGTCAGTGGTGGAAGCTAGAAAGTCTATGCCAACAGGATGAAGGGTATGTGCTAATAGGCTGAGGAATCTGAACTGAGCCAGGAGGCAAAAATGCGCAAGGAAAGTATCAAAGCTCCCCTGAAAAGTATCACAGCCATCTTCAGCAGCAGTGAAGTCCTGAGTTCCTCCAGCAATGAGTTCCCATCAGGAAAGCCAACATGACAAGCTTCTTCAGAAGGCTGAGCAGTGTACCATCTTCCCCTATGGATATAGGAAGTGATACTCAAGATGAGGGCCAGAGCTTCCCCCAAATGGACGGTAACCATGTCAGCGACAATGAGTTCCCAAACTCCTCCTTTGACAAGAACAGCCAAGTTCATCAGGAAAGCCAGGGTAACAAGATCATCCAACAGAATAGACCAAGAGAACGAGCAGCTTCCTATAGTTCCAATAGTTTATCTAAGGAGCTTGCCTAAGAGTCTCTCAACAGTTTCTGCAGTTCTGCCTCTTCTGCTGCTGGCAACAATCCTTGGGGATCTTCCCACACCCAGCACCATACTCATCCAACTTAGCTGGGTGTAACAAATTGACCATCAGTTAGGAATCCATTACAATCTACCCTGGTCAACTTGATAACCTTATACATCTCTTAAATTAGTCTCTAGTGGAAGATCTATGACAAGTTAACATATCTTGGCCTATTTATTGATTTATTTTATTTATTGGTCTATTTAGATTTAAATTAATATTATGATTGTATACACACATGAGTAGCATGCCGGAGGTAAACTGTCATACCATGGCCAATAGTAGCTGCTCATGAATATTTGTGTCACCAACTGCTTCCCAGTGAACCTGCTTTTCTGGGAAACTGCATCTCAGAAGGATGCAATTAAGGCATATAAGTGTATCTAGTATAGAGACGGGGAGAAGTAAACTGTATTTCTTCAGATTATGGGAATTTTTAATTAACTTTTTAATTTTTGATATATCTTAGAAAATAATTACCAGTGAGTATAGACATTTCCCATTTGCCTTTTTCTCAAAGTCATTCACCCTTAATGCAATCATTAAATATTCACATGGGACATTTTTAAAACTCAGAAAGCAACATTGATACTTTACTAAAGTGTCAAAACTTGCTTCAACATCATTGTCCTTTTATCTGATGGAGATCTTTTACTTTTTCTTTATTTGATGGGGTTTGAAATTAAATCCACAATATCACATCACATTTTGTCACCTTATGTCTGTAGTCTAAGCTCATTTCTCATCCTTTCTCTGATTTTCCTGAGGAGTAGGGGTAAGATTATTTCTCTAGAGTGTTCCTCATCTTGGTTTGTCTGATTTTTTTTTCATGGTTTGGCTGAAATAATGGATTTCTGATATAAACCCACATGGGGAGACAAAAATTCATGACACATTTGTGAATTTAAGTAGGTAAGAACTGGATGATGGTGCTCCTGTGTATAAACAGCATAAGCAGCAAATCTTCTTGGAAGAGAAAATGCATGCAGCAAAGGGAGATATTGTAGTAGATGGTCTTCCAAAAAACATCTACAGCAAAAAGGAGGTAACAAATATAAAAGCTAATGAAGTCTCAAGAAAGCAAGAAAAACCTTAAACCAAAGCCAAAGGAAGGAAAGAAATAAAGATCAGGGATGAAATTACTGAAATACAAACTAAATAACATTATAAAGATTCAAAGAAACAGAATTTGTTCTTCGAAAAATAGAGAATGCTGATCAACCTTCAGTCAAACTAGCTAAAGGAAAGGAAAACAAAAAGAGGCTCAAATTAACAGAATTAGGGATGAAAAAGAGGATATTACAACAGACTGCACTGAAGTTTGCTCCATCACTCGATACTATTTTGAAAATCCACATTTTAATACAGTGGAAAATCCACACAAAATCTATAAATTTTGAGACAATAAGACCTACAAAAGTTAAACCAAGAAGATAAAATAACCTGAACAGACTGGTGCCAAGCCAATGAGTTGAAAGAGTAATAAAAAGTATCCTGAAAAGCAAAAGCACAGAACCTCACGGATTCTCCACTGAATTTCACCAGACATTTAAAGATCAACTAGCATCAATGCTCTCTAAACTGTTCCATAAGATAGGAAGGGAAGAACACTTTTAAACTCATTCTACAGAATCAGCGTCACTCTAACACCAAACCAGACACAACCTAGCCACAACAACTAAAGATCAATACCCTTGATGAACATAAATGCAACCATTTTTAATATAATAATTACAAACTGAGTTCACAACATAATAAACAGATCTGCTTTGTTTCACTTCAATCATGCAACTCAATACATCTAATGCATCACATCAAAAGAATTAAGAATAAAGCCACATGATCATCTCAGTAGAGACAGACATAGCCTTTGGTAAAATTCAGCATGTAAGCCCTGATGCAACAGGTATTGAAGGATCATATTTCAATATAATAAGGATTTCATGTGGCTTAGCATGTTGTGTGAGATAAGCCAGACTCAGAAAGATAAGAATCACATGTATTCCCTAATATGTGGAAGCTAAAAAACAAAAGAAGTAAAGGTGACATGAGAACAGAAAGGAATGAGAAGGGGTGATATAGGTTAACAGGCTGACCAAAATACATTACATGCATCTATGAAAATAGCATATAGAAACCCAGTATTTTATAATGTTCATAGGCATTATAAAATAATATGTATTTAAAATTACAGTGAAGGGGCCCAGCAGGATGGCTCAGTGGTCTAAAGCCCCTGCTTCGGAAAGCACAGGCAGCTGCAGGGACTGTGGTTCAATCCCCGGCACCACATGCTGCACCAGTCCTGCCCTCAGGTCAGGCTGAGCCAGCCATAAAAAATAAGTAAACAAACAAACAAAAGTTCTGAAACAAGAAAAAAATAAAAATAAAAAATTCTTTAAAAAAATTACAGTGAAGAAAATCATTTTGGAAATAATGCAACGTCTTTCTCTTGACAAGTGGCCCATGCAAAACTAGCATCATGAACCCCCACACTTCCCACTGCACCCCAGAGGTCATCCCAGAGGTCCTTGAAATGGTGCAGGCACGGCTCAAATTTGCAAGTTTATGAATTGAACTGTTTTATAGATGAGAAAGTACAGCGAGCAGCCCACAGCTAGCTAGCAATTGATGCCAGAACATGAACCCCAACATTTGAGTGACATAAATTTTATTGGCTTTTTTTTATATTAACCTGACCCAGTGGACCAATGGATAGAACTCAATAAAAACAATGTCAAAAGACTGACATCATTTAATTTTAAAACAAAGTTAATCAGTCTTTCCTTGGGGCTCTCCTAGCCCCCATATATACATCTTGATTACAGTACTTATTAAAATGTGTTTTAATTATTTGTTTGTATCTTAGCATTTTCCACAAGGACTTTGGGTTCCTCAAGGTCAGGGATTTGAGTTTATCTCGTCACTCCAGGTGCATAGTAAAGTAAGTGCTCAGTACATTTTGTTGAAAGAATGGAAGGCTGAAGGGGAGAGCACGACTGATCTCCAGGGCTGTGCGTGTAGCATCGCTTTCCTCCCTCCTCTATCTCCTGCTTCTCCACGTATGTCTTCCCAACTTTAAATCCCACAGGCATGCCCTCAGCTATCCTGTGTCTCTCACGGCTGGAGCAGTAGTCCTTTGATTATCCACTCGCGGTACTGCTTCTGCCCCAATCCAATGCACACACGCCATTCACAGTGCTTTTGAGCCATTCAACACCACGTGGCACGTCCAGGATGTCATCTTCCTGCACGTTCTAACCAGGCTTAGCGTGAAAGCCAGAGTCCTTATTTAATCTTTTAAAATCTGATCATCATTGGTTACACTAGTTTTCTTTCATTGCTTTAACTATGCTCGGAACCTCCCAATAAGCCTAAGATGCTCTTTACGGAGCTTCCCATCACTGGCTCCTTCTCATTATGACATTGTTGCTACCATGCCCCATTTGCAGAGAGGCCTCTGCTCATCCTACAGCCTAACTGCCTTCTTGGTCACATCACCTGGCTTAATTTTTGGTACGGCACTCATCCTAATGGTGTGTGGGTGTGCTTCATGGCGTATGTGGTGACAGCTCCATATCCCTCCCGCAATCTGTGACGTGAGAGGGCGAGGACTCTGCTTCAACACTTGTCTCCCTGTCACTGACACACCATAAATATTTCATGAACACTTGTTGGGAGATGGACAGGAGGATGGATGGATCCTTTCACGAAAGGGAGAGATGTCTTCCCCTGAGGCATGGGAATAACCATTAATTTCTAATGGACAGAAAATGCAACCAACTTTAACCCCCAAAAATATCCCCACCCTACATGACAGTGAAATGGATCAGAGAAAAAACTCTGATAATGCTTGACTTTATCTGGCGTATGCTGTTTGAACAATCTTGGAGGCAGCAAAGAATGAGGCACAGCCTTCAGGAGATTGAAGACGGAAATTTAGGAGAGAAAAGGGAGTGTGGAACAAATGCCATTTGTTACATACTTAATGGTTTTGATTTTTCATTTTTTAATTTATGTATTTGGTACAGAGTCTCATTATGCAGCTTAGACTTGTAGTGATCCTCCTGTTTTCAGCCTCCCCGACGCTGGGATTATGGTCATGTGCTGCCACAGCCAGACTTGGTCACTGGCTCAGCGTAACCCAGAGTCAGGGCTGGTGCAGCATGGAGGACGTTTGGCTCAAACCCCAACCCCTGAACTTGCCAAAGCAGATACAGTCTGCTGAGCTATCTCACCAGTCCTATGCTTTATAATTCTTACAGTTATCCCTGACGAGTAAAGCTCCCAATTCCCCCTTATAAAGTAACTGGAGGTATCTGTTCTTCCTTCCTCTTTATAAGGCATGTCTATGGTACAGAACCTTTGTTATCTTTAGAAAAGGTAATGTAAACTGTCAGCTCATTATGGCTACCCTGCCAGCCCACAGTTAGAGTTGGACTTGGCAGGAAGCAATGGCAGAAAAATCAGCGTGATCTTGTTTTATGTGGGAGTCTGCCTTTCTGAGAACTCTAGAGTTCAGTGTGATTCTATTCTTCTGCCATGTGTGAAGATAATCATCTGCACATTTTATTATGACTTAAAAATCAAAACAGACTTCTACAAAGTGACAGTAATTAAACTAGATAAAAATCCCTACATATTTAACATGAGCGTTTGGTATACACTGATAGCTTAAAAGCTGTAATTTATCTAAAGTCAAAACCAGACAGAGAAAATGACCAGAAGTTGGATTTTCAGAATTCAGCTTCTAGAGCCAGACTGCCTGGGTCCTAATTTCACCAGCTGGAATTGGCAACACTACTTGATCTTTGTGTGTCATTTACATAGACCATGGTTCCTCTCTCATCAGGAGGGGGTGAGGTTTCCAAGAGCACATTCAAAACTTTTGCATAGTGACTGTCACAGTTTGCAAGTTCTTAGTACCTGTTGTTTCACTAAAAAGAATTAGGGCAGTGGACAGATGAAGCTTTTCATTATTTTTTTCTCCCTAGAAATAACGCCAACCATACTCCATGCTGAAGCATCAATTATGGAAATTACAATTGCTTTCCTTCAGGAATGGCTCCATATCACGCCAGTCTTGGTCTTTTTCCAGAGTCTGGAGGTTGCTGGGTGTGGGTAGGATGGGGTGCTTCTTGCTTCATCCACCAGCAGCTGAAGTGAAATTCTAGCAGGCGCTTCAGCTCCATAGCTGGTGAGCTTCCAACAACAGAGCCCTGCAGGAAGTAAACAAGTTCCACCCACTCCAACTTCCCTCTGGTTTACATCTGGGGCTTCACAGTCACCCTGTACTGCTGAACACCCTCATCCCACACTGTAAATGAACTGACGGTGAAAACCACTGCTCTGAGAGATGATATATTTGCCACAGACATCAGCAACTGTGGCCAAGCATGCAACTTTTCATGGTGGTGGAAGAAATCTAATTCTAAAGAGCCCTTGGGAAAAACCAGTCTCTTCCTCAAGGCAAAAGATGGCAAATCGCATCACTTCATATCACACCTACTGAATGATGCTTCTCTGGCTGTTGGAATTAATTCTGAAATACTCTTTCAGTAGGCATTTGCATTTTCATGAAACAATTCCCTGCCAACTTAGCTTAGCCAACTTCCCCCCAGCCCTTCTGCACACTCGGGGATGAGCACATTTACACAATAGAATCATTCTTGCTTACTGAAGAGATCAACGAGTCCTGCAACATCCAATACCTCTTAAAGCTAAAGAGCATCCCAGGATCCTTTGCTCACCACACGTTTGAATCAAAATAGTTTCCTAATGTCATCGGTGGCCTCAGAAATGCTTGTAAGAAATGCTCTGTGAGGATGTGAGTCCAGTCTGCTCCTCTGCTCACCCTACTTTCCAAAGCTCTTTAGCTGAGGCTCCTGTCCCTTTAAAGCCCAGCTTCCCTCGTCCCTCAAGACAGCCCAAGTGAATCTTCCATCCACCTGTATGCGTTGAACTGTCAGTTTCCCCAGCGAATGTTGTCAGGATCTCCTAAGACAGCTGATGTGTTCCAAAGGGTACTTAATGCAAAGGCTTTTGCTTGAACGCCTTCACATACTCATGACTTCTCCAGTAGGACACTGACATTAATGGAGGAGGAAGTAGAGGCAGCATTCTTCCTTTTTCTACATCTTTCAACAGAGAGGTGGGAGCAGGCTGAGACAGCTGTGGAAATGAGGAAGGAGCATGTGATACCTACTCCTCTACTCACACACTCTCACATTCCGTGTTAGTCAGAAATGTTTAGAAATGGTAGCAGAAAACCTAACTTACATCTCACGGAGTGTATATTTCTATCTATGAAAGGCTGTAAAAACAATGAAGGTATATTGTTATGGGACTGAATTTAGCACCTCTTACTCAGAAAGACTGAAAGTTTTGTGATGAGTTTCATCTTTTCGTTATAGGTGGAAAAATGCTAAGAAAGCCCTAGCTAGTATGCTTGGGTTCAAGGTTAGACAGAAAGGAAAAAGGTGTTCCCAGTTATGTTTGTTTTCATATCAGAAATGTAGACACTTTACCAGATATAACCTCTCTATTAACAAATAACTTCAGTTTAAATATTTGGCCAAAATCAGTATCATGAATGCCTCTATCAGGAAAAGAAGCTGAAAATGTTTGACCATTTCTGGCTCTACCAGTACCTATCCCTAAACCCTCTGTAGTTGGGATAAATGTTTGTCTATATTGTCAAATACCATTTTGGAAAACGAAATTTCTTCTGGCTAAGTATTACTGTCCTAGATCAGTCTTGGCCCACTGCCTATATTGGATGCATGGCTATCATTGGATACAATGAAGTATCAAATATGGAGGGAAACTAAACCAACAATTCTAGACAGGAAAATAGCAATGACGTACCTCAGTCACAATCAGTAGACAGTCATGCGGTTCCTCCATGCTACATACTTATCCATCCATTCACAAACACGACTGTGTCTTTTGAGTTAATAATGTAGGCAAAATGTCACTGGTATTGTAGTTAGCTCTTTTTCCTTCTGATTGCTTTTCTTATTTGGTTACATGTGGAATATGTTGCATTGGTTAAATTCAATTAAATTCAAACCAATTAAGCTCAACACATACTCTTCGCCCACAGTCAAAAGGTTGGCCTGGAATAAATCTGAGTGTTAAGAAATCAGCAAAGGAAAAGACTTCTAAGGTATGGGAGGTATATACAGAATCTAATGAAGAGCCAAAGAGCTAAGACAGGAAGAGGTGAAAGGAGCTAAGTAGGATGGCTATGAGGTGTTAAGATTCTACCTTATGAAAGTGGAAAAGTTGTTAACAACAGAGCCAGAGCCATGGATTCATTCAGCAAAGATGGTATTGGTTAGTGGCCTGGAGAAATCTGGATAGCAATGATCTTTATTGGTGAAGAGGGAAGCATTTGCCCTCTCTGAAACCTGGCTAAGCATTAAACAGGACCCAGACCATAGGAAATAGGTCATTCACCAGAGGAGAAGCTATTTCTGGGGTGCACAGATACATTGCCCTGGTGTAACAGAAGAGAATGAACTTCTTGAGAGTTAGTTCATCATTAGTCTAAGTCTGTGCAGTTGCTAATAGGAACATAAATTGCTATATGCAGAAAAACACTTCTCATACCTAATTCTGGGATATGAGCCATTTCAGACACAGAAGTGGAAAATTCTCTGCAGTGAGGCTATGAAATCTGATATTAGAATGTTACTCTCCCAGTGGGTGAGATGTGTTACCAAGAAGAGGATCAAAGGATAACTTAGAACAAGGCAATAAAAAAGTGAATTTGGTCAGTGCAGAGAAGGCATGTTTATCTGCACAATTCTTAGCCCAAGGTTTATGCAATACCTAGTGATAAATGTTTAAATATCCAAATAACAATGTGGCTATTGCTATTTGAAACTAATATTAGTTTCAAATGTGTTTGCTTTAGTAGTGTAGGTATTTGCCTATATATTTCGACATATAATTGTGAAAATAGTTACCACACTATTTTGATTTTTAACTTATCCTTCTGCATCCCTTGCTAGACTATAATTTTGTCAAGGTCAGGGTTTGAGAATGCTTTGTGTGTTAAATAATCATCACTTATTTATGTATGTACTATTAAGTGCTTAATTATTAGGTGCTAACTATGCTGAGAAAATACTAAGAAATACTAAGAAAATAAAAGCAGAACAAAATAAAAGCAGAACAAAACAGCCCAACACAGATATTATTGCTTTCATAGATTTCATTTAAGTCAAATATGTATAAAACCCCAAGCGTAAATATGGATGAAAGTCATGGTCAGTTGCATAAGTCTATGATGAAGCGATTTGATCTAATGAGGAATAAAAAAGTCAGACAAGGCAGAGAAGGAGAGCCTTTCTATGACAGCTGAGTAGGAGAGCAGGATGATCTAGCCTCCAGGATCAATCCATGAGTCTGAGAGGGAAAAGGGAACATAGAAGATAGACGATGATCCTGACCATGGGCTTTCAACATAGAGAAGCTTCCCTCTGATAAAGTATATCCCAGTGACTCTCAAGCTGTGACCAGCCATAGGGTCTGGAGTGAAAAAAGAAAGACACATACTTTGCTACTCTCCCTTGTATAAGAGAGGAAACCACTCTGTGTGGAACAAATATTCACAGACCCCAAGGCTGTTGCTACATACCTGTATGTTTCCAACACTTACACTGGACAGTGCATGGTAGCCATTGTCTCCTGTACACAGGTTAGAACAAGGCCTCCTTATGTGCACCAGTCTTAGGCAGCAGGTTCTCTTGTTCATGAGCAATAGGACAGGAGACAAAAAAGAAATCCAAAACTAACTCTTCTGGGTCAAAGATGGAGGTAGACTTGTAAAAATCAGATTCTCAAGCCAAATGAGCTGGATTCAAACCCTAACTTGATATTTTACTGGGTGTGAAAAGTAGGCCACTTCAATGAGCTTTATTTTCCCTGAATCTAACATGGACTAATAAGAGTAAGTACCTGTCTCACAGGGTGGTTGAGCTGCTTAAATCACTCAATATGTATAAAGTGCTGAGAAAAGTGTCACAGATGGTGACAGAGGAGATGGCATGGATGTTCATTCAACAACGTTGGTGAGTATGATTATATGCTTTTAGGTAAGGAGTAAAACTGGTTGCTGCTAATAGGATCAGATGTACTCTCTTGAGCCTATCTCCTATTGGGTTTCAGCAAAAAGGACTCATGTTCTATGCTCTAAACTGAAGGCAAGCTCCCCAGCACAGAAATTAAACCAAAGAAGATGCTAGAAACGATTCCTCTGTAAGATACAGAACAGTTTTCATTCACTTCTTTGATTTTGATGGCTCTGTAAAGCCTTGCTTATTTCAGAACTTGAGCTTCAAAGATTTTGAGAAGTGATTGAATAAAAGAATTAAAAGAACTGCCACCCAAATATGTCCTACATTAGGACCACCCCTGCTTGATGTGGACTATGGCCAGACATCAAATACTTTTTCTCACCAAGTAAATCCAAGCTAGCCATGTTAGGACCATGTTAGGACGATGGGAATATGATGTTATACTCAGAACAAAATGAGTTCATGGGACACATACCTGGGTTTTATCCTTCTGCCCAAGAAATCAAGGATAGAGGTCTTAGATGCATATAGAATCACACTACTCATCCTATCCATTAAACTACTAAGAAAATATCACTCGATCTACTGTGTTTGCAGCGTTCTTTTCATGGTGTTTTTATACTACTGAGTGCTTTACAAGAACATGAAACATCCCCTTGAAAAACCTAAGATTATATTTATTTAACTTTTCCTGGGGGGGGGGGGCAGAGAGAAACAAGCTGCGAACTGGCTTGTTTTCCTGACTAAGTTGGAGGAGGCGCTCTGTGGCAAGGCCAGAAATGGGCAAGGCTGGCTGCCAGCCGGAAAAACACAAGCAATGGCTTCTCCTAATAGCTGTATCAAAATGGAAGGGTTGGTCTGGCATGGGAGCGTGGAGACTCCTCATTTCAGAGAAAAACGCAGGATGTTTCTGGGACTCCAAGAACTCTCAGCACTATGTGGTTTTGGTGATGTTCCTAGCCTGTTTGAATGTACAGTCCCGGGGGACTTTCCAAGTCCAGGGCATGACTCTAAAGTGAAAACTGGTCTCCCCTCAAAGAACACAGTGGATCGTGATGGTTTGGAGGTCTTGTGAGATGAAGGCAGAGTGAGAGGGTGGCCGCCATTTGATTGGCTCTTCAAACTTGTCTGAAGGCAAAAACAATAAAAAGTAAACCAGAACTCAGAGTCCCCGGAGAGCCAGACAGCAGACTTCTACATTCACGAAACATGTCTGTAGGTCTCACCGAAGAGAAGGTGAAAGGGGTTTGAGTCTTCTGGGGCTTCAAGGTTTAGCCTTTTCGACATAGTTCACACCTCTAGGAATTTGCATTAGAGGCGGGGAACAAAATACTCTCTGGGTGGGGAGAGATAGGAGTAGCACGTTGAGCTTGGGCACCTGGTGTTTCACCTGCCTGTTCCACTTAGCAGAAAGAGACCTTAACGCCAGGCAGCAGTGGTACTGAGCTGTAAAAACGCAAAAGGAAATCATTTGTAGTCAGATAGTGAGGTAGACACGAGACACCCCAGTTCTGAAAGGGGAAGGCTGATCCCCGGGTTGGGAAGTCTCAGGTCAAAGCCGCTTGAGGGTTATATGAAGATGAGCCGTGAGAACAAGGGCTCAAATTACTGAAATTGCTTAATACAGACTGGACATCTAAGGGCCTCTGGTTATAGACCTCTCAAAGGGGTCCCTACGTATTCTGATTAGAACCCCACCTTGTCCTCATCCACACTCTGAGGCTAGGATCTAGAGGGTGAAGATAGGGGATTGGTTAGTTTTTTGTTTGTTTGTTTTTTCTGCACTGCATACTATTCCTAAACCTCTTTTGGCATTGATATTCATTACTTCTGGTGATTCACGAGGTTCACAATTTACTGGGCAGAGTTCTTTTTTGGCCAGGTTTGGCTGCTTGATCTAAAATATGAATACTTAGATATCTAGGGCTTGGTGCAGAGTCAGTTGAGGATATCGCCTTCGCCATCTCTTTCATTGCCTGACAGGCTCTCTCAAGATCATCCACACAGGGTTGGTCCCAAGTTCTCTAGGATGCCCACAGAGGGCTAGCCCAGTGTGTTCCCTCCTTTTGGACATCAGCTTGGGTTTCATAATCAGAGCAATACATAGAGGTAGTGTGCGAAAGACGGTAACCACCAAAGTTCACAAACAGAGCCAGGTAAATACTATGTGCCTATTTTTATTAAAAATCGTAAGGGCCTTCTCCGTTTTACCCATCCCATTTGCTTTTCACAGGGTCTCCCCCTCTATCTACTCACAATGACTGCTTTAGAATACATTCGCTAGGAAACCGAGAGTTGTCGTGCACCAAACCTTTACCATTTAAACAGGAAGCAAATAGGTTGCCAGCCTTAGAGTTAAGCTGCAAGACAGCATCATATTTATTTCCCATGGGTTAACTGCTGAAGCCACCACTTTTCCAAGGGGAATCTTTCTGGAGTCTTTTGTTCTTTTGATTGAAACTTAATCAGCTTCTTGTTTGACAAAAATGACAAGTTGCATGAAAGAGAACACAGAGTTTGGATTTCGCTAATCCTAATTCCTATCAAACATCAGAAGAAAATAAGCACTTTCTACATAATGTTCTCTACTTTGTATTTTAGACTCAAATTTACCACTTAAAGGGGGGGGGGCGGTTAATGCCCTGTTTAGACTTTGTAAGAAAAAAAAAAAAAAAAAGACAGTTAATTTTTTTTTTTCAGTAGGTTTATTGCTGTTGTTAGTTTGTTTTTACTTTTACTTTAGTTTTGCATTAAGAATTTTCCAAAGATCAAGGCTGTCTTGACCTTGCCACTCAGTTTGATAGGATAGTATCCTGGAGAAGTAAAAATGTGGCCAATCAGTATCTATCTATCTATCTGTCTGTCTATCATCTATCTATCTATCTATTTATTTTTCTTGTTTCAGAACTTTTGTTTGTTTATTTATTTATTTTTATGGCCTGCTCAACCTGCCCTGAGGGCAGGGCTGGCGCAGCATGTGGTGCCAGGGATCGAACCGCTGTCCCTGCAGCCGCCTAAGCTTTCCTAAGCAGGCACTTTAGACCGCTGAGCCATCCTGCCGGGCCCCTGGCCAATCAGTTTTAGATGTTGCACGCTGACATTTGTTCTACCTCTTAGTTACTCTTCTCTCCTTGCTTGGACAAATATCTGACACGCAAACTTAGGGAAGGAAAGGCTTATTTAGCTCACAGTTAGTGGATATTTCATAGTTTAAAGCAGCCTGAACTACATAGTAAGACCTAGAGACATTGCACCATTGATTCTAGGACGATGGGCTGGATACCTCCAAGAGAGGCTACCAAGCCTGAGGTGGGGTAGGGGAGGCATATGCTATCAGGTTACTGTTTGTGCCTTTCTGGCCCCGCCCCACAAGCCCCACCCTGGAGCCCTGGCCCCTCCCCTTCAGTCATGTGCTTGACTGTCCCAATATTTACATGAGGCTTTGGAGGTGCAAATAGATACAAACCATAACATCTGGAGTTGTTTTCTGTCTCCCAAGTCTCACTCAGACCTTGAATTCTGATCCCAAACCTTCACAATGAATTTCACAAAGCCAGCCTGTGTTTGGTTTTCTAGGAAAGCACTACATTTGCAATTAGAAACATAATCATCTTGCCAAATATTCACTAGCTGCGTGATCTAGGACCAATGAACTCTATTTTCTCTAATTCTATCTCTATCTATACTCTGTATCTGAAGAGTGGTTAAAAGAACCAATGTACACAATGGAGCCTAAACTTAGCGAGAGCTTAGCAAGTGTCTGTCTTATGTTATCTTCCTTCTTCCTTTTTGTCCCCTTCCATATTGTTCCCATTTTCCTGTTCTGGGAAAAAATGCAGGCTGGCATATACTCTTTCGAAAAGTAGAAAAGAGCTGGACTGAGAGAGGAAACTTTGAATGCATTTCATTGCATTCCTGATGATTACTCACAGCCAGGCGTGTGCTTCTGCCCAGCCAATGAAAAGGATGGGGAAGCCTACCTTCCTGCAATCCCATGGCTGGGCAGGGCTGAGCTTGGATCTGAGCCCTCGGGGATATGGGCTTCAGCATCCACATGCCTTTTTACTAAACTATTAGCTTTTCCTAAATAAGTTAATTTATTTATTCATCTCCAAAATTATTTACATACCTATGAATGATCAGCACTATGGTGAATACTGGATCAGAACAGACCTGAGAGAGGATCACAGAGAGGAAGAGAGAGGATTCTTTTCTGAGAGAATAAGGTAGAACTGAGCTCAAGTCTTGCCTTCAACATTTCTAGATATGATATTCTGGGTATTAGTGGAACTACGCACTGTGGCTCCTATGTAGCCTGACAGCCAGTAGAAGCTCACAGAGGTGAGAATGTCTCCCTCCAAGGAAGTGTGAATGTTAGTGGCATGTTGATGATGTTGTATACGTGACATATGATCAATGAACTGTGACTCATAAGTTGATTGAAAGCAAGGAGACTAACCAATTAGCAGGGTAACAGAAGAGCCATACTTTGTGGAGCTCCAGAATCTGTGTCAGAACCCATTCCAACATTCATTGTCCGGGTAGTTCCAGTTTTCTCATGACCTCAACAGAGTCCTCTTGACTCCAAATCAAGGGTCAAGCTACCAGTTGTGCCTCAATATGTGTCAGGTTTGAAAGGAACTACTTGATACTTGGAGTAGTATTCAAATAGGCATTTCTTCTCAAAGAGCCACGAGTAGGTTTGGTCAGCTTGAAAAAAGGATGATGGCATCTCACAAAAACTCTTTTCAGACTGAGAATTTAGAACCATCAACACCAAGAGAGCATGGCACTGAGAATACTTCTGCTAGCGTATCTGCCTTGATGACACTAGAGTTCTATATCCAGTATTTCACATCCAGCCTGAACCTGCCAGACATACCCACTTCCTGTCTATTACACATTCAGATGCTTTCATGATATCATGGCTTCCATGGTTTAAGTATTTTCTCTCCAGATCGACTGAACTCTTCAAGGACAGCTCTCCAGCTCACCTGTGAATTCTGAGTTTGGACAGAGTGTCTTTCCATAGATAATGTCTGAATAAATCAATGTACATAACAAATAAATGTTCAAGATAAATTGTTCATGGATACGAGTAATCAGCCCTTGAGCTCTGCTGTTAAGGAGGGTTTGATAGGGCCATAGGAGGCAGGTTTCTAGAGAGAAGGGAAGAATACATATCCACTAGGAGATGAGCACGCATGGCTGGACTATCTCCATGGAAAAGAGGCAAATTATAAAAACTGAAGTCAACACCAAGAAAAGAACACTCAGTCTTTCCAAAGGAGTGGTCCCTACTTAGTACCTGGGATTCATTTTCTCATGCTGTCTTGCTTTCCCAACAAAGCGAAGTCTAGTAGTCCTGGGCCTGATGTGAGCAGAAAACCAAACTGGATGGAATGCAACACTAAGAGACCTAGGGAGTCTCCTCTTGTGGGTCTGACTGAAACTGACCAAGGTTTCTACGAATCAGGTTAGGGAGGAAATAGGAAGAGAATAGTTTGGGACTCTGATACAAACCAACACCAGAATCATGGGCAAATGATGCTGAATTCTAAGTGGAAACTTCCATCATGTACTGAACAGAGTAGCTTTTGCTTCTAACAGAGATCTTGTTTCCATAGGTGAAATGTTATACTTCCAAGTTTCTTCTTTTATTTATAGGAGAAGACACCTAAGGAAAGAATCAAAGATGGAAGAAAGACAAGCAGGGAGGAAAGGAATATCAGGACTGCAAGAAGGAATGGAAAGGAAGGAGAGAAGGAAGGCAGAAAGAAAGAATCTCCACAAAGTGAGACCCAGAGATGCAAAAGGAATCACAGCAGCTGAACCACTTTCCTCTCTTCTTTTTAATCTTACTTTAGATGTTCTCCTGGTAAAATCATTACAAAGGCCGTTTATTTTTAAAATTGAAAGATTGGGAAGAGTCATAATGAGATATTATGTGTAAAAGTTGCACATAAATTTCCTCTTGTCATATTTTGGGCTTTGCTAACGCATCCCCTTGGCAGGACGGAGGGAAGTTGATCGCTTTAGTATAGATTGTGTGCGCCTCAGAAATATTGCCCTAGGAGAGAGCTCCTGGGTGGCTGACTTGGCTCCATGCTGATTTAGAAATTAGCTGGGCTTTTATTGGCCACACTAAATTGTTCTCAGGGAAAAAATACATTTTTATTACAGAGCAAGGGGCAGATGATTGAAACAAGCCTACCTTCTCCTCTGTTTGGGGCTGTGTTTTAGACTGTTAAGTATACTTTCTTCTCTGGGGTTCTTGCTGCTACTTAATGGGGGTGTGCAATATCCACCTTTAAAGAAATTACCTCATTTCTTTCTGTGTCCCCAGGGAATCTCTTATCCTTTAATAATGTTCTGTTTGAGTTCTCCTGAGTGTATGAGTGGGCAAATTGAGGGAAAAATGGAGGTTCTGAGTAAGATTTATTGCAAGTGTCCTGAGGAAGAAGGCTCTGAGGTTTGCCCTTCACAAAGGGGTCAAGGAGACTGTGAATCTGGATAGCGGGCATTGGATTTGCAACTAGAAACCATGGTAATGTCACAAAGACAAGTGATCATGATGTCCTTCCAAATGCCATCCATATCAGAGGTCATGGATTGAACTTGCATGTAGGCTGAAGCAAACAGAAAGGAATCTGATAGCAAAGGAATTTGTAGACAATGTCCCAAACAAACCCTTGTATGGGTCCCTCCTCTTGAAGGATACCTGGATCCCCTCTGACTTCCACCTCTGTTTTGCTACACAGACCTCTGGCTCTTTCTCAGTTCTGGAAAGGCCACTCCAGTCTTCTCACGGACATGGCCACTGTTCCCTTCCCATTGAACAGAGTTCTTCCTGTCAGGTAGCTTGTCGCTCAGAATCTGCTCCAGGGACAGCCCTTCTATTCCTCTCCCATCAGGACTAATAGGTCCATATGGATGGAAGCACCTGGACATTGTGTGATGATTTCCAAAGATTAACTGCATTTTAAAAACAGACAGTCTTACACACAGTACATTAGTGGAATAACACAGAGTACTTGGGGTGTTTGAAGAACAGACTGTTCAGCTGACTGAACCATCTCATTAACCCTTTAAATACAATCCTCAATTTATTTTAAATATATATCTGCACTTTCCTGCATGAATAATCAGAGTGATAAAGCAGTTAATATCTCAGACTTGAAATTAAGTCAGACTTGAAGATGATATATATCTTGCCACATTCCAGATCCAGAGCCTGGGGCAAACCACATGGTTTTCTGATGCTGCTTCCTCTGTTGTCAGATGAAGATAATCACAGACTGAAGTTTTCATGTGTAGTACATGTAATTTGAGATGTATAAGTTAAATAAGATTTAGTTAATGGGGCCTGGTGGGATGACTCAGTGGTCTAAAGCGCCTGCTTTGGAAAGCTTGGGCAGCTTCAGGGACCGCGGTTCGATCCCCTCCCCGGCACCACATGCTGCACCAGCCCTGCCCTCGGGGCAGGCTTAGCCGGCCATAAAAATGAGTGAGTAAACAAACAAAGGTTCTGAAACAAGAAAAAAATAAATAAAATTAAAAAAAAAAAGATTTAGTTAAGTGAGGCATATTTTATTAAATATATTTGACATATGCATATATATTAAAGCACACTAATATATTAACATATGCTTAATATATGCTAAAAAATATTTAACTTAATTCAGTACCATGCCTGGTACACAATACAAACTCATTAAATTTTAGCTGTTGTCATTACCCGCCATCAGCACTCCTTGGCTGAAAGGTAGATTTATTTCCCTCACCAGCTAAATTCTACAACAGAGCCAAGTCGCACAAGAAGTTAGTGGTTAAGCTAAGACAGAAAACATAACTTTTGATTACTTATCCTCCTCCACTAAATTTTAGACCACACTACCTCCTATTAAAACTAATTTCTGTTCCCTTCGAGTGCAGATTTAAATTTGTCATGCCTCCCTAAGCCACTGGACCTGAAGCCCATCAGTGATTGTTCCTTCGGGAAGCCAGAACTACTTGAGGTAATTAATCCACTACAGACTCCCCTACCAAGACTGGGAAGGAAACGCCAAATTCTACTTGGTTTCTTTCTAATTAGGAACAGAGAACTGGAGGGAGGGAGAGGGAGACCTAGTGGGGACGGGAAGGGGCTGAGCTAAGGAGGGTGTGGCCCACATGTGTTCCCAATCATGACCACACAATGAAAATGTTTGCTTTCTGGGGCAATCAGGCGAAATCTTGGAAAGATGAGCTTTTCTCTGCCCACCCTCCCCCATATGTACAATAATAACAATACTCCACATTGGAAACTTTTTTTTTTTTCAGTCTTGGTATAGTTTGGCTTCCATAGGATTTGGGAAACATCCAAGCTCTGATGGCCTGTGTATGACCCTTTTCTCTGGGGTCCAAGGCATGCATGCTGTAATAATAATAAGCAAACATGTCTCTGATACATACAATGTGCCAAGATCTGGTCTAAGTGTTTTGCATATGTTGATTACAGTACAACCTCCGCCATAACCCTGTGATTTGACACTGCCCTTATTTCCATTGAACAAACAAGGAAACTGAGGCACAAAGATGAGTACTTTGCCCAGAATTAATCTTCTAGAGTTGGAGAAGCAGCAGGGGTCCACATCCAATGCTATCTGGGCTCCAGGGCACAGTCGTCATCTCCACTTTTGCTCATGCCCCTCACCTTCCAGGTAGGAGGAAGTGAAAGACGGGTGGACCTGATCAAAAACTTGAAGAGCATCGATGGGGACATTCAGAAGAGGAGGCCATGTCAAAGGTTTAGTTATCATTCCGTCCATGTGCTAAGACCCTGCCTTTCTGGCTCTGCCCATTCGCAGCTCCTGAACCAAACAACTGTCAGCACTGCCCTTCTTCACGCTGATCCCTTCTGTGCTTGTCACAGTGATTGACACCCAGACTGCATTCTCTTACACTGCTGACCTTGAATTCCATTTCTAGCCAGTTCTTCCCTGAGGCCTTGATCCCCATGCCTGCAGCTTTGGCCAAGTACCGTCATCCTGGCTCCTAATTGCTCCCTTTGCTTAACTCTCCACTCTAATGGTTCAGACACGAAATAGGCCATTGGCTCTGATTAATTACAGCCTGGAGCTCTGTAACAGGAACCTGAATCCTTTCCCAGTTACTCGAGTAGCCAGACTAGACCTCCATCAGCAAAGAAGGATTCCATGCCCACTTGTTGAATGCAGAGGAGCAGAGGAACTTATTCTTGAACTGGTGCCTATGTCAGATACAGCTCTGCCAGCAGAGACACCCTCAGGGGCTCACAGCCATCTGCTGAAAGGTGAATGTGGCTGAAAAGGTGCATAGATGAGTGGACAGTATCTGACCTCTGGTTACTTCAAAGATTAGAGTTTTTGGACAGCAATATTTGGAGGCCTAGGGAAACCACCATTCCAGGAACAGCTGGCAGAACTAGCACTGTCATAGCAGTTGATGACCTTGAAGGGCAGAGATTAAGTTTAGGCCAGAAAGAGAGGCACAGGTCTGGATACATTGCAGTGATTCAAAGATAATTGGTCTGAGCTTAACAAGAAGAAGGAAAGAAATATATAATCTGTGAGAGATATTAATGAACAAGATACTACAGTGTGCATTCTTAATAAATGCACACAGTTCATCTTAAAGGTCTGATGTTTCCCGTAAAAGGGACGGATGATGAGAGATATATTAATCTCTCAGGGCAGCACAAAAGGAGCCACTGCTTCCTGTATTCTCCAGGCAGGACAGCATACAGGGTGTAAACTTAGTGGCTCATTAGAAGTAAGATGACATGAGCCAAGAGAAAGAGGAGGTACATGTGTTATACACACTGGCTGAATATTGTAAGTGTCTGGCTGCTTTGAGTATACTACTGCCATGTGTATATATATATATATATATATATATATATATATATATATCACTTGCAAAAATTATTTTCACAATCATCCTATGAGGATATGGTTACTATAATTTTTGTTATTTAATTTTACAAATGAAGAAACTGAAAGACGGGTAGATAAGTGATCTATCTGAGGTCACAGAGCTAGTCTGAGGTGTTCAGCACTACACTGCACTGTCATCATTGTGGCCCCACAGAGGGACAGTTACTACCACTAACTTTTCACACAGTCTACACTCTGTTGTATATGCTCACGTGGCCCGATGGGAGAGAAGACTGAGTACGAGGTCCTGCCTGATGGTGCGGTAACGGGTCACTCGCCCATCAAGTTCAGCCATATGCCTTCTCCAGAAAGCTGAGAGTTGATCCCTCGAATGAGTGATGGGGGGAATGTGACATAGAATTGGGGCAAGAGTGGCAAAACTGGACAGATGGGTCAGACACAGTCTCAGGTACTCAAAGTTTCTGAGGCTGAGGGAGCTAGGTGCCTTTACAGAAGGCAGAATGGCCAGGTACCCTTCGGGGCAGAACAGAGGCTGCTGCCACAGTGACCTTAATCTCTTAAGCTCAGTCTGACAGCTCTATGGCCTGACTAAGAGTCCTTCCTGTTCTTTCTCACTCATGTAACTGATTATGTCAGAGATCAATATTGGCTCGTTTTCTTCTTTTAATTAAATGAATTCTTGATGAAGAGATGTGTTACTTTCCAAATGAGGGTGGTTATATGTGATTAAAAATATTAATAAATGATGATAGTAATGTAATTTCTTGAATAAAAAGTACTATTAGTTTATGTGTAATATGGCAGTTAATTTATATCTTAAGCCTACGTAGTAGGTACTATTGTCACTCCTACTTTAAAAAGAAGGAAACAGGCTTTTCTGAGGTTAATACACCACTTGTTCACCCCAAAAGTGTTTATCGAGTAGCTATTATCTGCCACTCATTCATCCAGGACTCAGAAAGCATTAGCCAGCAGAGCAGACAAAGGTCATTTGCCCTCCCAAAGATTATGTTTCAGCAGAGGAGTACAGAATTAAACAATAGTTATTAAACAATAAATGAAACCCGTAATTCACAGGGAATTAAACAGTGAGACGTGCTACTGAAATAAAAGAGTGAAGGATTGGCCCTTGGAGTGTGAGGGGGAACACGAACCAGATTACAATTTTAAGTAGAGGAGTGCATGTGAGCGTTCGTGCGTGCGTGCGTGCGTGCGTGTGTGTGTGTGTGTGTGTGTGTGTGTGTGTGTGTGATTGAGAAGGGGCTTTTAAGAAAGAGGTGTGGGAGGGGAAGGAAAGAACCTTGTAAAGAGATCAGTGAAAAATATCCCAAGGAGAAGGAACAGCAAGTGCAAATGCCCTGAGACAAGCAAGAGCGCAGACATTAACGTGATTGGAATAGAAGGGGTGGAACGGGTGCTAAGAAAAGGAGAGTAGAAGTGTAACAGGAGTAGATCGCAGGGCTGTCAGATGACCATATGGAATTTTTACTTTCAGACCAGTGAAAACCTACCAGAGTGTCTTGACAACACCTGAGATTTTTTTTTTTTTGTGGGACCGGGGTTCAAGCTCATGACCTTGCACTTGCCAGGCAGGCACTTGTGCCTCAGAGCTATTTCCCCAGCCCCTAAACACCCGAGATTTTATCTGGCTTACATTGTAAAATAATTTCTTTGGTTGTTCTATGAGAAGGATCAAAACCTATTTTTTTGTAAGGAGTGGCTTCCGAGACTTGAACTCAGGACCTCACTCTTGCCAGACAGGTGCTGCACCGCTAAGCTAAATTCTCAGCCAGCAAAATGTGTTTTTTAAGGGTCATACAAATAATGCAGCAGAGCCATAACTCAAATCTATTTCCTTCTAAGCATTACTTCGTTTCCTCTTGAGTTCTAAAAGTTCTCAAGCAATGCAAGGCCATTTCAAACTGTTTCCCCTTAACACAGTCTAATATTTTTGTGCTTTTGCTCTGACATGAGAAACTTCCCTAGGTTTCTTATGCTACTGAGCTGCCATCTGCTTTGCAAAAATAATAGTACAAATCAATATTGATGAAGTGAGTGCTTCTTCCAAGGGTTCTGCCACAGAACTAACATGCTGTCTCACTCGATCCTCACCACAGAGTTAGAGGCTGTGCAGATAGAGTCATGATTCTTTCTGTTGTGTAGATGGAGATCCAAAGCTTGGCGCGTTGCTCACCCTGACTCCAAAGCTGCTTGGCCACTTAAACATGGCCTTTGGAGAACAATGACTTATCCAGCCATTCCTCACTGAAAAGTCCTCCAGCTCCTTAAGAACAAGAACCAAGCCATGTGCTTTCTCTTTATTGACTTGTGTTCCTGGAGCAGCATCCTCCACATGGAAACAGGGCAATATATTTATTTTGGATGATTGATTTATGTTAACAATAACTTTTAGCCTCATTCCATTAGACCTTAGAGGCAGCAATTATTTCATTAAAAGTTGTTATAATTTGATTAAGAGCCATGAAGGAGTATACCCATTTTGTAATTCTTGGATGCCACGATGTTTGAAATTCCAAGTGGGCAGCAAATGCATATATGCTCACCCATGGGTGCATCCTACGAGGTATAGAAGCTTAGTGCTGCCACTCCCTTTGTCAATTATATAGCCAGTCTGGGTCTTGTTTTCCTCACTTACAAACACGCAGTAATAATCATGCCAAGCATTTGTGCAATATGTGACCCATGCTAGGTATCTAAGCAATATTAGCACTTATTGGAGCTTAAGCTTAGAATTCTTTCCTGTAGGCCAAGGATAATTGGGTAGATCAGAGCAGACAGAGCCAATCTCTTCTGGAAGACAGATAACCTAACATGTCCTATACCTTCAGAAACACAGGCTATAAAGAGAATAGGAGTGAGGAATGTTTAATAACTGGTCCTTTAAAAGATACACTTTTAAGGCATGCTTATAGCATTATTTCATTTGCAATGCCTGGGATGTAAGTACCACATCTCCACCACAACCAGTTTCAGTTGCACAAGGTAAAACCTTGAGTAGAGCTCGGAAGGTGTGTGTACACAAAGCTGCTGCCAACTGAGCTCCAGCCCACTCCACCACCTCCAGAATCTGTCTTCCCTCTATGCTGGCTTTGTTTTTACCACTTCAGATGGTGCCATCAACCCGAGAGGAAAGCTCGGCCTCCTTTTCATTCTGCATAGAGACTTTTGTGGTCTTCATAAACTGAGTTTTACTTTACCCTAAAATGCACTTGTGAAGATGTAGGATTTTACATACAGTGACTTACTTAATCCAGAATCATCTTTTTAGAGAGCTGTGCATTTTATACCTATTCTAAGAATGAGGAAACCAGGAGCCCAAGAAGTTTTAAAAGATTAAGGAGGCGAAAGTTGCACGGGGTTACCTGCTAGAGAATGGCAAACACAAAACAAGAATCAGGCGGACTGGCTCTGGGTCCATTTCCTTATCTACTCTGAGGGTCAGACACAGGATGGGGGTGGGTGTCATGCCAGACCACTGCCCAGAAAGGAAGATCAGAGAATCGCATTGGTCCCTCTTAACATCATTCTCGGCCTCCAATCTGGATTGGGCCCGATTTAGGAACTTTTTTTGCTACATGTTTCCTGCTTCTGTGAGTTTTCATTTGGAATTTATTGTAGGCCAGTCAGCACTGAAAGAAGCCTCTGAAGTGCTTTGCTTTTTCTTCCTTTGGGTGGCTCTGCCCAGTCACTGTGTCAGCCTCCACTTGCAGTACAAAAAGGAACAGAGGCCTGTAGGAGACTAGCAACTCAAGGTTTGCACTGTGACCCAAGGGCCCGGGTAGCTGGGGCTGAGGTTCTTTGATAAATATTACTTTTGCATCACCCGTGGAAGACACAGTTTCCAACCCTTCCCAGCTCACCTTTCACAGACACACAGCAACTCCTGCTCTGGAGCTAGGTTTCTCAAGGTTGTCCTGGCCAGCAGAGTGCAACGGCAGTGCCATAGCAGGAGGGGTGCAGAGAGGCCTACCGCACTGTGCCAAGCCCAGCACCCACTGTTGACTCCCTTTCTCCTCAAATGGAAGAGGAACAGAAATTAACCCTATCAGCAGCACTAGACAGAAGCTCAGAGGAGGAGCTTGGTTTCCCACCTCTCCCCAATGACACAGCCAGTAGCACACTTTTCTCACTCGTAAGATGTTTTATCATTGTCCTTTCTTTGATCCTAGAGCCACTCTGCTTGATCATTCTTTCCTGATTTCCATACCCATCCCTATTTGCTTTTAAGCTACTGCCCTGTGAGCCATAGCCACTTGCATTACAGTCTCATCAGGAAGTTATAATAAAGAGAAAACATACACTGTAGTACACTGAGTTGATTCTAACATTCAGAGGTAGCTATAATGATCAGCAAGCCTATTATTTTGTAATTTCTTCATCTTCACACAGATATTAGCAGTCTTGTCCATCACAAAGCCTGAGCTTTAGAAAGTACAGGGTGCTTCTTACTCCTTGATAGGTAGAGAGAGGAACGCTTCCCTCTACACACTGATCTTATGCTCAGAGGCCAGAGTGGGCACTTCTAGATACCTATCCTAGGACTTAGTTCAACATAAGCTGCTTGGAGTGGGGCCTGGATCCTCAAGGACAAGAAGCTTTTAAACCAAGCAGAAAGCAAACAAAACAAAACAACACAGACACAGATGCAGACATGAATAAATAAAGCAGACAAACCCACATATGGGAAGGCTTCCCATCCTGTTCCCAGGAGCCAGGCTCCCGGAGGCCTTACAGATGTCAGAGCAGAATCAACTTGCATGTTCCAAGTTGTGAAAATCTAGCGTCCATGATTTCTGTTAGAAAAATGGAGCGGAGGGAGAGAAATAGCTTTGGTTTGAAAGAGAGGAGACCTCACATACATCAGCACAGCTATGCTTCCCCCATCATTTCCCTGAGATTTGCTCTCACTGGAGATATTTTTATTAGTATTATTTCTGCAGATATTGACAAGTTGACAATTCATGCAACCTCAGTAGAGGTACCACAGGACTGGCTGGGTCCCTGATCCATAGAGAAGGGAAGTGGCACTAAATTGCCTCATGGTTGTGAGTACGGTGGTGGTGGTGGTGGTGGTTTCCGTGTGTGTGTGTGTGTGTGTGTGTGTGTTTCTGCTTCTCTAAAAGCCATGTCAACAACTCTTTTTT
Source organism: Myocastor coypus (assembly GCA_004027025.1). Classification (NCBI taxonomy): domain Eukaryota; kingdom Metazoa; phylum Chordata; class Mammalia; order Rodentia; family Myocastoridae; genus Myocastor; species Myocastor coypus. Next base: position 237,555 of record PVJA010000016.1, on the reverse strand, counting down.
TTTAATTTTTTATTTTATTTATTTATTTTTTTCTTGCTTCAGAACCTTTATTTGTTTATTCACTTATTTTTATGGCCAGCTCAGCCCACCCCGGGGGCAGGGCTGGCGCAGCATGTGGTGCCGGGGAGGGGATCGAACCGCGGTCCCTGAAGCTGCCCAAGCTTTCCAAAGCAGGCGCTTTAGACCACTGAGCCATTGCTGCAGGCCCCATGTCAACAACTCTTGATGCATATACATTTCTGGACATAAGAAATGGTCAAGTCAAATAATGATTGCTGTTGTTTCTCAAAATTTAAAATTTAATTTCAACTTTTAATGTCAATAATAAGGCTTACTTACTACAGAAGAGGATTTTTTTTTTTTTACTTCATAAAGAAGAAAACAATAAACACAACGATACAGAGTTTCAAAACAAGATAATAGGGATTTAACAATGGCTAACATACTTTACATTGTTACCTCCAATGCAGTTGCTCAGATTATGATATAGACATGCAAGACTGATCAAACAGGATAAACACAAACTGTTCCCTTCAATGAACTAAAAAAATTAATAGCATAACTGCCTTAGATCTTAGCTATTAATATACATATAATATATATATATATATATATATATATATATATATAATTTCCATTTTATCTTTTCTCCTTTTCCTCATCTAGTTGTCCTTTCTTTTTCACAATACCTATTGTAGATTATAGATATTATTTACTGTCTCAATTTCTTACATTAGGAAGACAATACAGTGTTTACACAAGTGAATCTGTTTTATTTCACTTTTGGGTTGGGTCTTTGAATTTGGGGAGGGGTTTAAATTTTTTCAATTCTTTATTTTCTTCTTCTTCTGGATGGAAGCCCTTTGTCTGAGGGAGAGTCAGCTAATATTTTTCCAAATCCATGCTTTTACCTTTCACTCTGTGATTTCTCTTGCTGTGCAAAACTTTGTAATAAAATGAGATCATAGGTTTTGAATCTTTTCAGCATTCCCCCATGCACTCTGAGTTTTGTTCATGGACTCTGTGCCTATCCCTATGTCTTCAAGATTTCTACCTACTTTATATTTCAGGAGATTTAGTTTTTCTGTTGAAATAATTATATCTTCGATTCATTTTGATTTTATTTTAATGCATGGTGATCGACGTGGATTTAAGCTTAGTCTTCAGCATGTGGAAAGCCAGTTTTTCAAGAATCATTTCTTAAAGTCTCTACCTTTCTTCTAATGAATGTGCTTGGCCCCTTCACCAAAGATAATGTGCCTGAGTGTTTGTAGTTGTGTTTGCGTGTTCTAATCTGTTTCATTGATCCTCACATCTGCTTACTTTGGTCAGTACCATGATGATTTTGTCACAGTAGATTTGTAGTATAATTTTAAATCAGTTTATGTGTATTGCCTTTCTTTTCATGGAATTTCAATATTCACATACATTTCATTCCTTAAGATTCTTAGGAGCGGCCAGGGAGATAGCTCAGTGGAGTGTTTGCCTGGCAAGCACAAGGTCCTGAGTTCAATGTCTGGTACCTAAAAAAAAAAAATCTTAGGAGTGATGAGATCTAAGGTGGTAATTTTCAAATGAATAGAAATTCTACCATTCGCTAATTCATGTTTTCACTATCAAGTTTTTAGTTCGTGTCTGGGGACTGTATGTTTTCTGTGAAGTGGCAGTAGAGTGAATTCTGTCCTTTAGAAAAATTCTGCTACATCCCAGCACTTGGGAGGCAGGAAATGGGAAGATCAGTATGAATAGCTGCATAGCAAAACCCTGCACACACACACACACACACACACACACACACACACACACACACACCAAAAAAAAAATAATAATAATAAATAAATAAAAAGAAAGAAAGAAAAATTCTGCTGCAAAGAAATTTAAAAAACAATAAAATTAACGTTTTGTGACTTCTTTTGCACAATTTTTTGACTCCTCCCTTAAGAGTTTATATTTCTTTTTAAAGAAACATCATCATAAGAAAGAATTAACACCTCAAGAATATTCACACCTATATATTCTAAGTTTAGTCACATTTAAATAACCTTCCCACAACCTGTATCCTTTATGTTTAATATAATATTTCCAAAGAGAATCAATCTGGAGGCATACTAGTACCTGACCTCGAAGTACATCACAAAGTTATAATAATCAGAGCAGCATGGCACTGACATAATAAAACAGGAACACAGAACAACAGAGCAGAAAAGAGAGCCCAGAAATAAGTCCATGGATCTACAGCCAACTCAATTTTCATTAAAAAAAATTTAATAACATATTTTTAGGTAAGAATAATTTTTTTTCAATAAAAGCTGTTAAAACTGTATATTCATAAACAGACAAATGAAATAAGATTCATTGCATACCATGTACAAAATGCAATTGAAAACAAGTTAAGGAATTACATATAAATCCTGAAGTAATAAAACTAGTAGAGGAAAAAACACAAAACCAATGCTCCTTGACATTACTCTGAGCAATTGGAAAAGATACCAAAACACAACTATAAAATAAGCATTCGAAAGCTGATTATATTAAATTAAAAAACCTGTCCAGCAAAGAAAATAATCAACAACCTACAAAACACAAGTAAAACATTTACAAACTATATTTGAAATATAAACTAAATTCCTATCTATCTATCTATCTATCTATCTATCTATCTATCTATCTATCATCTATCTATCTATTGGAACTCAAACAAATAGCTAGGAAACAAACAAAAAAAAAAAGCTAGATAAAATTTGGAAAAGACTTGAGCAGAAACTTTTCAGAAAACATACAACTACTCACTTACCATTGAGGGAATCCAGGCCCTAACCACCTGTGTATCATTTCATCATAGTTAGAATGGCTATCAGAAAAATACAAAAATTTCACAAGTGTTTGTGAAGATAAGGAGGAAAAGTAATTCTCATACACAATTGATGTTGCTTAAAATTAGTGTGGCCATTATCCACAACAGTATCAGAGCACTTCAAAATTAAAAATAGACCTGTATTATGATACTAATTTCTGTTAGTTCAATGAGGGTCATAAATAGTGCTTACATTGTTTGATCAAATTTGCATGCCTGTATCCGGTAATCTGAGCATCTACTTTGAAAGTAACAAAATGCAGTATAATTACCATTGTCAGTTTCTTATCTTACTTAGAAATTCTGTATCATTTTTCTCTCTCTTTTTTTTCTTGTTTCAGAACTTTTGTTTATTTATTTATTTTTATGGCCGGCCCAGCCTGCCCTGCAGGCAGGGCTGGTGCAGCATGTGGTGCTGGGGATTGAACCGCTGTCCCTGTAGCCGCCTAAGCTTTCCTAAGCAGATGCTTTAGACCACTGAGCCATCCTGCCGGGCCCCATTTTTCTCCCTTATTAAAATAAAATGTTTAAAAATAGGACTATCATATTACCCAAAAATTCTGTATGTGCAACAAAAACCAAGTAAACATGACAAAGAGATAGCTATACTTTCACGTTTGTTGCAGAATTTATCATATTTCTTAAAATATGAAATCAATTTAAGTGTCCACCAATAGATGCCTGAATGAATATACACAGTAGAATATGACTATGACATTAAATTTAAAAAAATGAAATACTCTATTTAGAAAAAGATGCATAAACCTGGAAGACATTATGTTAAGTGAAATAAGTCAAGTGCAGAATGATAAATATTGCAGTATCTCACTCATATGTGGAATCTAAAAATGTCAAATGCATAAAAGTAGAAAGAAAGGTGGCCAGAAAAAGTTGATAACAATGAGGAAAGGGGATGGGAAGTATGCTGATCAAAAAGAGAATAATCATAGACAGGTGGAATATTTTTAAAAGCTCTGTTGGATGAACATTGTTACAAGTCGATAATGGTGGCATATTGTGTTTTTGAAAATTGCAAAGAATGAATATGAAATTTTCTCAAACAAAAATGATAACGGTAAAAGATAACTGATTTGCTAATTTTAGATAGACCTAACCAATCCATGACATATATACCTTATTTTGACACATGTTACACATGATACAAAGATGTGTCTGTCAATTTTTGGGAAAAAAAACAAAAGGAAAAATTGCTCTACAACATTTAGGCAAGATTAAAAACCCAGCACTGATTTCACCAACTATAGGCAAACAACTCCACTTTGTTCTACATGTCCCAAAGAATTCTACCCAGATGCAATGCAATTCAGATCAACCTGGAAGAGGACGTTTGTAGCTTAAGATCATGTTTCCTGTTCAATTAAGGCGTGGTATGTTGGTCAAATAATAATTATCATGGTGCTAAATGTCAAATAGGCAAGGGCCAGGGAGATAGCTCTGTGGCACAAGTGCCTGCCTGGCAAGTGCGAGTTCGTGAGTTCGAACCCTGGTCTCGCAAGAAAAAAAAAAAAAAAAAGAAAGAAAAAAAGACCATTTCATAAATGCCAAGTAGGCAGTTCTTAAGAAGGATATTAAATTCCCTTTTGTGAGGGTGAGAGGCATGGTCCTATAAAAACGAAAACCCATCAAGAATTTTCTTAGTGAAGAAGAGCATTTGTGTAACTGCTTGGGGTTTCTTTCCCAAAGCTAGCAATGAAGGTGACAAAGTAGTGATGCCTATAATTTTAGAGATTCTACTAGGACAACCATAAATAAACTATCTTGAAAGCCATTGCTGCTATTATTAATACAAAAAATTATTTATCTAATATTTACTGTCTTAGTTACTCTTCTCTCATCGCTGGGACAAATACCCAACACACGAGCTTAACGATGGAAAGGTTTATTTAGCTCACAGTTACTGGGGGTTTCATAGTTTAAAGCAGCCTGAATTATATAGTAAGACCTTGAGATACTGCACCACCGCATCCAGGAAAGAGTGTATCACCTTTGAGTTGCTGTGCAGCACGTTGGATAGCACAGGGCACAGTTGAGAGCTTCAGGCTCAGGCTCTACCCCACTCCTGGTATCACATTCTGTCTTAGTTACTCTTCTCTCATTGCTGGGACACATACCTGACATACAAGCTTAACGAAGGAAAGGTTTATTTAGCTCACAGATACTGGAGGTATCATAGTTTAAAGCAGCCTAAAATACATAGCAAGACCTCAAGACACTGCACCTCTGTATCCAGGATGATCTGCTCCATACCTCCAAGAGAGGCCACCAGGCCTCAGGGTGGGGAGGCAGAGGAAGCACATACTGTCATTTTAACTGTTCGTGCCTCTCTAGCCCTTCCTCTTAAGCCCTTCCCTGGTCCTCTGGCCCCGTGCCACAAGGTGCATGCTTAACAGCCGCATGATTTACATGAGGCTTTTGGGCGTCAACTAGATACCAACCATAACATTTACCATGTGCTAAGTACTCTAAAATAAACAATATCATTTAGACTTAAATTTTGCTCACTTAAGGAGTAGTTTAACAAAATTGAACTCTTAGCTCACATCTCTATTTTTATCTCCTTTTCCAGAAGCATATATCTTTCACGGTAAAAATATTTATTGGGGTAAGGTAGCAGGTTACATGATCTTAAAATGTTCTTCACTTTTATTAATCAACTGCAGCTTTATTACTGGTCCTGGGAATTCTTAAATCTGTCCCCTATCATAGTCCATCCCTTCCATGTACCTGTACATTGTCTGACTCTCCAGGAGCAATCTTTGCTTCTTGTCTTTGTTTGAAATTGACTCGTGAGCTAGTTATAAGTTTAAATCTTTCTCCTCATAGTTTCTTTCAGAAAAAAAAAAAAAAAATCACCAGATCCATTTGCAAGAAAGTAACTTCTAAAGGCCTTGTTCACCTTAAATGATTTCTTCTTGATGACCAATTCTATTACCAACTACTCTCAAGGGCAAAAGTCTAATCAATTTAGTCCAACCTTCTGCCAGTGTACTTGCTATAGTACTATTGTTAATTAGCACAACCATTTGTCTCATGCTCTTGCATTTCCTTGTGGCCACAAGACTATGAGAAACTACGCTGTATTATCAGGAATTATTCAAAACTGCTTTTGTCATATTATAAAAGTCTTTAATAACAATATCATAACTTATTTTTAACCAAGAGGTAGGAAGTAAAATATGTTGAATTTCAAAGATCTGTATTTTTGTTAATTTTCCAAAGGAATTAATATTTAGAAATTTATAACATTGGAACAATATTTCAAAGGTCTGTGGAAAACACTATCATTTCTTCCTCAATTTGTTAATTCGATCTAACATACATGGAACTTATGCTATACTTTTGAAGGTCCCTCCAAAAAGCAACCCAAATAAGTAACTCTTCAGTTACTTTCTGTGAGTAGTATTTTTGAACTTGGATTCAGGGTATTCTCCATGTTACATAGCCAACTCCAGTCCTACCAAAAGAAAATTTCTGGATTGTGAACTATGGAATCACAGATTTAAAAATTCCTTACTTTTACTCGCTGACCTCTCTTCACTGTTCAGCATCTCATCTCATATTGGCAGGCTTAGAGGAGCTGCTTGTAGGCTGAAGTGGCATAAACATGAGAGGTGACCAAACGTTCACTCGTCTCTTGAACTCAGAACATATTCCTGCCCCACTGTGGACTTCATTACCTTTCTCTTATCTTTCATAGTATGCACTTAAGTTAGAAGACCTTTGAAGTAAATTAACTATGACATAAAAGATTCCTAAGTAGAAGAACCAACACGGAATAAAGCCTTGATGAATGATCTCAACATCTCTGCTGGTTTTCTTTCAGGCTATAAATGAAAGAACCAGAATTACCCAGCAAAGAGTCAAGACAACCACTGCCAGGAGAGACACAGAGGGCTCTGAAAGAAACAGTAAATCACTTCCAATCACTTCAGCCTGGATTGTGATTTCTATAGGGACACTGAGTTAGACTTCATGTGAAACTTAGGGGTAATTTTTGATATCACACCTTCTATATATACTCTGAACTCATTGTACATAGCCCTATGCGGTAGACAGTGGCATTATTTGTTTAGAAAGTACCATCCCCATAACTATCAGAGATATGTTAGCTATTTGATTTGTTTAGCTTTTGTTTTGGAGCTATGAAGGCACTACAATGATTATAATTCTGATTCTATAACACAGGAAATCTTACCTACTTTTTATGAATCTAGTGTCTAATCTCATTGGAAGGATGCCAACCAGGTTGAACAGCACCTGTGATCTGTTACTAGCAGTTCTTACACTTGTTATCAAATTTTTGTTGATTACCTGTTATATGGAACATGGACATACCCCTAGTTGTTACAGAAAAGAAGGGTAATCCAACAGATGTAGGCCCTGCTATATAGATCTTTTGGATCAATAGCAAAGTTTATAAACAACTTCAATAATGAATGAGTGCTATGACAGGATAATGTAGTCCCAGCGGGAAGGAGTCAACCATAACAACAAAGAACACAAGGATTGGAGACAGGGGCCTTGTCAGTGATCTCTGGCACCCACCCAGGTGGGAGTGGTACTGTGAACATGAAGAATCATTGATATTTGAGGTTTTTGCAGTTTGTCTCTGTAAGTATTGGAGAGTGAAGAGAGCCTAATCACTCTCCTCTGTTAATGGGCCTTAACTAATTAATCAGTAGACAAAAGGTCAAATGTGAACCAAAATATATTATGTACTAGGTGCTCGTGTTCGTCCTCTGCTGATATCTTGTAAAGAAACCTGGACTATCTTGCTCTAGTACAAGAAAACAGGATATGAATTCAGTATTTTTTAAAACCTGTGTTCAGCCTAGACCAACTTCATCCAAATGAATTCCTAGACATGTGAAACAGTCTAGCCAAGTGATGAAAATTTGTGTACTTGACCTACAGCTGACCCCTGATATATCCATGCACTGAGGCAAAGTTAGAAGAGCTAAATGGTGGGCTCATAGATTTGCACGTGATAGATGCTGTATTTTACATCAGTGAATTTTGATATGGTACATTTTATGACAATATTTAACTATACAGGATGTGAAGTCTAAAATAGCCAAGAAACAGACATCACATAAAGGATGCTGGGTACTGCCTCCTTCCCTGTCAATACTTTGAGACTTCTTATTGTGAACTAGTTCAAGATAGGTTTTTTCTAGCTTAATTTAAAAAAAAATGAAGAGATTAGGAGAGAGGTCAAATGCTTCCTTTAAGATTTCTGCAGGCCTGCTCTGCAATAAAGCCTTACTTGGAAGAAGAACCCATGTCACACATCAGGGTTGCATTCTTACCTTCTCTAACACTCTGTTAACTACTCCTCCAATGAAACACTCTTTGGAGAACGTGATAAGGTTATTTAAGGCTCACTATGAAAGATTAACTAGCTGATAGACTTTTTATCTTAATGTTTTATGGCTTGATATAATATATATATATATATATATGATATTATGTATATATATATAAAATAAAATACAAAATTATTGATGCCCAAAGGCATACATTTCTGCTAAATATTTGATGAAGCCCTGTGCAGAGTAAGAGAGGTCCAAAACTGAGAACGATTGGCAGCTGGGCTAGGAACATAACCTCAGGCTCCCTTTGCTTTTCACAAAGAAGATTTTGTTTGGATTGTGGGATATGGTAACTCCTTAGAGCCATGAGAAAATGCTGCATTCTGAGGAAACATCTGGGCTGCCAGTTCAAGCCAGGCAGAAACTCCGTCCTGGCCAGAGCTATTCCAATGAGTCAGGTGTAGGTGTATTTTTCCAGGATGTATAAAACCACATCTTACCCTGAGAAACAGGGTTTCGCCCATAAGAGTGTCGTTACGGAGGGCAAGTGATCTTCCTACCTTCCCATGAAGGATATGTTTACTGAGGCTTCCTGCCCAGAGAACCAAATCCAAAGTTTCGAAAGCATGACCTCCACACATCCTTCTTCAAAATGTGCTAACGGCCTAACCAACTAAATCTCTTCTCATCAGCATGCCCAATCCATGCCAGCTCCACCTTGTTTTCATAGTCTACCTTCAAGAGATGGAGCCATCACTTTGAGCTACAAGATCGGATATGAAATGCCTTCTTTTTTCTTCCTCCAAGTTATGTCTCATAACATTGTCAGGTTATTTATTTCTTATCCCACCTTGATATTGGACTATTGCTAATAGCAACACTTCTACTCTCAGTACTCTTATATCTTATTACTTATCACAGACTCCAGGAATAAGTGTATTGTTATGTTATTGTCAATATTTACCTTGACAATGAGTCTCTAATTTTTAAGGTCCTTTCCCATGTATTTGTTTAACTTCATGTTACAGACACATCAAAAAGAACCCTAAGTGTAACTTCTGTGGCTTACAGCATCGTAATGAGGTTGGTGAAGAAAGTATTATGACTTCCCATTGTAACTGAGGTAACCGAGTCATGGATGGGTAGAGATGAGTCTGAGAGTACTTTCCAGCATCGTGACGGGAACTATTAGCAGTGAGTCACCAGTGGCTTAGGGATGAGCAGGTGAGTGAGGGCCAAGGCTGGTCCTGTAGGCACAGCCACAAGCAAGCTGAGGGGGAGAAAAGTGCAGAACAGGGATGGACCTGCTTCCTTGGCAAAGAGCTGCTGTCAGGCCTGGGAATATTGGGGTAGTGCAGATAAATGGCAAGGGGAAGTCCAGGCCTTCTTGTAAATTATGGCAACTGATGGAAAACTTGAGCGGAGGATGAACATGGAAGCAATTCATGCAAAACGTGAGAAAATGGAGCTCAGATTACAACACTTATCAGTATACCACTTTGAAATATTAATAAAATTGGAAGCACTTAGGTGTACACACACCTGAGTACATGGATGCATTTCACACTTCTCTTGTAATCCACTAAGTACACATCTGCTATTTTGTTCTGTAGTACCTAATTCTCAGCAGTTAGTTACTCATGGTGGCCAGGTTCCACTTAGAGTTTTTGACTTCTTTTCATATGTTATATATTTATGTATATTTATATTTATTTTATTTACCCTATTTTTATATATTTTACTTTATATTTTATATTTAGGTAGTAAATATATTATGCATTACAGATATCATTATATATAGTATATATACATTGCATATATACCACTTGATATATAGGAGACCCCAATGGAGCTTGATAAATGAGTGAATAAATTAATAACTGGTAGAATAAAGATGAGACAGAAAAATGAAGTATGACTAGATTGATTTAATTATGGAATAAATTACTGGGTCATTTTTAATTACTAGGCCAGTTTTTAGCTGAATGTTTTACAGCCAAATTATTTTTCAATAAGGTAGCTTTTTTTTCCTATGAAAAGACTAATTTTAAATTATGTCTTTAGGCCTATTTTTTTTTGGAACAAAATTTTTAAAAATGTGTATTTCCCATCTCTCTAAGCAGATAGTGGTGGGGCTGGGGAGATAGCTCCGTGGCACAAGTGCCTGCCTGGCAAGTGCAAGGTCATGAGTTTGAACCCCAGTCCCCCCCCAAAAAAAAAAAAAAGAAAGAAAGAAAAGAAAAAAAAATGTAGATAGTGAGTAACTCCATGCTCAACTGTAGATGTGAGTCAGTGTTGGCTGAAGCCATTTAGTTTAACTTCCCATCATTATGAAGAGGCTGGTTTAGAAATAGAACACAGAACAAAGTTATTTCCAAGAAATTTCTCAGGAACAATTAGAGTAACTTCTGGCATGAAGAGACTTCTCATTTATTCTTCCAGCAAATATTGTCTGAACAAACATGGTGCCCATGTTTGAAGAAAAGATGCAAAACAAAGGGCTGGCAAGATAGCTCAGCAGACTAAGCACCTGCTTAGGCAAGCACAGGGAACCAGGTTTGACACCTGGCATGACATGCTGTGTCAGCCCTGCACCCAGGTACACGGAGCAGGAGACAAAGGCCAGGTGTGGTAGTGCACACCTCTACCCACAGCACTGGGGTGGCTGAAAACAGGAGGATCACTATGAGTCCAAGCTGCGCAATGAGCCCCTGCAGGAAATTAAAAAAAACAAAAAACAATTTTTTTTTTTAAAAAAGGCAAAACAAAGATGAGGGATCACACAGTGTGTGTGTGTGAAAACCTTAGAATACAATTACAGCAGGATGTAGTGAGAGCCTCAAGGTTTTCTTCCTTTACATTGGCTCTAGTTAGCTCATTTCTGCATCTTTTATTCCACAGGCAGTTGGGCTCCATTCCTAAAAAATCTCCATGTATTTTAGGTCAAATAATTTCTTTCCCAGACCTTGTTTTGCTAGCATTAAAATGTTTGAAGTTCCATGTGTGACATCTTCTTGTCCTCTAATCCAGGTGTATTCAAAGGATGAAAGCAGGGAGGATATATTAACATCAAATAGAGAATTACTGAAGAGATAGAAGTATAAAGAATAAAAATTCAGTTAAGATGCCGGGCGTGGTGGCACATGCCTGTAATTCCAGCACTTGGGAGGCTGAGGCAGGAGGATCAGTGCGAGTTTGAGACCAGCCTGGGCTACAAAAGTGAGCTCAAGGCCAGCCTGAACTGCATAGCGAGACCCTGTCTCAAAAAGACAAAAAAAAAAAAAAAAAAAAAAAAAAAGAAATAGGTCTGAGAAGTTTACTGAAATACCTTTGCACATTTAATCTTATTTATTTTTTTATGCATTTAGTACAGGGTCTGCAGGGTCTCATTACAGATCAGACTCGGTGATTCTCTTGTTTTTACCATCTGTCTTAGTTACTTTTCTCTTGTTGCTGGGACAAATACCCTACAACCAAAATGAGGGAACAAAAAATTTATTTAGCTCACAGTTTGTGGACGTTTCAGTTCATATTGGGATGGCCCAAGGCTGAGTGGAACAGGGCAGAGAGCATCTAGTTTATGGCAGTGGAACAGCAACAAAATGGTGACAGAGGCAGCCAACCAAACAGGGCAGCAGAGCAACAGTGCAAGTCTGTCTTTTTCTTCTCTCTTTAAATTACATCAGGCTGTCTTCGTTGGCCTATCCACTTCAGGCCACACCTATAATTTCCAGCAGTACTCAGACCCATAATCTCATCAGTACTAAAACACGTAATTCCAGACTGGGTCATGGATCAAGTCTCAAACTCTAGAAGTCCCCACCCCATGATTGCATGAGGCTTTGGGGTGACAACTAGACATAAACCATAGTAGCTTCCCAAGTGCTGAAATTATCACACCTAGTCTCACATGCTATCTCAACACACCCTGAAAACAAGACTGGCATGGCATGCCAGGGACTGAACCTTGGTCCCTGCATCTGCCTAAACAGGTGCTTTAATCTGCTGAGCTATCTGGCTGGTCCAACCTTCAAACTTTAAAGAAAGTTACAAAATAACAATAAACGACAAATCAGAAGTGATAATATCAGTGGTTTTGAATGAGTCAGTGTTCATATCTAAACCATAAATGGTAAGTAGAAGATAGTGAAACTTTACAAAAACATAAGTTAATCAAATTTTTCATTAATTTTCTTTACAGATTTATTTTGAAGGGTAAAAAAAAAAAGAGCAACAAAACCTAAAAGACAGAAACAGTGTAACATATAACAATACATATAGTACAGATTTTCCAAAATAAAAATATCTGATTAACAATGATTAATATACATTAAAAGATTAATATATTACCTATTTTTATCAATAAATCTGTTACGCGAGATAAGACATATGATTGAATATTACCACGTGCTTTCAAGAACACTTAGCTTTTTGTTGTCCTTCATTTTCTTTTATTACCATCTTTTTAAAAAGTTACTTTAGGGGCAGGGAAGTAGTTTGGCAGAATAAGCGCTTGCCTGGCAAGTGCAATGACCTGAGTTGAATCCCCAGTCCCACAAAAAAAAAAAAAAAAAAAAAAAGTTACTTTAAAGAGACGATAGTAATAAGTAGTATGACATTATGCAAATTAAAACAACATTGAGATACCATCTTACCCCAGAAAGAATGCCTATTATAAAAAATCAATCAACAACAAATGCTGGAAATGTGAGGAAAAAGGAACCCTTCTCCACTGCTAGTAGGAAAATAGACTAGTACAACCATTATGGAAATCAGTGTGGAGACTTGTCAAAAGACTAGGACTGGAAATTCCATTCAATCTAGTTATCCCCTCTCTGAGAATTCTCCCAAAAGAACTGAAAACATCGTATCATAGGGACATGTGTGCACCCATGTTTATAGCAACACAGTCTGTGATAGCCATATCTTGGAAACAACCAAAATGCCTGTCACCTGAGCAATGGATGAAAACAATGTGGTATTTTTTCTATAATGGAGTGTTACTAATTGATTTTTATTGCAAATATTTATTGAATGTTTACCAAATACCACAAACTGGTAACTGGTCTTGAACTGGCAATCATCAACTAGAAATTTAATCACCAAAGGTTATTTTTAATGAGAAATAAAATGTCAGGCCCAAATTTTTTCTTCAAGGAGATTATGGGGCTACAGAGGAAAGGGATCGATGATGTACAGTGTGCCTAAGGAGAGTCACCTAGAGAGAAAGCATTCTCTCAGGCTTTCACACAGAACAAATTGTTCAAGGAATGGCTGTGACTCATCCAGATGGCTGACACTGACGAAAGTTCTACAAAATGCTATACACAATTTCAGGATAAATCCTGAGGGGATTTGACTGACCTTGTCAGATACAAAAGTTACATTTTCTGTTACATAGGTCTTGCTTTAACTTTGTTTTACACATCCAGCAGAAAAGTCTCATCATGAGGTATAAAAAGTAAAGCCATATTAATATGCTGCGCTGTAAAAGGCTCAAGTTAACAGCTTCTGACATTGCCAGTTCTGCTCATAACCCACTACTATTATGGACCATTGGACTATATATACAGCCACTTTCTCTTAATTCAATGAGAAGAAAGACTCGTACTAATAATTTTTAGAAAAGATATAATGTCTGCATTTTGTACTCTGAACAACTACTATGAGGACAACAATATGCCGTGTATTCATTATTGTAACTGTCCTAACCTGTTTGGAAACTGTCTCATTGTTATTCCTTTCTCATTAAAACTCATAAAATTTTAAAAAAGTAAAGAAAACAAAATCAGATAATAAAGTAGACTAAAATAAATAAATAAATAAAATGTCAGACCAAGAGTTTTTTTTTTGTTTTTTTTTCAAGCATCACACTTAGTAATTTTCTTTTGTTACAATTAGCAAAATATGTCTTGGTCTACAACATCACACCTGAGTTATGATAAATGTCCAGGGACCCTAAAAGATTCTGGGATTCTTTCACATTTCCATGTGGCATACTTGATGCAACAAACTGTATAAGCACTAACCAAAGCTTTAAAGTCAGGAAGATCTAAACTGGCATTCTTACTCACTAGGTTAGTTAATATCATAAGGAAGTTATTTAAAATTTCTAAGATTCTATTTCTTTTTTTTTTTCCTGTTTCAGAACTTTTTGTTTTGTTTGTTTATTTATTTTTATGGCCGGCTCAGCCTGCCCTGAGGGCAGGGCTGGTGCAGCTTGTGATGCCAGAGATCAAACCTCGGTCCCTGCAGCCACCTAAGTTTTCCTAAACAGGCGCTTTAGACCACTGAGCCATCCTGCCGGGCCCAAGATTCTATTTCTTTACCTCTAAGATGCAGAAATCCTATGCAAATTGAAAGGATATATGCATACTCCAGGACAGGAAAGATGTATACGTAGATATTTTACTACTAAATTTGTTGAGATGTGATGAAATTAGTACAGGTTACCTTTGGCCTCTGTAATGACAATAGGGGCTCAAGGTGGTGGCCAGAAGTTTCTGGGCATTTATTTTTGCAGTGAACTGCTTCTTTGGTCACTCAGGATGCTCTTATGCATTTTCAATTTCTTTGCTAAGGGTGGGTGGTATAAAGAGTTTTCTGCGACATATAACATCTTCTAGGGTCCCTATATGAGGGTAACATGATCTGCTGCAAAAACACCAGACTAGTTTTCTAGTATACATTTATGTATGCATGTTTGGTGAACTCTCTAGATATTATATATACTGCAATATATATGGCATTCTGCCAGATATATAGAAGACCTCAATGAGAACTGAATAAATGAATAGATAATGAATAACTGGTAGAATAAAGACAAGACTGAGAAATGAAGCATGACCACAATGATTTATATACTGAATTATTGGGAAACATTTTTCATTCTGGAAAAATGGTAGATATCTTATAGGCAAGAATGATTAGAGCCTTGAAATTCATGGAATATGCTTAATTATAGAAAATTTGTTTGTCTAACCAAAGTTGTACATTAAAGTTATCACAAAGTGTGATTTAAATTGTGTGTCATGGTATACTTTTTCATAATGAAGTATTTATTTTTCAGAGTCTATGTGGCTATATAGCTTATTTACATATTTCTTATATACAACCTGAACTTGAATTACTGGGCCATTTTCTAGCTAACTATTTTATAGCCAAATTATTTTTCATTAAACTAGCTGTTTTTTTTATCTAAGAAAGAACTAATTTTTCTATATTTTCTTTAAATTATATCTGTGGCATATGTATTATATACATATATATGGCTATATTGCATATCATTTTATATATGCAACACAGCCATATATATATATATGTATATATATAGAGAGAGGGAGAGACAGACAGAGACACAGAGAGAGACACAGAGAGACATATATATGCATATCTGCATATAGTTAGGCATATGTGTATATATGTATATATTTTAACAACATTTTAAAAATTTGCATCAAATGCACTCTGTTATGGCTTATAAATCTGATTTTATTAATTTGTAACCATACTTCAAGCAACTTTCATAACATACTTGAGGTCAATTATTAAACAGGAAATGTTATATTAGCAGCAGTATTTTAAAACACTCAGGACCCTGATGTCCCTTTTATGTTAAACTTCAAGTAAAGAGGTAGGGAAGAGGAGGAAGAAGATAAACTATTTCAATGATTTTTATACTTTACAAAATATTATTATGCTATTATGTCTTCCTTCAAATCCATAAACTATTATTTTGCACCTCACACTTAAAAGGATAAAAAGTATTCTAGTACAAGTTCACAGAATCACTTATGTGCAAACTGTAGACTCTCTCTCTCTCTCTCTCTCTCTCTCTTTCTCTCTCTCTTCATAGGACAAAAGTTTCTCTACCTTTGGAAGGAGCTAGGTGTTACATCTCAGCTCCCCTTTGTTCAGAACAGAATGTAAGATTATAAGCAAAATAACCTTTGCAATTATCCATGGCAAAGGAAATTGACTAATTTTTCTCTAATGTGGTTAAAAAAAAAAAAAGTAAGTAAGTTTTCACTACAGTGAGAGATAGTGCCAAGTGCTCTCCCAGAGGAAACTGCCCTGTGAAAAATACCTTCAAGAGCCAGTTGAATGCATCAAGCAGTATGGTAGCCTGATTTCAAAAGTAGCACACATATTTCCCTCCCTACAGTCACTTGCCTTGTACTGTGTCTTTGCAGCTTCTCCTATCAGGAGGCAGAGTCTACTTGTCCACTATTAAATCTAAACTGGCTTTGTGACATACTTTGGCAATGCAGTGAAAGTGACATTTGTCAAAGGCCAGACCTTAAAGGCTTTATACAACTCTACTGTTTCTTGAAATTCTACTGTGCCATATAAAGCAGCTCAGGCTAGCCTATCAGAGGATCTGTGGCCAGTGGCACAGACACAGACATTTTTGTAGTCACCATCCAGCCAGCTAGGCCACTGAGATCATGCTAGATCGGTCAGCCCTGGGCATCCCTACCATGACCGCAAAGCTAGGAGTCGAGATCCACTAAGTCCAGCCTCAATCATCAGAACCATCTAACTGATGAACTGACTAGTAAGCAGCAGTAACTTAGATTAAAAAAGCAAAAACAAACAAACAAAAACAGCTAGTTTAATGAAAAATAATTTGGCTATAAAATAGCCAGACTTGAACTTGGGTGGGGGACTGGTTTGTTACTCAGCCACAGGTAATGAATCCATCCACAAGCAGAAATATGGATCAGCATCAGAATATGAAAGGCTCAGGCCAGGCAGGATGGCTCAGTGGTCTAAAGCGCCTGCTTAGGAAAGCTTAGGCGGCTGCAGGGACCGCGGTTCAATCCCTGGCACCACATGCTGCGCCAGCCCTACTCTCAGGGCAGGTTGAGCCGGTCATAAAAATAAATAAATACACAAACAAACAAAAGTTCTGAAACAAGAAAAAATAAGTAAATAAATAAAATTCTTTTTTAAAAAAAGGAAAAGAAAAGAGTAAGAAAGGCTGTGGGAAAGTGCTTTGTAGGAACAAGAACGGGAGTGAGGCTGCTTCTCTTGCTGACAGTGAGCCACAAGGGAAGCTTGTGTGACTAAAGGAGGGGAGGGGAGGAAAAGGGGAAGAGGCTACAAAACCGGACACCGCACGTGATTATTTATGGGGGATCCAGGGACTCCCCATAGTAGGGTGACCCACAGGTTTTTAAGAATGGTGAGTTACTGCAACAGTAAGACGAGTGAGCATCCACCCTGCCCCCTCTCTTTTCAATAGAACTCTATGTAACTCATTCATGCAGTGCCTGCACCAAGAGTAGTCATAGATGCGGAGTTCCGTGGATGTAGAGCTGAGTGTTTCTGATGCAGGAAGAAAAACGGATCTTTTAACCTGAAAAACACTTGGACGAGTTCGTGTTCCCTAAAACCGAAGAATGAATTTTAGGGACGAGACGGAGTTTTAGAATAGAATATTTATTGGGAAAGAAAGTGTCTGTCCAAGAGGGGAACAGAAGGCGGGCCCGAATGGGTTGCCCCCAAAATTGTCTTTCTTTAGGGGTCTTACAGGGCAAAACCATGGGATAAGGCGGACCTAAGGTGAAACTAGGGGAACTTGCTTAGGTGGTCATGAGGTGGGACAAAGTCCTGGTTGACCAATGAGATGACAGGTATTACTGTTCAGGTAAAATTGACTAAATCGGGAGCAAATTGGGATCAAGCGGTGTAGCAAGCGGGCATGAATACAGAATAAGGATTCTTGCTGTTGGGGTTGAGTTCCTGACTCGTGTAGGCTCTTTTAGGGAGATTGAAACTCATTTAGAATCTCAATCCCTGATGCTTAACTTTAAGTGAGTGGGCAGCTGCTTTTTTTTAACTCTTGTTTTAAGGTCTGGCCCACGGGTGGGGTGCCTGCCTCTTGTGTTTGATATTGTCCTCTGAGGGCCTGGCCCTATCTCACTGCCTATCCTGTGATATTTGTACTGGGTAAAATAATGGGGTATAAAGAGAGCACTTTTGGAAGTTAGAGGCCAGAGTGACGGCCAGCATAGGAATCTGAATTTCCACTTGTACGTGTGATGAGTTCACAAAATGTAATGCAGACCGTGGAGCCCACACAGGCGGGAGGAGCTTAAGCCCTTCTGCTGAACAGAGGTCTGCAGCTGACGTCTGAATAGCATTCCTCCCAAGCAAAGGGGGAAGGTAGGGCAGCATCAGGAGCCGAACACCTAAGCCTCGTCTCACGTACTTCTCCCCCCCCCCCCGTACAAAGAAGCCAAGGGTTATCTGTGTTATATTTAAAGGAAACTAAATGTCAAACATGGTAAGGAACATACTGAGTTTCACACAGCTGTTGAGTGAGAAATGGTATTTTAAGTCCAGGATCGCTTGACCTCAGCCCAAGAATCTTGCAATTCTACCCCAACTCCACAACTGTTAGAAACATTCACCCACACATCAGGTGTATCCACCAGCTGTTTTATTTGTTGTTGCTGGGATGTAAGTATAACACCTCCCTTAGCAACTGAATAGGCTCTTAACTACCTGTGACAAGTAACAACTACTTTCCACATAAACAGCTCAGGAAGGTTTCATCTTACTTGACAGTGGGTTCCTGACAGCTTTCATCAGAGATTAGATGATGTAACAGGAAGAATGCCCAGGTTAGGATGAGGCAGATCCCTGGCAAGTGGGCAGTTAGGCACAGTCTCTTGAGGAATCCTAGGGAAAAGAATTCTTCCGATAGTTCTGGCATTTTTGCCCGCACTGGAACATGAAGCAAAAAATTTGCTCAAGTTTTCAGCCTCTACCATGATATCCAGCAGTTATTTATCAGATCACTAGTATTTAGTGGAAATTCACCAGAGGCCACTTTATTGTGACAAGAGGAAGAATAATTCAATCAATAACAAAGATAATAGCAATAACATACTTAATGTTTGTATAGCACCAGACCGTGTTCTCAGAGTACTGTATCAACACAAATTGTTAACCACGTTTTCATCTTTGTAAGCTTCATTTGATATTATCTATAATCCCGTTTTACAAATAAGTGAACTATGATAGAGAGGATTTATTGGTTTTGCAGTAAGTGGTACACCAACATTTATTCACAGACAATTTAGTTTCATAGATCATGTTCTAAACCACTATAGAAAGCCATTTTTAGGGAGAGAAAATTTTAAACTACACTTAAGTATTCATGGGACAAGAATATTGCATTAGTAGCCAACACAATGCGACTAATTGCAAAGTAACTTCATGTTTGACCGCAGTTCAATTGTATTTTCAAACCTTTCCATGAACTTTCTCTGGTTTTAAAAGTGTTGTAGGCAACTAAATTAGATAGAAATAGTATAGGCAGTCAGATAGGGCCAGGCCCTCCAGGACAATATTGAAAGCAACTTGACTATGCAGCTTTGCAAGGGACAGGCACCTGTGGGCCAGACCTTGAAACAAAAGCGTAAACAAATGCAGCCACCCACTCACTTAAAGTTAAGTATCAGGGATTGATATTTTTTTTTTAATAACTTTTTCTTTTCTTTTATTTTTTATCTTGGTTCAGAACTTTTGTTTGTTTATGTATTGTTATGGCTGGCTCAGGCTGCCCTGAGGGCAGGGCTGGCGCAGCATGTGGTGCCGGGGATCGAACTGCGGTCCCTGCAGCCACCCAAGCTTTCCTAAGCAGGCGCTTTAGACCACTGAGCCATCCTGCCGGGCCCCAGGGATTGATATTCTAAATGCATATCATCACCCTAAAAGAGCCTAAAGGAGCCAGAAACTTAACCCCCAACAGAAAGGGCCCTTATTCCTATTCATGCCCGCTTGCTGCGTGACTTGCTTCCCAATTTGCTCCTGATGTAATCAATTTTATCTGAACAGTGATGCTTGTAATCTCATTGGTCGACCATGACTTTGTCCCACCTCATGACCACCTAAGCAAGTTCCCCTAGTTTCACCTTAGGTCCGCCTTATCCCATGGTTTTGCCCTATAAGACCCCTAAAGAAAGACAATTTGGGGGCAATGCACTCTGGCCCCCCTTCTGTTCCCCTCTTGGACAGACACTTTCTTTCCCAATAAATTTTCTATTCTAAACCTCTGTTTCGTTCCTAAAATTCATTCTCGGTTTTAGAGAACATGAACTCGTCCAAGTATTTTTCAGGTTAAAAGATCAGTTTTTCTTCCTGCATCCAAAGGACTCTGCTGAAGGCCACACAACTCATCTATGCCCTCTAAGATAAACAAAAGACGCTTTAGCTGCCTCCATCAGCCTCTGTTGAGTTGAGTGTTATAATCAAAGTTCTGGACTTCACACAAGGCTAATGGCGGTCCCTTATTTGAGCCTGCAGGAGGTTGACACCTCAGCGGTAAAGAAGAACTTCACTTTATGTTCTCAGGCAGCCCCCTCTATCTGTTTCCACATACCATGTTAACTCTTGTACTTCTTGATTGGAAGGGAGGAAGGGAGGAAGGAAGGGAGGGAGGGAGTGAGGGAGGAAGGAAGGAAGGGAGGAAGGAAGGAAGGAAGGAAGGAAGGAAGAAAGGGAAGGAGGGAGGGAGGAAAAAGAGAGATAAAAGGTGCAAGATGCTTTAGTTGATGAACACCTATGTACAGTTGGTTTCCTCTGATGCAGGAAATTGTTTAAAATTCCTTCTGTCCTTGGTGAGGTGTCCTTCTGCATTTTCAACTACAGCTCCTTGAAACAATGATATCTCCTCGGACTGCTGCTATGTCCTTCAACTTACCTAACTTCAGAACTACTGTGTTTACCTAGCATTCTTCAACTTGGATAAGGAAGAAATATTTGTTTATTTTTTTCTAGCCACTAATGAAAATGTATTGTATCCATTAATTACAGATTTGCAAATTCTAATGGAAACTTAGCATCTCCTTACTTTACAAATGTGGTTTTATTAGCAATACATATGACTTTCGTCACCAAAGAAATCTTAGATAATGCTGTATTACATTGCAACTGTGAACATATATTAAAATGTTTATTCTTACCACAGTTTCAATATTACACGAATTATGGTGGTTAGTAGAACTGATGCTAGATCTGGTGATGTAATATGTGAAGAGTTTGGATATTTTTGATCACTAGTTACATATGGTTGGTTTCTTTGGCTATTCCTTTTTATTATACATTTTTATTTTCTATTAGTACAAGTCTACAGTACCTAATGATTAATACATTTATGGGTTGTTTTTTTTTTTGGAGATAAGGTCTCGCTGTACAGTTCAGGCTGGACTTGAGCTCAGTTTTGTAGCCCAGGCTGGTTTCGAACTCTCACCGATCCTCCTGCCTCAGCCTCCCCAGTGCTGGGATTACAGGCGTGCGCCACCACACCTGGCTGATTAATACATTTATAATGGGAAGTTATGCATAATTTTTTTTATAGCCCCTACCTTCTGCCTCACTGCCAGGCTCTTCTGTCTCTTGGAGTCCCCTTCCTATTTTATTTTGTAACGCTATTCATTTAACTCATGTACGTAAAAACAGGACTCTGGGACGTGGCCATGCGCTGCTCAACACAGCCTCATGGGTCTGTAGCACAAGGTTGTGCGTACCGCGAGATCTCCTCCACCACACTCTGCCTTTGCCTCTGCTGTCTCCCTCCCTATCTCCTTCAGCAAAGTCCCTTTAAGGGATAAGAGCAGTTTCTCTTTCTTCGGCTCACAAGACTGATACCTCCCTGGGAAAATGCACCTTTCCCACACTTGGCAGCAAGGCAGGAACTCCCTAGCCACCACCCTGGCCTGTCTGCTGTTCAGGTCTGCTGGTCCGCTGGTATGCACCGGTAGGCAGGTCGTCTGTTGGTGTACTGAGGTGCTCTCATAATCACTGCCAATCACCTTCTGCTCTAAGCTCCCCGAAATGCTCTGCTGATGCCCTGACCTCCCAGGGCCTCCAGACTTCCCACTATTCTCAAACTAAGAGCAAATACAGGAGGAAGCAAGACCCTGCAGAGCTGAGTTTGATTCTCATTTGCCAGTGCTCAGGCCTCAGGGTAGAACTCTTACGACTCCATGCTGCTTACTCTATGCAGGGGCGTTAATCTAACCCCCAAGTTGGGGTTTTCCAACCTTCTTGTGACACTTGAGGCAAGGACACACATCTCCTGCTCCTTCTTGGAAGCAAGTTGGGGCAAAAACATAGCCTAACACATTTTTCCAAATAAATTCTCTCTTCAATATACCACTTCAGTCTTTTTAAAACTCTTCAGGAGGCCTTCAAACAAAACAGAGTATGTCCATATGAAATATTCATTCATTGGTTCCTGACAACTAATTTACACACACACACACACACACACACACACACCACTTTACCTACAACTTGGTTGCAAAGAGTTCCTGAGGATCCTAATATTGAACTACAGATTTTCCAGCACTGGCCTTTGAAAACCCCTGATCCAAAGTCAGGAAAAACCAGTTGTCCGAGACCTCCAGTCCAAAAACGGACTCCACTGGTCTTGGGCGGATCACCTTGCGTGGTGCTACGTGGGCCACCTTCACTTAGGCCTCCTGCCCACCTGCCTTGCTACCCTCCTGTCCTCCTGCACTTCCTGTTCCTCTTATATCTGTCATCTGTGGCTCCTCCTGGTACAACTCCAAGAGGGTAGATTGTTGTGTACTCATTTCCTGGTTGGCTAGTCTTTTTTCCTTTTTCTTAGTATCATCTTAAAGAAAATAATTCTCAAATATGAAATACACACAGGAAAAGCCCCTGCTTTATTTGTTACTAATGTGTCAGTGTTTTCTTTTGTGGGTTTGACTCCTAGAGGACAGGCCATTGTCTCCTTGCCGTCATCTTTGTTATTCTCTAGCGTTTAATATGCTTTGCCTTCGATGACTCAGCCAGAGTTTCTTTAGAGGGTAAACATCCACTTATTGCCTTTTACACCACCAAGAAAATGAGATTACCCCTCGAGGAGGAGAGCAGCGGGGTTTTGCCACTGCCAAAAGGGCTCTAGGCCTGTTTAGTTAGCTGGAAGGCACCACTGAGCTCCAGCATGTTTAAAATTAGCTTCCCCCATAAATCACTTGCACAATGAAGTGCCTGCCTCTGCCCTCTGTCATATTTGTGTCTGTGTTTATTTTTGTCTCCATCTGGCTCTTTATCTTCCACCATCTCTGACATAAAAGTTCTGTGCCAAAAGAGGAAAATCTAAAAAACAAAACAAAACAAAAAACAAACAAACAAACAGACAGACAAATAAACAAGGGGTGAAGGACTTGCTTTTCAACCAGCACACAAAGGCAGCAGGGAAACTGAGTTAATCTTTTCAAGACCAATTATCCAATTTACAACCCCAAATCCACTTATTTATTGCCAAGTACCAATGTGTGCAATACTGAATATTGAAGTTTCAGTTTAGGAAAAAAAAATTCATACAATTTATGACACCATGGTAGGGAAGGCTCTCTGTGCCCTCTGTGGCATAGTTGCCACAGGTGTGGCACCATGGGATAATTTCGCAACACATGGGTTATACAGGTAACACATGCTTGTAAAACTCATTGACTTTGTCCATTTGGTTAAGCTCTCTGGATTTCATTACATGTAAAGCTTTATATAACAATGTAAAAGACATTCAAACAGATAATGATTTCTATGATTTTAATATGTATCCTGTAGCATTTGTGTTAATACCATGCTCTATGATTAATTTTATAGTACAACCAAAGCTGTAATGAATGATAGAGCTAGAGATACATGATATGCCAAATACAGTAAAATGTCAATGGAGAAATAAACTTGGTAGGTATTAGACTGTTCTTAATAAAATGGTTTCAGTTTTGCTGCACATATGAAATTTTTCAGAATAAATGTTGAAACAGTTATTCTGTTGGGGATCTGACTGAGGGCCTCTGGCTAAATCCTTGAGAGCACAGAGGCCTCAGGTTTCTAAAGTCTTATATTCAATCCAAATATTGCTTTTAAAAATCTTTTTTATTTATAGAGTTTACTTTGATAAATTACTATAATTAGCAATAGAGACCTTCACCCAGTAAAAAGAGTATACTTAGGGAAAGGTCAACTTTATTGGCCGGGTGGACAACTTCTTCAATTTAAAATGACACAAGGTTTGATATCATCTCTAACCCAAAATATAAAGCGCAAGACCAAAAAAAGGATATCATGAGCAAAATTTATATAGAAGGAAATTAAAAACTTGTACATTGGATGTGCCTGGGATGAGAAAATTAAACATTGGTGGGCCAGCAAGATAGCTCAGCAGTCTAAAGTGCCTGTTTAGGCGAGCTTAAGCAATCGCAGGGACCTAGGTTTGATCCCTGGAACCACATGCTACGCCAGCCCTAACCCCACTTCAGGATGAGCTGGTTGTAAAAAGAAAAAGACATTGGTGGATCCATTTTCACTTATTAGAAACAGATAAATTACTCAGAAAAGTCTAAATGAAGGAGGAAACTAGGGACTTTCTCTGCTTATGAGTATTAGAGGGAGATAGAGTATTTTTCTTCTTATAACATCACTTTGATAATTTGACTTCCAGAAAATAATGGAAGAATTAGCAAAAGAATTATTTTATCACATGTTGCCATGACGCACTGAGAAGGACAATGTTGTGACAAAAATGCAGATCGGAAAAGTCATGGCTGCTTCCACAAGGGAGTGATGACTTGGTACGTGTCTTTCTTTTCTCTAGTTTCAGCTGGAGCTGAGGGACTTACCTGAGCAATAGTGATCCATTATTTTGTTTTCAAGATGATTAGATATTTAAAATTTATGTAAATATTGTAAAATTACTTGTTCTCTGAGGCAGAAAAGTATTCTTTCATGAATGAGGGTGGGGCATTAAGGACTAATTAATTAATGCCTAAAAATGTTTGCCTCACAAATGGAGATAGTGTACTTATTGGCTGAAAATCAACAGCGCCTGAGAATTTTCCTCTCATGTATTGATGACGAAACCAAACTAATTTTAAAAATATTTAATTAGACATAAAGTATGTTTATGGAGTAGTTTATGAAGAAAGCTATGACATAATAGTACAAGCAAAAGTAGAAGCATAACATACAACATTTCAAGTAACTTGATGATAGTCTACATTTGAGGCAATAAAGAGCAGGGTGAGAGCTTTTCTGAACATAAAGTTTAGACCAAGAGTGTAATTTGAGTACATCTCCAAGAATAGTGATGGAAATTACGAGGGATGGGTGAGGGAGATAGCCCAGCAGCATAAGCACCTGCCAGCAAGCAGAAGGTCCCAAGTTTGATCCCTGGTAATGAAAAAGAAAAAAAAGTACTAGACAGGAGAGAAGCAGAACAGAAAGTATAGACATGAACATTTTCTTTAGGAACTATCCGAACAGAAAGGAAACAACAAAACTAATAAACAAAGTTGGAGTAAACATTCTTAGAATCCACTGCCAAAGAATTCCTATTTTAGAAAAATTAATGGGGAGGGCCTGGCAGGATGGCTCAGTGGTCTAAAGCGCCTGCTTAGAAAAGCTTAGGCGGCTGCAGGGACCGCGGTTTGATCCCCGGCACCACATGCTGCGCCAGCCCTGCCCTCAGGGCAGGCCCCCCCTTCTCAGTGCGTCATGGCAACATGTGATTTTTATGAGCCGGCCATAAAAATAAACAAACAAACAAACAAAGTTCTGAAACAAGAAAAAAAAATTTTTTAACTCTAAAAAAAAAAAAAAGAAAGAAAGAAAAATTAACGGAGAGAAGCCAGGTATAGATCTAACACACAGCTTTGTACAACAAGCTCAAAAGTTAGGAAAATGAAGACTGGAACATTTTGGTAATTTAACCAAAGCCAAGAGCTAGAATGGGCTCTTAAAAACTTTATTACAAATATCGTACATTTAAAAGAATAAGTATTTTATTATTCAGAAATGCTAAAGTATGATATGTAATCATTTTGAAACTCAGCTACTCAAACTATTCACCTCTTTCTGAAGATTCCTCGGTAAAATGTTCTCTCACAGTGACTAGGGCAAAACCAAACACTTTCTGTGTTCCATTTCACTCATCCGTCTCTCTTTAAAACAAACATTAATGTTGACCATCTTATTTAGACATTTTAATACAGATCGTTAGTCATAACAAGTACAAATTTTGGTAGCAGAGTTACAAAATTTCAATAAAGCTTGTGACGTGTGACAAAGATAACCGAGGGGTGGTTAGGTGTAGTATTCCTACCTTAGCTTTTCCTAATAATTCCTTTGCATATTTATCATTTTCATTGTTCCTACTTCTGGCAACGTTTACATTCCATCTGGGGCCATTTTCTAATCTTTGTGAGTAGCATCTGCTAGTGCTAAACTCTTCAGTGCTCTTGGCTTTATTTTTTTTATTTTTATTTTTTTTTGCAGGACTGGGGTTCAAACTCACAACCTTGCACTTGCCTAGCAGGCACTTGTGCCTTGGAGCTATCTCCCCAGCCCCTGTGCTCTTGGCTTTAAAATGACATTATTTTATCTTCATTATTGAAAGATATTTTCTCTGCAAATATAATTTTAGGATGGGAATTTTTTCAGAAAATTGTATGTAGTTTTTTTCTGGTTCCCACTGTAATGGCTGAGAAGTCAACTGTCAGTAATGTTCATGAAAGGTGACTCTACTTCTGCTTGAAGTTCTTTGCTTTGCATTTGATTTTCTTCATAAGCATAATGTGCAGAGAAGGCAACTTTTCTGCCTATTAAAGGCTTTGTGGTTTCTTGAACATGAGGATGAGTGTCTTTCATTAACTTTGAAATTTTTGTGTCATTTTCTCTCCAAAGATTACCTATTTTGCATGTGCTATTCAGAATATATGTATATATATATATATATATATATATATATATATATGTTAGAATTTTTTTGCTTTAAATATACACATCATTTAATAACAGAATGAGTTACCTTAAAAAATACTATTAGCACATTTGCTCCCTAGCACTACTCCAGGAAAACTGGTTTTCAATGGCTTGTATTTTTTTATATTAACATATTTTTTATTTATTTAAATTTAACATTGGTTATATTACATATTTTCATCATCAGATCAATTTATATTAGAACTTTTATATACATCTTCTGTATCTGAATTTGTTATTACACAGCCACTTGTGGCTATATAAAGTTAAGTTTTAGATATTTAAAATTAAACCTGGCATAGTGGTATTTCCTGTATTTCCTGTAATGCTTGTATTTCCCCCTCTTAGGATGTTAAAGCAGGAAGATCACTATGAATCTGAGTTCAGCTTGGGCTACAAAGTGAATTCAAGGTCAGCCTGAACAGTTTAGTGAGACCCTATCTCAAAAAGACAAAAGAAATACACTGTAGATATTTAAATTTAAATGAACTTATGATAATAATTTTGAAAATGATTATGCACTAAGGATTGAAACCAGGACTTTCACACTGAGCTACATCCTTACCCTAATTCTTCTTTTACAATTAGGATCTTGTTAAGTTGCTGAATTGCTCAGACTGGGCTCAGCCAGGGGATTAAGCCTTCGAGAATGCTGAGATTACAGTCTGGGCTATCACATATAATTAAGAACTTAGTTCTTCAGTATTAATACTCATGTTCAAATAACAGACAATGACACACATTGTATTTGTTGTATTAGATGGCACAGCCAGGCAGAGAACATTTTTATCATTACAGAAGTTTCTATTGCACAGCACTGCTCTTGGTCCATTATCTTTTCTTATTCTCTTCCTGCTGCTTTCTCTTGTTTTAGGAACTTCTGATCTACCTCCTAGTTTAATAATTTCTCCATCAAATCTTCCTAACTTTCTTTTAAATTTACCTGCCCAGTTATTTTGCTTCAGTTGCAGAATGTATATTTCATTTTTCAAAATCTATGAGGTTATTTTTTGTGGCTTCTGTGTCTCCACCAACATTTTAAATTTTTATCTCATTAAATATAGTCAGCAAAACTGTATAGTGTGTCTGGTTATCTAGCTATTTGTACTTCACTGGGGCAATTCCTACATTGTATTATGTTTGATGGTTTTATTTTTCTCTGTTGTTATCTTTTCTTGTGTCTGGTTGTCACTTATTGTGACTGGGGATTGTTTTTGAAAATTAACTTTTGGTAATAATTGGATACCTGGTTAAAGTTCTGGTTCTCCAATGAATATTTCAATTTGCTTTTGACAGAATCTCATCGTATTTCTGACCACTTTGGATCCAATTAATACGTGAGGTTTGCTAAAAAGAAATGTAATTCGGAACAGTGACCCTTATTACCAGGTTATCACCTTTAAGGTTTCTGCCTGATTGGAGGATTATAAGACCAGTGCCCTTTAAGTAATTTGCATTCAGACTTTTCCCTTTTGAGTGACAAATTGTACTGTTAATCGTCTCTCTAACTGTTCAGGTGACAAAGGAAGTATACAATTGTCTGCCATACACCATTACTGGATTTCTAAACACTTGCAGATCTCCACCAAGTAATTATTTACCATCTTGTTCTTTGATGCTTTAAAGACATGATACATATACTCTATTCAGCTAATCTATCCTCTTTCAGAAAAAAAGAGCCCTTGGGAGGCTGAGGCAGGAGGATCGGTGTGAGTTTGAGACCAGCCTGGGCTACAAAAGTGAGCTCAGGCCAGCTTCAACTGCATAGCAAGACCCTGTCTCAAAAACACACAAAAAAAAAAAAAAAAAAAAAAAAAAAAAAAAAAAAAAAAAAAAAAAAAAAAAAAAAAAAGAAAGAAAGAAAGAAAGAAGGAAGGAAGGAAAAAAAGAGTTTGTGCAAATAACTTAGCCTATCATTATTAGAAGTGAAATTACCTATTATTATATTGAAAGCTTTTATACTTGGTGCAAATATTCTAATGATCAACATTGGAATGCTTCTCCAATTTAGAGTTGGGATTGTATGTAAATACAATTTTACCAAACTTTCCATTCAGACCATGTATCTCTATCTATTTAAGGCTTATTGAAAATTCTAAATTCATTCACTGAACTCTAAGCATTTTCTGAGTACCTACAGTGATTAGTACTCCACTGGACACTGTAAATATAGTGATATGTTATATGAGATATATACTGTCATGCAAAGGAGAGACTAAAGAGCAAACTGATTTGAATATAATTCTATATAGTGGCATCACAAGGAGGAAGTGAAAGAGTTGTAAGGTTGAGAAGGAGAATAATGTAGCATGTTCTATAGATTTTGTTGTCAAGGAAGACTTCACAGAGAGGTATTTAAGGTAAAAATTATAATGAATGAAAAAGAAACAGACATTGAGCACCAAGGATAAGAATGTCCTTCAAACACTCAAGGCTTAGCAATGGATGAATTGGTGTGGTTTTTGTTGTTGTTTTTGCTTTGTTTCTTTTTTGTATTTTAGGGAAGGGTCAATAGGGAGTTCAGGGTCTCACTACTAGATCAGACTAGTGATTCGCCTGTTTATAGCCTCCCAAGTGCTGAGATTATAGGCACACGCCACCACTCTCAGTCTCAATTGCCCTCTCAGCGCACTCCAAAGTGGAGCGAGCATGGTAGGCCTGGGGATCAAACGCTTGGCCTCTGCACCTGCTCACAAGCACTTAATCCACTGAGTTATTTGGATGATTCTAGCAATGGATGAATTTATAAAAGAGAAAGTTATAAAGTTCTGCAAAAGTTTTCAAGAATATGGATTCAATGCCCATCACTGATCTCTGTAGCTCCACAAAGATGTTTCTGGTCCTTTAGCTTGTCCATAAAAAAAGTACCAGATGTAGGACTGATGAAATGGTAGCCTTATCAGGCACAAGGCTCTAGGTGAAATCCCCCGTACTAAAAAAAAAAAGCAACAAAGAATACCCAAATAGGTAACGAAGAACTTCCTCCCGATACAGAAACTTCTTGATCATCATTTTTGAGACAGAAAATAAGAGGAAATATGGCATAAAATCAGGAACAATAATAAAACAATCACCAAACATAAAGTTTTAGTCTTATACCTGCAGCCAATTATTTTGTGAATCACATCACAACCTTAAATCAATCTGACATTCAATATGGCTATATAAAATGAAAGTACAGTCATATGTGATATATAAGATATCCATATTGAAACCTTACAGAATCATTAAACTTCTGTCTTCTCATGAGAACCTTCCTATCAGCTAATATATTTTTACTGAAATGACTTTAGGTATTTTGTTACTGTGTACTAGTTGCCTATGGAAAATTTGTAACTATACATGGTGCTCTCTTCCATTTGCTATAGGGTACTTGATTTGCTAGATTTTTATCTCATTCAGTAATATGGCAAATGTCCCCAAATTCTAAATGTTAGATTCTCTATGTAATTTGAAAGTGTGCATCATGTCTGTAAAATTAAAATTGGAAAGAATTTTGTATGAAGACTGTAATAAATACTGCAAAAGTTCTCATTAGATATAGTTTGGGAATATTTATTTTAAAAGCAACAGTATAATAACATAAGCATAACTCATTAATACTTATGAAATAAACATAATAACATACATGGTAAATTTACAAACTTAATTATATTCGTGAATGCAAGAAAAATAAATTAATGAACTAAATGTTCAGTTCAAGAAGATAAAGACAGGGGCCTGTGAGATAGCTCAGTGGACTAAAGTGTCTGCTTAAGCAAGCTTAGGTAAGTGCAGGGACCGCAGTTTGATCCCTGGCACCACTTGCCACATCAACCCCACCCCTAGGGTAGGCTGAGCCAGCTAGAGTCTGGGCATAGTGGCATAAGTCTGTAATCCCAGTGCTGTGGAGACTGAAAGCAGGAGGATCACTATGAGCCCAAGCTGCATAGTGAGACCCTAAGGCAACCAAATACATTTAAAAAATAAAAATGAAAAGAAAAAGAAGATGAAAATGAAAGGAGACTAAATTTTTTTTCCATACATATACAGAAGCTACCAATAATAAAGGAGTAAAAATAAGGAACTAGGAAAAAATAAATAAGAAAGGTACCTAAAGAAGAGCAATTTGAATTTGCACAAATAAGGATGATATAAATTATTCAAAATCTTAAAAGGACCAAAGAAACACAATAAAGTGACACAGTGCCAGAAATTTCTGTAATACTTAATAAATATTGCATGTAAGAAAAATAAAAACTATACAATCCCAGTAATTAAATAGTACATGTATTTTAACCCTAGCAAATAATTTTACAAGATGCTAGCTAAACTTACAAGAAGCAAAATCTTTACTTTCTAAAACTAGTACAAAGACTATTTTTTTAAAATGTAATCAGTTCAGTATCTACAGGGTAACACTGCACAGATTGAACTTGTAGTGATCCTTCCTGTTTTTTGGCCTCCCAGGAGCTGGGACTACAGGCGTGTGCCACCATACCCAGTCTCAATGGCCTTCTCAGTGCATCTCAGGATCAGGGCCAGCAGGGCAGGCCTGGGGTTCAAACCCTCGGCCCCTAAGTCTACCTAATCAGGTGATTTAATCTCCTGAGCTATCTGGCAGGCCCTCAGAAATTTAAAAAGATTCTTAAAAATATTTTCTGAGGTATATCACAAGCCAGAAAAACATAGTGTGAGAACATATATATTAGATACTGTGATATAGAAACCTGGGTGAAAAGGTCCTAAAATAAATATTAATATAATTTCAAAGACATCCAACTGAAACGTATTACAATTCTAGCACCTCCAAAATTCCACTGAAGTTATAGAGAACCTAGAACAATTAATCAATATAGTTTGTTAGTTGTTTTGTTGGTGGTCTTAGTAAACTTGTAAATCCTTCTGCCTTGTGAATCTGTGCATTTATTTGTAGTCATGCAAAATAAAATTTACACAGTTGTGGAATTGTTTCTTGAAACAATATTGTATAAAATAAGTAGAAACATTGTAAATGCCCAATAATAATGAAATGAGTTGATATTTTATATAGTAATACAGTATATCAATGTCCTACATGGCTGTTATAAGTAAGGCACCATTTTTATATAACTAAGCATTCGCAAATTTTAAAAATACACTCTCCAGGGAACAAACTAAGGTGCAAAAGAATATGAGGGAATTTGCATAAATTTATGCAATAGTGATAGTATAACACACTACATGTGTGTATGTGTAGATCTATACAACATATTTTAACTTAAAATGTTAACCCATCAACTACGTAACAGCAGTTGCATTCTAGAAATAAGAGCAAAAAATGAGATCAAGAAGGAGTATAGCATTAACTATGAATTTGGCTAAAATTATGTAGGTTTAATCCAAGTACGGTAGTCCTACCTATAATCCCAGTCATAAAGGAGACTGAGGAAATTCACATCCTTCTAAGACAAATTAATAAGACCTTTTGAACAAATGAATAAGCATACAAACAAGCAAATAGACCAGTGATGTATCATAATGATGGAGTACTTCTGGGTTCAACCTTCAGTACTTCAGAATAATCTACATCTATCTATATCCATATCTGTCTATATAACATATATTTAAAATTTTGAAACAAATAAGGCTTGAGCATGTTAATGTCAAGGTAGAGGATGTCTATTAAATGTAAAATTACACCATGCTTTTTAAGTTGTTCATGAGGATTTAGTGAGTTAATGCAAAAATAGAAGTAAAAGAACATGGCATAGGTATACATCACATGTTGACTCTTATAATATTATTCATTGGAAGGCAAATTTCTAGATAGCAAAGTGGAATCACTATTTATCACTGTGTCTTTTATGTCCACTGCAGGGTCAAGCACAGGGGAGCTCTTTAGTTACCTGATTGTTCTTCAACTGTTCTCAGTTCTTCCGTTCTCATCTCTACCTCTTTAATGATCTTTCACTACTTGCAGGCGTATAGGTGAATAGACTTGGGAAACACATACACATAAACCACCAGTAGAAATTTTAGGGGTTTATATTTGATTCCTAAAACCAGTTCCATATGTGACCTGGTTTATGGTTTCAGGGCAAGTGATTACTTTTAAGTAACCGAACAGCAGAGTTTATATGTGTTTTGAGATTCTTGGAAGAAGGTTGATTACATAAATGCCCACTCTACGAGTATTAATTTCTCCAAGAATAAATAGAAAAAGCAAAGAAATAGTCAGATAAATTGAGTATTTATTATTCTTTCTGTTCTTTACAATCGCAAGAATTTTGGAGAGGGGGAGATTTGAATGATATTTCAAAATCACCACATGCAAAGAATTCTTCAGTATATAGGACTTCAAGCAAGAGGAATGGACTCTGGCTGAGTCTACCGACATGCTGAACTCTGTAAATATACGGCTAGCAGATGATGTGGATACTCTAACTACACATATTTCAGGAAAACACAGGTTTTTTTGTTTTTTGTTTTTTGTTTTTAACTAGTGAGTTTTCTTATATGCTGAATATAAAGTGCCAATTAAAGTGTAATTCAAATCACTATTAGAATTTTTGGCAGCACAGCCAAAAAGGTCCCAGAAAACAAGGCCTCTTCCATGATAGATATAATTCTACAGAGGTCATGCTTTGGCCTAGACGGGCATGCCTGGCATGATTTCAAACCAGAAATGCATGCAGAACCAGTGAAATGAAATTAGTCCAGGACCTATAATATTTATTGATTAAGAAATGGTTCTTTCATTTCCAAGGTGATCCTTGTCTTTTGAGTACCTTGCCTGGAACCCAATTGCTACACACCAAGGAGGTGCGTAGAGATCTCGAGTGCCTAAAATGTTGGGGCATTTTATTATGGCCCCTGTGTAACTATCTGTGTTTTGATTTGAAGATGCATTCAACCCACTGAAACCTGAGCTTATCTCACTTTCTCATGAAATTCACTTCCTGTACTATAAGCTCTCCAAAACTAAGTTCCTCATCTTCAGGGTCCTTATATCAGTTGAAATCATGTGCCAACAGACTGCCTAAAGGCTCTGGAAGCACCAGTAGAGAAGCACTGTAAATCATCGTTGGATTTAAAGACTAAAATTATAAATAAGTACAAAAAAAAGGCACTTAGACCATCTAGTATCATTTCTGTAAATATGGAACAGGAACTACAGTAGCAATCCCTTTAGTAGAAGAGTTGAATGAGACTGATTTTGGAGACTCAGTTTCTACATAAAGGAACCTGACTCAAGATAAAGGTATATTCTCTGACTAGTTTAAGTTGTAGCAGCTTCCGAAAACCAAAAACGTGCAGTTGACCTTGTAACTAGGATAGCACATGGCACCTAGCCAAAATCCACCAGCTCTCTCCAGGACAAAGAATGGCAGTTTTCCTGCCCTGCAGCTGAAACAGGTTGAAGCACATATTAAACCGTGCCAAGCAGGGTCTGCCACTAAGCTGAACACCTGTAATTCACCCATCTGTGTCCCCCAAGTCCTCACCCCAAAGTAAAGTGATTCTGAGCTCTAACAGCTGTCTGGGGGACTGTGATGGGCTGTTCGCAGTGGGAAAGGCTCTGGGAGATCCCACAAGCTGTGAGTGTGTTTCCAAGGTCAAAACCCAAACAGAGAAAGTTCTTTTGATTCCTTCATATGTGGAGAGGACAAAAAAGGTCGTGGGTGGGAGCCACAATTTCCAGATAATTTGAGTTAACGATCAGGCATTATTCATCTTTTCATTTGAATGGAAAACTTAAAAAAAAAATCATGCATAGTTGATGAAAGATGGAGAGAGTACAGGCAGTGATGTCCCTTTCATCTCGGAGGGAAAAAGCAAGAACAAGGGGGAACAGAGGACAAAGCTGAGGGATGTAAGCACGTGCAGTGCCTTTGTGAAGATAAGAAAGCATAAGGAGCGTTCGAATCATACAGCCAGAGGAGGCTACACGCTCCCAGCAGGAACACAAAACTAGACATGTGCGGCCTGTGGACGGTACATTAAAGACTGTTTGGATGAAAAGAAAGGTAATGTACACATACAGATTCCTCATCTTACGCATATGCAGACTCAGTGGCACAGTCCTTGTAAAGGAAGACATGTGAGGACGCCAGCAGCCACCAGTACAGATTGCCACCAACAAGTGAAACCATGGCATTTTATGTAGGTGATAAAGAACACTAAAAGCTGAATAGTTAAAACCTTTTTTAGGTTGAGCCATGACCATATTTACTTTTCTCTTGTAAGCTTCCATTGCTTCGTTTTTGACTTTTTGAGTACTTTTAGTAAACAAATGTATCTATTTACATATTTATGGAAATGTTTTATTTGTTATTACTAAAATAGAGGATCTTCTCTTTTAATTCTTTTGCTTGGCAGGCACATGTTTATTAATTTATTATTATTATTATTAT
Organism: Myocastor coypus; assembly: GCA_004027025.1. Lineage (NCBI taxonomy): Eukaryota > Metazoa > Chordata > Mammalia > Rodentia > Myocastoridae > Myocastor > Myocastor coypus. The sequence goes on along the minus strand of PVJA010000016.1, from coordinate 202,183 downwards.
TATTATTATTATTATTATTATTATTATTATTTTGTGGGACCGGGGACTGAATTCAGGCCCTTGCGCTTGCCAGGCAAGCACTTATCCCACTGAGCTATTTCCCCAGCCCTCATGTTTATTAATTTAATTGAACCTATTTATTGTCCAGATACTGAGCAGATAGTGAGAAAAGAAGTAGGCTTTTTAGGTTGGCACTCAATGAGCGGTGATTCTCTATGTACTTGGTGATATTCACACAGAAAACTAGAAGCAGCAGGCAGAGGTGTGACTTTTTTCGTTTTTTGATACCAAGGATCAAACTCAGGACCTTGCATTTGCCAGACAGGTGCTGTGCCACTGAGCTATCTACCAATCAGCTTGCAGCTGAAAGTATATGTGTGAGGAGACACTGGAGTCAGATTATTGCTATCACAACAGATAGGTGACCCTTGATGAGCATCAAGGTTGCAGAGATTCATGCACAGGGTCCCATTCTAGATCAGTGGTAAAAATCTCTGCAGTCCTCTTTGCTTGAACTATCAGTTTTGCCTGCAGAGCCAATCAGCACATATGTTTGAATCGGCACCTATAATAGCTATTTTGATAGGCAGTGAAGGCAGAGTGGTCCTTTTTTCTGTCGATTTTTCTATACATCTACTGTCATTCATCCAGCTAAGTCGATGTGTACAGTCTTTGTGCTGGACTGTGTAGAGGGAATCTGGGGTAGGGATAAAGGGCAGAATACTGGGGGAAGGAAGAGTGAAAATGATTAAGATGTCATGTGAGTATTTACCAGTTGACCAGGATGAAGGCAATTAGGTACCGGGAAAATATAGCAACAATTAGAAAAGATAATAAAACAAACTATGACTTCATAGAGCTCACGTTAACTGGCTAAGGTGAAGGCAACAACTAGGCACGTCTGGGGAGATTTCCATAAGGAATTCAGAGCAGCCTTTCTGCTCTACAATGAGCAATGCTTCAGTGGTGTGCACTGTGGAGAAAATACTAATTACAGAAATATTAGTAGGAGAATGACAAAGGGCCCATCAAAATCCTCCCCTCTGCATAGTTATGTTACTTCCTGTTAATGTTGTTTTAATTTTAAAAAGAAAAAAAAAAAAAACAAACCAACATTTCAAAACAAGATAATTGGAGAGGGATGATAGTTAATACACTGCATATTGCTTTTTCTTTTTTTTTTTTTTTTAAGTAGTCATTCACAGGGCTTGTAAGTTAGCTCAGTTGATTAAAGTACAAGATTGGGCAAAATCAGCCAGGCATGTGGGACCATGGCCCAGTCCCAACCTCCATATGCCACAGGAGACCCACACTTAAGGAAACCTGAGCCAGCCTAAATAAATAAATTAATAAGTAGTAGTTACTCAGAGTATAAGATAATGATAGCATTATGCAAATAAATAAAGAACAAAAGTACTAACATTGAAATGTGAGGTTGGATTGAACTGGCCTGGAAAGGCACAGAAATACCTTTGAAAATATAGAATTAATCTGGGGATAGCTGATTAGCAACAACGGAAGTTCATGTACAGGTGAGGAGGCTAGGCGCCTGGAAGGTAGAGCTTCAGATATTTAGACTTGGGAGGCGGTTATAGGGAGCACAAATGACTGCAGATTGTAAGAGCTTACCTGCCTTAGCCCAGATTCCTGCTGCAATGCTACCCAGAAGAGTGCAGACCATAGGGAAACACATCCCCTGAATCGTCACTGTAATGTTTGAAAACACTGTATCAACTTGAGAAGTCTAGAAATCTAATCAAGTGACTTAGCAAGGGGTCAGGGTTTTCACTTAGTAAACATTCTGAGCCTGTCAAGCAGAAGACTCTGAGATAGTGGCAGTGCTACATCCACCCCCAAGGCCAGAAGCCTGCTTACAGTACCAGGTAGGAAACGAGGCTTGCTCCCCACCTCGCCTTTTGCTCTTGTTGCTTTTGTTATCTTCCTCCACCAGGAACTGTTGTCTCTGGGCCAGGCACCCTGCCTTGGAGCCAGCTCATTACGGACTGAAACCTCCACAAACTGTGAGTGAGCAAATAAGCTTTTCCTTCCTTAAGTTTGGGCATCAGGTGACAGCACAAGAGAAAAATATGACAGTTACCAAGTCAGTGTACATACAAGACTGGGATGGCTCTCAGGGTAGATGGAACTTGTTCTGGGGGAAAGCCAAACTGGTATCATAAAACTACCTGATGATTTGGGAAAATAGTGAAGCAATGATGGAAAACTCCCCCCCCCCCTCTCTCCATATATATATAACAGGAAACAAGATGATATGAAAATCTGAGCAAAAATCAAAGATCCTGAATGTCTCAGTTACTCTTCTCTCTTTGCTAGGTCAAATACCCAGCACCCAAAATGAAGGAAGGAAAGGTTCATTTAGCTCACAGTTACTGGAGGTTTCAGTCCATATCCAGCTGGTTCCAAGGCAGACTGGCACATGGCAGAGAGCAGCAGCTCACAGTGGCAGAACAGCAACAATGGCAATAGGTCCACAATGGTAGCAGAGAGAGTCTAGCTCTTTTATATTACAGGTTCTTTGCCTCAGACCACACCCATGATCCCAGCAGTACTCAGACCCATAATCCCAGCCTTCGATCATCCATAATCCCAGTGGAGCATGAGCTAATCTCACACTCTAGAAATCCACACCCCATGACTACATGAGACTTTGGGGGGACAACTAGACACAAACCATAACAATGAGCAACAGAACATAGAAAACTAAGGAGGCTATTACAAAGCATGCCACAAAACTATAGTAACATAATCAGTGAAAGCAAGCACAATTTGTTTTTTGATGGAAGGGAAACCCACATGTACCAACTCCACATGAGGAATACAATCAGTATATACTGCAAACATAACACACACACACACACACACACACACACACACACACACACACACACGCACACACACGCACACACACACACACATGTCACATCCTTAGGGGCCTACTTCACAATAACAACACAGCCACTGATGAACTCATCAGTTGATGAGGTTAACCACCCCATTATCTAATCACCACCCAAAAGGCCATCCCCTGGATACACAGATCTTCTTGGACCTTTGTATTCAATTGTAATAAGCCAGTGTACCTGAGAGAGGTTAAGACATTTCCCCAGATTGAAACATCTCATTGCTTCATTCCTCCATGCAAGTCTTGGGCAGAGATGTTCCCCTTTTGCTTATTCAGAAATTAGTAAATAGACAAAAGTTGGCGCTTCGGTGTTTTCAAAGAAGACTGTAGGGGCGCAGGGCGGGCATGGGTACAGGGCAGGCCCCACTCCAGAGCAGGACGGGCGTCTTCCCTAGCTCTCTCCCATCAGTATTGCACTGGTTTTCCTCCTTCTCTTATCCCTGAAACCATGTTCATTACATTGTTTTTCATCTCTCCTGACTGTTCAGTGTCTACCCTAGGTTTTAACCTTGGAGAGTATCTTTAGGCCATGAAAAGTGAAGCTAACAAGCTAGGTAATAATATAAAAAGATAAAATTTTAATCATTGTATCTAAATTTCGCCATTAATTTCCATTTTTTTTTTCTTTGAAATGTGAAGCGTGACACCATCAAAACTGAACCATTTGGGGCTGGGGAGATAGCTCCGTGGCACACGTGCCTGTCTGGCAAGTGCAAGGTCGTGAGTTTGAACCCTGGTCAATTAAAAAAAAAAAAAAGAAAAAAGAAAAGAAAAAATGAACCATAGACCATTAGACTGAACTACAGTAGAGCAGCTCAGGGGCTCAGGGTCCAGCTGATACTTGCTATGTCAGCAGTCCCATTTTATTTTATTTTATTTTTTATTTATTTATTTATTTTGTCTTTTTGAGACAGGGTCTCGCTATGCAGTTGAGGCTGGCCTTGAGCTCACTTTTGTAGCCCAGGCTGGTCTCGAACTCGCACCGATCCTCCTGCCTCAGCCTCCCAAGTGCTGGGATTACAGGTGTGAGCCACCACGCCCGGCTCTACAGTCCCATTTTAAATAATTCTTCAGTTATTCAGATGTACATGAAAACCTGGGAATACTGATGTTGTTTTCACCTACACAAGAAACTAGCTTCTTAATGATATAAAACAAATCTTGGGAATGTCCATACTATACCACTCTACTAGACTTTTCCACTTGGCAACATTGCCCATTTCACATAAGCCACTTAATATTTCTTAGCCTCAGTCTGTACCTATAAAGAGGGGATGACTACCTCTTCTTCTCAGGATTTCTGTGAGTATTCCTTTTTTATTTTAAAGGTAATAGAAAAATAATAGATAAGACATTGGAAAGGACCCACAATTTCAAGAAAAAACCCAAGACAATAGATATTCAACAGTGGTTGGGATATTGTACATTGCTATCTTCAGTGTGCTTGCTCAGACTACCAGATAAGTGCATTTAAATTGGTCAAAGTGGGGCCCGGCAGGACGGCTCAGTGGTCTAAAGCACCTGCTTAGGAAAGCTTAGGCCGGCTGCAGGGACCGCGGTTCGATCCCCGGCACCACATGCTGCGCCAGCCCTGCCCTCAGGGCAGGCTGAGCCGGCCATAAAAATAAATAAATACACAAACAAACAAAAGTTCTGAAACAAGAAAAAAATTTAAAAATAAAAAAAAGAAATAAACCTTTCCTTCCTTAATTTTGGGTGTCATGTGTTTTGCCCCAGCAATGAGAGAAAAGTAACTGAGACAACAAACCAACAGCCAACGTCATTCAAAATAGACAAAAACAAAGTTTTCACTCTAAAATTAGGTACAAGGCAATAATGTCCACAATTGCCACTCCTACCCAACATAGGTTTGGAAACATTATCCAGAACCGTTAGACCAGAGAGAGAAATAAAATAGGAGTAAGAATTGGAAACGAAGAAGTTACATTATCACTATACATAGATGGCGTGGTACTCAACAAAGAAGACCCAAGTAAAACTTCAACAAGAAAGTTCTAGAATTAATAAACAAATTCAGAAGCATAGCATGATACAAAGTCAACACCCAAAAATCATAGCGTTACTGTATACAAATAACAAACTCAGTGAGAGAGTAAGTAGAGAAACAACACCTTTCTCAATAGCATCTCTGAGTATTAAATGAGGTGACATTCATAAAGCACCCAAGACAATAGCTGCCATGGCATTAAGTCTCAGTGTATGCAATCCTTTCAAATGGTCAATAAATAATGGCTTTATTTTGCATGAAATAAATAACAAAAGTCAGTGCCTCAAAGCCAATACAAACCTCTGACATTTCCTCACATCAAAGAGCAGGATCGTTTGCCTCTCTTTCCCCACATGGCTTTCCCCTTGGCCCAGTGGTTGCAGCCGGTGAGGGAGGACAAGCTGGGCTAGGAAGAGCCAGTGCCTTCAGACTGTGGCCTTCCTCTCATCCATGTCCCCAACAGCCTACTTAATAACAAGAGCAATAACGGGGTTCATTATGCATGCAGCTTGGCAATCACCGCTGAGGAGAAAATTAGTTTGATGCCCTGAGCGACAGTTGAACTCTAGAAAGTGCCTAAATAAAATAAAAGACAAGGAAAATATATACATATACATAAATGTAATAAAGAATGCAATGAGGAAAGTTATAAAGAAAGAGGTAACGAAACTCACTGTTTTGCTGGAGTTTCCTGCTGCTTTAGGGACAGTGTATTATATATTAAGAAGACTTACCTATTTAGCCCAAAGTTGTCTTGTCCTTGTACGTTGGGGGAGTTTTGGAAGACCATAATATGTATGTACATTTAAAAACTATTTTAATCACAATTTTTAAAGAAGAGCTACAAACAGTATAGTGTTCCCACATAACCTCTACCTGGCGCTCACTAACATTAACATCTAACATAACTAGGGGACATTTATCAAAATGAATAAATTACAATTCATATGTGTTGTCAGCTAAATATAGAATTTCTTTGGATTTCTTCTTTTCCTTTTACTGCTCCTGAATTCAATTCAGGACACCCTGTTACCCTAAATGATGCTACTTCACGTTGTATCCAGACATTTCACTCTATAAAATCAGGTATAAGAGAAGAATGTCCTCGATCACCACTTTTATTCAATATAATGCTGGAAACATTAGCCAGAACCATTAGACAAGGGAGAGAAATAAAAGTAAACAGTAATCTTTGAGGGTTTCTGTCCTTCCTCATCTTTCTTGACCTTGATAGTTTATTTTTTAAAAAAATTTTTAAGACTTTATTTTATTTTATTTTTATTTCTTGTTTCAGAACTTTTGTTTGTTTATTTATTTATTTTTATGGCAGGCTCAGCCTGCCCTGAGGCTGCAGGGCTGGCACAGCATGTGGTGCTGGGGATCGAACTGCGGTCCTTGAAGCCACCTAAGCTTTCCCAAGCAGGAGCTTTAGACCACTGAGCCATTGCACCAGGTCCTGACCCTGGTTGATTTTAAGTAGTAAGTGGCATTTAGAAACCAACCCTAGTGTTAGCTGAACTTTTTAATCACACAAGTATTACATATATACTTAAAGATGAGCTTTCTGCCATTACTTATATATTCATGAGTTCATTAATTTCTTACCCAAGTCATTGAATAGAAAGATAGAAAGATATTCTTTTTTTTTTTTTTTTTGGAGGAACTGGGGTTTGAACTCATGACTTTACACTTGCCAGGCAGGTACTTGTGCCATAGAGCTATCTGTCCAGCTCCAAGATATTCTTTCCTTTTCCTGTGCTACCTTTTTCTTACAATAGAAGCCTAGTCTCTGTCCAAGCTCAGAGCTGCTTCTCTTTGTGTTATATCTTCGATGTTATATGCAAGAATTTCTGTCTCTCCAGATTTATAAATGTTTCTCTCTGCCATTTCTACCTTTGACTATACTTTCTCCCCTCTGCCTTAAGGAGGCATGCACATACACATTGGTATACATATGTACACTCTCACAATGACATGTGTGCACACAACACACATAAGGACATATTACTTATCCTTCTGCATCAATTTTTCTCTCTAACTTTCCATGAATCAGAAGAATGAATGGACATGGTATTTTATTTTGGGTGACTCTTAGCTACTAGCAAAATGACTGAAATGTATGAGAATATGAATAAGGCCTTAGGAAGAGTGAAATGTTTACTTGAGGAATTTACTCTGTAAAAATCTTTATCTTATTTATTTATTTATTTACTTATTTCCATTTATGTATTTGGTACAGGGTCTCACTATGGAGCTTGGACTCCTAATGATTCTCCTGTTTTCAGCCTCCCCAGGGTTGAGATTACAGATGTGTGCCACTATGTCCAGACTAGTTCACCAGCTCAGCACTCCCCAGGGGCAGGGCTGGCGAGGTATATGGGATGGAGGATTGAACCATGGTCCCTGTGCTTGCCAAAGCAGGAGATCCATCTGCTGAGCTATCTCACTGGCCTGCTCAATTCTTGTGTGTATAGAAGTTCAGGAGGTATCACAAGATTGAAGTCAATGTATAATTCATTTACTTACCCATTTAATTTCCTTGAAATTACAAAACACTTCATCTTTTTTTGTTTTTTTGTGGGACCAGAATTCAAACTCATGATCTTGCACTTGTCAGGCAAGCACTTGTGCCGCGGAGCTATCTCCCCAGCCCCCAAAATACTTCAAATGCACTCAAGATTGCATAAAGATGAGAAATGCCGAGATGTACAGAGTAACTCCCATCCTTCAAGGGACTCCTAGTCAAGGAGAAATGATCCTACAGAGAAACAAGTTACTAGGAAAGATCTACCAAAAGAGGACTTGAACACGGGGCATAGAAAGCAGGGTATGACTAATCATTCTACAAAAGCAAGGCACATGTTTAAAGGGTTATAAGTTCACTTCAAGAACATGTGGTTTCTCTTTTCTTTTTAATTTATCTTTTTAATTTTATTAGTATGTGTTTCCAGCAAATGATGCTTAACTTCCTTGCAGCAAGTTGGTACCTATACATAGTGTGTTCTCATTATTTTATCCCTTTCCTCTCCCTCCCTCCCCTGTGGGTCACCTCTTGGTCCCCTACCATCTTGCAAAAGATGCAGATCCATATTTCTTATTATCTATCTTTTAGTTAACTCTTTATTTTTATTTTTATTTTTATTTTTGAGGCAGGGTCTCGCTATGCAGTTCAAGCTAGCCTTGAGCTCACTTTTGTAGCCCAGGCTGGTCTCGAACTCGCACCGATCCTCCTGCCTCAGCCTCCCGAGTGCTGGGATTACAGGCGTGCGCCACCATGCCCGGCTAGTTAACTCTTTATTGATATTTTATTTTTATTTATTTTTTAATTTAATATTTTTATTGTTTAAATTGATATTTTATTTTTAAATAACAGAAAATAGGCACTATTTAAGCTTGCATGTTTGATTTGTTTCATTTAAAATTATAGTCTCGATGTGTGTCCATTTTTCTACAAATGAATAATTTATACTTCTTTATGGGAGAGGAATACACCATCATATTAAAATACCACACTTTCTTGACCTATTTATCATTTGTTGGACAGTGTGAGAGGCTTTCTACTCAAAAAGAATGTAAGAAATTCATTTATGGAGGTAATAAACATCATGATACAGTAGGATCTTCTAAGTAGACAATGCTGTTGCCCTAAAATAATAGTGATTTCCCTTTTTTGATGTTTAGTGGTTGTTATTCTTTTAATATTAGGATAATCTGTCATTTAATAGTTCCATGTTGCCTGAATATTTGCCTTATGATGCCTTTTACATGTTGTGATTCATAGACACAAACATACGTATCAATTTTTTCCCATTTTTCACGTTTTTGTTAAGTCTGGTCCTAGATTTTAAGGTTCAGATTTTTAATGGGAATAATATCATTAAGCTTCTCTTCTGGAGGGTTAACTACTTAAGTTGGAAGACCATGTAACTATAGAAAAAGAAGGAATATAAGGATAGCCAATATTTTGGCTTTAGCCTGTCAAGGCCAGTGAGGACTCAGGACATAAGAGAACCTGTATTGTAACATACTATAACTCAGTGGAGTCCCAGATTTCCTGTTCCAGGAGATTATGGGACCACAGAGCAAAGTGATTGATGATGTGTGGTGTGCCTAAGGAGAGTCACCTAGAGAGAAAACATTCTCATAGGCTTCCACAGAGAGCAAAACGACTAAGCAATAGCCATGATTCATCCCGAAGGCTGACACTGACAAAAGTTTTGCAAATCGCAGTACATGGTTTCAGGGTAAATCCTGAAGGGACCTAATTCACCTTGTCAGATACAAAAGTTACATTTTTTAAAATATAGGTTTTACTTTATCTTGACCTTAGCCACCCAGCAGAAAAGTCTAACCATGAGGTATAAAAGGGAAAGCCATATTCACATGCTGAGTCGTAAAAGGCTCAAGTCAACAGCCTCAAATAGTGCCAGGTGAGCTTATAATCCAGTATAGTTATGGATTATAGGACTGTATGTACAGCTTCTTCCTCTCATGCAATGAAAAGAAAGATCTGTACTAAGGATGTTTAGATAAGAAATCATATCTGTGTCCTGTATTCTGAACAACTATGACGAAGACAATATGCAATGCATTAATTATTGTAAAAATAAATAAATAAAAGAATAAGACTTTATGTGTCTGTAGGGGTTCCTGTAGGGTAAGCTGCTACTAGGATTTAGACCCTGGAAGATTCAGAACAAGAATATGGTCCAGAGATCAGCTTCAGGAAAAGGAAACTCATGAGACTTGCTTAAGGGTCAGAGTTTATATAGAGAAATATTATGATTGTGCCAATCAGTTTGTGTGTGGGAGGTGGGGAGAGCGCTGTAGAGGGGCAGAAAGAAAGGGGAGGGGAAAAGGAAGAGGGAAGGTCAAAATGGGATAGGGCAGGACACATCTGAACAGAAAAGAATAAAATGGCAAAGATATTACCATCCTCATTTTTGCAAGCTGGTTTTAGAAAGCTAAGTCTATGGCCCGAATCCACATGGACTACAGTGAAGAATCTATTTACACTCACATCCTCTGTCTTTTGTACTAATATTGTTGTCACCTCACAGCATTTTGACTTCCCACGCTTCAGGTGGATGTTACCACTGCATGCTATGTTCCAGCCTGCTCCTATTGTCCCTGCAGGGGAAGTTGGCATCTCAGCCATGACAAGAGACTTGTTATCTTTGGTTAAAGTGGATATGTTATCATTACCCTATGCAAAGGAATCTGATCATTGCCCTGAGGACAATTTTGTTATCTTGCATTGCATATGTGACCATTACCCTGAGGGCAGAGATGCAATCAGTGCCCTATAGGAATACCTATCATTATAGCTTGGCAAGTAGAAAAGTGATAATTAACTTGCACAAATAGATGGGATCATTGCACTACAGATAGAACTGTTATTGCATTTCCCAGAGAAATGCAATTTTAGCGTGCAAAAGACAATGTGTTAATTACATTTATGGTAGATATATGCTTGTTAAAGTGCCTGCAAAGATGTTATCAATTGCATTTCAGGTCAAAATTGGGATCATTCCACTGCTGATAAACCTGTTATAATTATATTGCAAAAGAGATGCAATCATTTCCTTGCATTTGGTGCATATGGAGATGGGATCATTATAGGATAGGTAGAGATGTCTTATGTTATTGTGTTCTGTAGAGAGCCATTTTTATGGCCTGGCTAGCAGCTGAAGATGCAACCCTTTCTTTGCTAGAAGACCTATTACCAGTTAGGATATGTGACCCTTAATCTTGATGTGTCAAGTTTACTGGATTAAGAAATGGCCAAGAGATTATTAAAGAACACTCCTGCGTGTATCTGCATAGGTCATTGATGAATACTAGTATGGCTTATGTTTAAATGGTCCCAGAAAGCTGCCTAAGGTTGTAGGTGTGGCTTTCTTAGTTGACTGTGTCTATAGTGTGTGACACTGGGATCAATTCATGGTGACATGCTAGAATCAAGGATATTAAGTTTAAGGGTATAAATGCTACCTGCTCAGAGTACTCTGGATAAGATACAAGCACCAGTAAGATAGAAAGATGTGTGGTCATCTCTGGTTGTTGCTTTGTTAGCTTCTACCTGCCATGAACTGTTTCTCCTCTGCTATGTGCCACATCGCCTTGAAGACAGCCAATTATAAACTGAGCTAAATAAACCTTTCCTCCTTTGACTTTGAGTGTCAGGTATTTTGTCTTTGCAAAAAGAGAAGTGTAACTAAGACAGAATTTGTTACCAAGAAAACAACTTTTCAAAACTTAATGATCCATCTGAGAGTTGATCAAAGCATCTTAGCATCAAATTGTGATTGTTATAATAATTAATCCATTGTATATATTGTTATTTTCACAGTAGTAATTTAGAGAACAAGATGCAGTTTTTCTGAAGATCTTTCTGTGCCAATGTCTGAGACATAAATATATAATAATTATTCATAAGGAAAATGAGCATTTTTGTGGTGCTAAGGATAGAATCGAGGGCCTTGCACATTCCAGATAAACATGCCAAACAATACAATTGAACTACATCTCTGATCCAAATTAAATTCTTAATAAAAGAATTACATAAAACTTATCTAAATTTAGCACAACAGTAACTGACATTTTCTGAGTTATGTTTAAGATTTTATTTCATGCTTATATTTTACACAAAATATAATTCTAAAAATACCTTAATTGGAATATTTTTGAACAAGAAAGTGTTTATAGAAAATACATATAAAATAAAATGTAATACATTAAAGTAAAACCATATTTTAATATACTTTAAAGTTATATATGTCTTGTATTAAAAAGCATGAAAAATATTAAATTAATTTTATAAACAATAAAAGTAGTCAGTAATTTGGATTGTCCCATGCATTCTGAAAATAAGTTTCTAATGATTGAATCTAAATTTCCCAAGATCATAAAAACCTGTAAAAATTGTTTCAGTATCAAGCATAATAAAAATTTAATTTATCTCTATCAAAAAAAAAAAAAAAAAAAAGAGAGAGAGTGAGAATTTGGTACCAGGGAAGTGGGGTTGTTTATACCACTGTACCTCACTATCTGGTTTAGGCACCTAAGGTCCCAGATACGCTGGCTGAAACAGTAGGTCTGGGACACCTTAGGTTGTACTCAATGAAAGATTCCAGTTAGAGCTCAGGAGACTACACTGTTAGTAGAAATGGTGCTTGTAAAGATCACACTTTGGAGGCTCATGCTGGTAAGGACTGCACTGTCTGCTACACCACATGCTGTGCCTGTCGCATCTTGGCAGGAAGTTTGTCTTCACTTTGTCCCTATCCTGAAATTTTCACTGCAGCAGAAAAAATTACTGTTTCAGAAGAAATTTCAAGGCATTCTAATGTTGAGGCAGTGATATGGCTACTGTTGGGGACTTTTAGCCAGATTTATGCTGACAATTAAGACCAAAGTGTCCAGCAGGATAGTTTCAAACTTTTCGAGTCTGGTGAGAAAGGAAGTTCCAATAAAGTTGTAGTCTACAGAGATGAAACAGAAAAATTTGTGGCTGAAATAACCAGGAAGAAAAAGACAACTATTTCAGAAAAAAAAAAAAAAAAAAAAAAAAAAAAAAAAAAAAAAAAAAAAAAAAAAAAAAAAAAAAAAAAAAAAAAAAAAAAAAAAAAAACCAGAAAAGATGGCCTGAGGGTATCACAGGAACCAACAGGAGTCCAGCCTTTGCAGTCTCAGAGTTCCAAAGGTCAAAGATTCGGCTTTAAGAAGCAAGTGATAGAATGTTCCAGAGTAGTGGCAACCTAGGGAAGTTGTTCTGTGGAATTTGAAAGATGCTTGACCCCTACAGACAAAAGAAAAGCAAACCTGGTTACTGCTTCAGCTGGTGCTAGACCTTGGCATCATATATGTGATCCTGGACTTACGTGCATGCCGAATGGAAGAGTTGTGGTCAGGAAGGTCCCACCCAGATTTCAAAAGAAGACCTTGGAGGTCAAGAACTGTGGTCCTGAGAAGGCAATGTGGGAAGCTGTGAGAGTGAAGCTGAACGTGTAGAGGAGACTTCAATCTTTGGAGAAGCTAAACATGTGAATCAGAAAAACTTCAAGGAGGGAGCAGAGCTTGTCCAAGGGAGAAGCCACAGGAGCTATGATCACAAGCAATGCCATATAGGTGGAGCCAACCAAGCCCTTGCCAAGTTCACAACTTGACACAGATAATGGCAGAAGCTGAGAGTGGAATTGTGGGATTTGATATTTTTCCCTTAAATCTCAGTGTAATCTTTGGACTTGAGTTTTTCAGCATCGTTGACTTTGACAGTACTAGGACTTTGACAACTCTTGGAGTGGAACTAAATATTTTTCACATAAAGGGGTATACATGAATCTTTTGGGCCCAGAGGCAGAATGTTACAGCTTATATCTAGTTGTCTCCTCAAAGACTGATGGTTATAGGTGGGGCTTTTTCAGAGATGACTGCGTGTGGCATGTGTGATGCTAGGACTGATTCATGGAACAAAATTGAAGGTATAAGATTAAGGGTGTCAGTGCCCTCAATAGCCTGTAAAATATCATGATAAAACAAACATGGACAAGACGGAAAGATCTGTGACCATCCCTTATTGATATGTTACTTCTTTCCTGTCATGAGCTGTTTCTCCTCTGCCATGTGCCATGCTGCCTTGGAGCCAGCCAATTATGACCTGAAGTCTCTGCCAATTGTGGGATAAACAAATTCTTCCTTCTTTAGCTTTAGACCTCCAATATTTCATCTCAGTAATGAGAAAAAGTAGCTGCCACACATGCCTTGGCTTTTCTATATGATCCTTTGCCCCTTGTTCTTTGGCACTCCTGCCCTGCTCTGCTTCCTGACTTCCACAGACTAAGAAGCTTTGGTCCAACACACCATTTAGCCATGAGGCTGCCTTAGAGACAGCCTAACATCAAGTGAATTCTCCTGAAGCATAAGGGAAAGTAAGCCTATTCTACTTTAAATTATAAGTGTCCAGTATTGTTTCTCGCAGTGGGTAAACTTACAGGTTGCAAAAGATGTAAGCATATTGCCCTAAACAATAGTGCCTTTACCTTTGTCTTAACCATCCAGCAAAGTTTAACCATGAGGTATAAAAGGAAAACCATGCTAATATGCTCAGCTGTAAAAGGCCCAAGTGGGCCAGTTGTACCAGTTGTGCTGATAACATTGCCTACATTGCGAGTTGTGCTGATAACCCACTACTATTACCAAATATTGGACTATATACAGGAACTTTCTCCTAGTTCAATGAGAAGAAAGATTTGTACTAATAGTATTTAGAAAAGTTATCACATCTACATCTTGTACTCTGAACAACTGCTGTGAAGACAACAATATACATTGCATTAATTATTGTAGCTGTTCTGCTAACATATTTTGCAACTGTCTCATTGTTATTTCTTTCTCATTAAAATTAATAATTTTTTAAAGTATCTCACAATTGTTAGAGGCATGTTGGCCTTGGAAATGTGAGCATCTTACTGAGTAGAAGTGAGAAGTCTGGCAAGGAAATCTAGTACAAGCTCCTTAAGTGTAAGAGGTTTCATTCTTAAGAAGTAAGAAAGCCCTCAATGAAGAAAGTTCAACAGGAACGAAAGCAACTCAACCAGTCTTTGCTGCTCTGAGTTTCCAGACACGAGTGGAAATAGCTCACATCATGTAGGAGGCCTATTACAGCTGACAAATGACTACAAACACGAGCGTGTTAATGTCATATGGAGCAAAGACAAGCCATCCAGCTGAGCCCAGTCCAGATTATAGAATCATTTGCAGAAAGAGTTGGTATTATTTTAGTGTGCTAAATTTTGGGGCGATTTGTTGCATTGTAATAAACAACAGAAAAAAAAAAAACTTTGCACAGTTTAATGATATGACCATTATGATAGCATTTTAAAAGAATTGAAGTGATAACTTCTCCATTTACAATCCAAAGTAATTTAATGGTAATAGCTATGACTGCCCTGAAATGATCCAAAGCTTCATGAAGTTGATTTAATATATAGCTACTCCAAGTGCCTAATCACATGTCCACTTGATGAATAGTGATTGCATTACCACGAGCAATATAAAGTCTCCCCCACCTCTCTTTCTCTCATTGAATGATCATATTTACATTACAAAATTATTAAACTTGCCGGTCTTGCAGTTAGTTAGTGAAACTCAGGTTTGGTTCTTCCTTGGAGCATTGCTTCTTAGCTCCAGTTCAGACCCCTCAGCCTGACAGCACAGATACTTTATCAAACTGGTACAGACTTTCTAGCTTCCACCTTTGATCTTTGGGCCTTACCAATTCAGATCCATGAAACACACCTGCATGAGCCATTGTCATAGGTTCAGGGCCTCAATTTGGAGTCATAGGAAGTATTGTTGCAGGCTCTAGATTTTCAGCTAGACTCATGCAGGGCATTGCCATGGGATCCAGGCCTTTCACTGGATTCTTTGATCTTTAGTTTGTGGACAGATAACTTAATTAAGTGTGCAATATTGTATTGTCTTCCCTTGCAAAACTCCAGGCTACAAGAAGTGTGTATCCATTTGATTTCTTCACTCATCAAACATTTATCCATTTAATTTCTTAATTTATTCAACATTTCATTACAAAATGATACTCATTTTATTTTATGTTACAAATGGCTACACTACAAAAGTGCATAAATTGGGGCACACAGAGATGGTGATTGAAACAGGGTAAGGTGGTGCACACCTGTAATCTCAGCACTTGGGAGGCTGAAAACAGGAGAATCACTCTGAGTTCAATCTACCTAGTGACACCCTGTAGACCCTGTATGAAATACATTTTAAAAAAGAGAAAGCATCAGTTACCACCAGCCAAGAAAGAATAGAATGAGAGGGAAATAAAAAGGATCTATCAATTGGTAACATGAGATATGTACTGACTTTGAAGAATATTTTGTTGAATGGCTAAAATTTAAAAACATACTTCAAAGATAGAGTACAAATGACCAATAAACAAAAGAAGAAATGCTTAACATCTGTGATCTTAATTTGCATTAGAGAAATCACAAATTGAAAAGACCATGTGATTTCATCTTACTAAGAAATCAAATAATAACAAATGCTGGAGAAACTGCTGGGGGAGAGGTACTCTTCGATACTGTTGGTGGTAAGGTAAATGAGCACAACCATTATAGAAATCAGTATGAAGAATCTTCAAAGAGTAAAAATAGAAATTTTGTTTCACCCACCTGTTCTCCTTGTAGGCATCTTCCTGAAGGAGTTAAAGACATTGTTATGGCTTATGTCTAGTTGTCCCCCCAAAGCCTCATGTAGTTATTGGGCGGGGACTTCTATAGATTGAGACTTGACTCATGAGTCACCGGGATTATGTGTTTTAGTACTGATGGGATTATCGGTCTGAGTAGGTCTGGGACTATGGGTGTGGTCTACGGTGGATGTCCTAAGGCAGAGAGCCTGATAGGAATATAAAGAGAGACAGAGAGACAGACTAGACTGTTGCTCTCTGCTCCGCTGGTTGTTCGGTTGCCTCTGTCACCATTTTGTTGCTGTTCCGCCACCATGAACTGGATGCTCTTTGCTCTGTTCCACTCAGCCTTGGGCCAGCCGAATATGGACTGAAATCTCCACAAACTGTGAGCTAAACAAACTTTTCCTTCCTTCATTTTGAGTGTCGGGTATTTGTCCCAGCAACAAGTGAAAAGTAAGACACATCATAATATAGTGACATTTCATATCCATGTTGATAGCAAGACAGTTCATAACAGCTAAATCTTGGAAGCAGCCTATATAACCATTAATAGATAAATAGGTTAAAAGTGTGATCTTTATACTCAATGGAGTACTACTATTCCATAAAGATTAACTTGAGCTATTTGTAGGAAAATGGGTGCATCATGAGGTCATGATATTCAGTGAAAAACACTGAACAAATAAGCTTAACTATCGCATGGTTTATCCAATATAAGCAACCCAAATTATAAATCCTCAACAAAATAAAAGATAAATAATAGGAAATAAGGAGATACACCTTTCTCAAAAAAGAAGGGAATCAAAAGATGGAGGGAGAGGAAGGGTGAGGAGAAAAAGGGTAAGGAAGAAAATAATTAAGATGTGTTCGTGTACCAACTTTCCACAAAGAATGTAAGCAATGTGAACTGCAAAGATATACTAATGAAATATGTAAAAGTACTGTATAGATGTTGGAAATATATGAAACAATTCTAGCATTCTTAAATTTCTAAAAGGCTATATACATAAAAAATAAGATTAGAGGCGCCTTTTAGCCTAGCTATCCCCCTTTGGGGTATTTTTCCAGAAGTATTTAAAACATTGCACAGTGCTATATACACTTTAATGTTTATAACAACAGTTCATCCTAGTTAAATCTTAGAAGCGACCCAAATATCCATCAACTCAACTCAGGAATGGATAAAAAAGATGTGGTATTTTTATACAATGGATTACTACAAAGAAGCATAAACCTGAGGCTTTTATAGATAAATGGATGCAACTAGAGACCATACTCATAAGTGGGATAAACCAACTCGCACATGTAAAAACTGTATTGTCTTCCTAGTGCAAGAAACTTAAAAAGTAAGACCAAACTATACAATAAATATTGTGAAAGGGAAGAAACTGTTCAAAAGAAAGAATAATTTGATGGGTGAGTGAAGAAAAGAAGGAAAGAAAAAGCAAATATTTTTAAAAGTTAAAGATGTTGAATATACTATTGACCACTTTTAGTTCAATGAATATTTTAGTGCTTATATTGTTTGATCAATTATGTGTGTCTATCTCTTGTAATCTGAACTACTTTCAATATGAGAATACTTAGTGTATTCACCATTGTTAGTCTCTTGGTATTCTGTTTTAAAATTCTGTATTGTTGTTTTTCTCTATAAAATAAAATAAAAAATTAAATACATTGGTTTAACCACTCCAAAGCACTGTTCTATAATCCCTAAGTATCTATTAAACTTAACCAACTTTTAGCTCTTATATCTCAGAAATTCCAGACCTAGATATACACCAAAGGAATATAAGAGTACATGCCCTGTAGTTGCTGAAGCAGGGATTAGACTTGCTTCAATTTTGTACATTCAGCTAGCTACAAAAACACAGTCCTTCTTTCCCACCTGGGGAGCATACTCCTCCAACAAAAGTGACATTTCCTAATCTTCTCACAAAGATGCTGTCTCACTATGACCTCACAGTGCTAGCTGGTTGGGGTTTGTTTCTTATTCAGGACCGGAGAACTACTACATTGAGAACAGCAAGTATAATACAGATCCCAATGCTGAATGCCTCTCATCTTGATCTTCTAAATGCGCACCATTCCTAATGTCTTATCAACTAATGTGCAGTCTTCAAAATAAATTTTTAAAAGACAAGAAAAAATTAAAATGTCTTGAAAGAAAGTGCCAATATTCAATTATTTCCCCAATCTTGTATATCTGTTAATCTGAGTGACGGATTTGAAGATTAAAAAGAGATAATATAATAACCACTGTTAATTAGCTATTCTCGTTTTGAAAATCTGTAACGTGCATTGTTGTATGTTACCCGTTTCTGACTTTTTTTCTAATTGTTTTGGCTTCTGTATTTACTCTTCAACATAAAATTTTAAAGAAAGGAAAAGAATAGAATATTCTCTCATCCTGAATGACAGGATGCATAACCTGCTGTTAGGCTCTTATGTCTCCCTGGGGAGGGCTGTGCTGTGTGCCTGTGCTGTGCTTTCCTCTGTGGTCCTCAGACATTGCTTAGGGCCATACCAAGCCCTGGTGGTTAGCAGCTACAGTCTGGCTTTAAAGAAAGCTTAGAGATGTTTGCACAGGACCTGGAGTCAGTGGCCTGGGCCAGAGACCTCTGTTATCTGTACCAACAGTCAGCAAACAGACTTTCAAGCCATGAGCTAAAGAGCTCACATTCTTGCGGCATCTTCCATACTTTTCCTTACCACATGACAGCATCTTTTGCCAGGCCTTCCTATTCTTTAAATGGTTGTTGCCTTTCTGCAAATTAGCAATTAAGACAAGTAAGTGGGCAGGGGAGATAGCTCAGTGGAACAAGCGACTGCTTAGGCAAGCACAGGAACTGAGGTTTGATCCCTTGCACCACACACCATGCAGCCCCCTCAACCCTAGACATGTTGGGCTGGCCACCGAGACGAGGTGTAGTGGGGCATGCCTATAATTCCAGCACCGGGGAGGCTAAAAATAGGCAGATCACTATGAGTCTGAGCTGTGTAGTGAGACCCTGTACCAAATTCATTTTTAAAAATTGAAAAGAAGGAAAGACAAATAACCACATTCATCTCAACCTTACATTTGCCCATCCTGAAGCCTTTGGGTTGCAAGTTAGCTGATCATACCATGTCTAATATGAAGTTAACACAACTGACACAAACAACATCCTTTCCCACCCTTACATTTCCCAGAGAACTCGCTTTTCCAGCTGACCTGATGGAAGGTCTTCAGTGTTGTTCTCAGTGAAGGTGCTTGTGCTTTCAAAGACAAATGTGTCACCCCATAGCCCAATTAAACAGTTTTAATTATTTTATCCAATGTTTGTTGGTTTTCTAAATTTGGCCAAGTAAAGTTTGAGTTGCATTTGCCTCATTGTCATTAAGACATAAGACCATAAATACTTTTCAAGCAACCGAAAAGTCCAGTAAATACAGGGAGTTGTCGATACTATTTATGCTTGACAAAAGACTATTTTTCTTATTTTGAATTTTCACATATTAAAAATCATCATTCATGCTTTTACATTTTTTTTTCTCTAAATTGATGCAGTGTCTGATTCCTCCAGCTAATGGTTAAATTAAATTATTTTCTCCATATATCCTTAGTTTAGGTGCCTCCAAAGCATTTTTGAATTTCCACTCCGCCCTTCCACTACACAAGATAGGAATAATGTCTTACTGGCCTTCTCCCTAGTGAGCCTCTTACTCTCTATCCCCATTGCTATTAGCCACACCCACACCCTCTTCACCCGTGTCATTCTCACCATGGCTTCTCCATTTCTAATCATGTTACACATCACTTCTAGCTCATATCGTCTTTTGGAATACTACAATTTTATTCTATAGATAAAAATTCCATTATTTTTTCCTTCTTTCCAGATCTCTGTAATGACTTTGAAGAGCATAGTAGTCCTTTTTGGGACTGCGCATTATGCTTTTTGTTTGTTTGTTTGTTTTTTGTTTTTGTTTTTGTGCCTGTTGCAACTGTACATTAACAAAATTACCATGAGAATTTCCTTGTGAATATTTGGTCACAGTTCACTGACTCACTGGTGGTCACATGGCCCAAGAGGAACAGCTTATTATTGTCCCCTGTAACACAGGCTCACCATGAAGAAGGAATAAATATGTCTAATGCTGTGCTTAGCTTAGAAAATATAATGACTTAGGGGTAGAAACTAATTTTATTCACTTATAAAGTTTATATGGAATATAAAAGAATAATGATAACAATGTAAAAACTCAAATATAGGAGAGTTATAAATGATATGTATGTACATAGATAGATGATAGACATAGATGATAGATGATACATAGATAGACAGAAAAGCATGATTTGTCATCATTTTGCTTTTTTTTTCTGAGTCTTGTGATATTATTGTTGATCATTCCACTTACGATAAATTTTTATTTTTATTTTAACAATTAAGAGTTATTTTTGTAATATTTTTGATCCATGCAGTCCTATTTCAAGACCCACATAGATTAGTCCCCGACTTATGAATGAGTTACCTTCCAGGAGAATACTTCTAAGTTGGAATCATTTGACAAAGTGAGTCTTTCACTGTCCTGTCATTGACTAAAATGATATTTAACCACACAGTATTTTCACCTGAAAAAACTATACAAAGTAAAATTGAGAATCTGACGATTTCCCTAACACTTTAAAATTTTGTAGGGCCAGCCAAATAGCTCAGCAGATTAAAGTACCTGTAAATAGGCATAGGGGCCATGGGTTCATTTGCTGGGACCTGGTGTTCCACCCTCATCCTGGGGACACTGTGAGAGGGCAATGGAGACTGGGTGTGGTGGTGCACAGCTGTAACCACAGCTCTTGGATGGCTGTAAACAAGTGGATCACTGTGAGTCTGATCTAGTAGTGATACCCTGAACTCCCTGTAGACCCTTCCCTAAAATATTAAATAAATAAATACTTTTAAAGTATACATGGAAATATAGTCAAGACTCTCTTGACTTCCTTGATATTTAAATTCTCTCTTGTTTCTCTGATCCTCAACTTACCATCCCGTCTTTTTCTCTCTGGCTCTTTTTTTTTTTTTAAATGTTTATTTATTTATTTATTTTTTTCTTGTTTCAGAACTTTTGTTTGTTTGTTTATTTTTATGGCCGGCTCAGCCTGCCCTGAGGGCAGGGCTGGAGCAGCATGTGCCGGGCATCGAACTGCGGTCCCTGCAGCTGCCTAAGCTTTCCTAAGCAGGCGCTTTAGACCACTGAGTCATCCTGCTGGGCCCCTCAAAATAATAATCTTTATGTTACGTAAAATATACTTCAGTAAAAAGTAGCAACTTTTAAAAAGTAGAAACTAAATTGGAACCAGATCTCCAGTCATGGTTGGTTAATACTGCTATAGAGTTGTTCACCTTCAAAAACAATCCAAATTTAATACTGTTCATCCCCATTAAGTTAGTACATGTTGGACTCCTCTTCAGCATGTGGTCAGCTGGTCAGCTTGTTATTTTGCTTTCTTCCCTGCACTCTGGTTGCACTTTTAATACTTTCCTGGTACTCGCTTAATTAGGTTCTTGCTGTTCTTTTGAGGTTGTCATTGGTAATGTCCAGTTTAAATTTTATTATGCATCTCTTTGGTTTTTATGAAGAATACACATTTTAAATAGTTTGCAGTATATTTGTGAATATAAGGAAGACATGTTTGTCTGTGCTTCACAAATTCATTACTGAAAAGACAGGCTAGAGGGGGCTAATGACTGATTCTACAGGACGTCAGTTGACCTATCCCCTTCCTGATAAAGGGCCCCTAGCCCGAGAGGATCAGCTAGTGGTAAATCTCGAAATGACAAACAGAAATCTGCAGTGTCATTATCACTAAGCCAATACCATTAAAGGTTAGTGTTTATTGACACTTCAGGTGACTGGAGGAGGTCTCTGTAGTCCACGCTAATGAGGAGAACCTCTCCATTACCTCTTATCGGGATGTAGCAGCAGCGGCAGCTACAATATGAAGGTGGAAGTTACTGGAAAAGCGTTGACACGCACCAGATGCTGGCCCTTAGTGTTAATGCATACGCTCATGGACAGGCTGCACTCAGATGTCCAGCCTACAAAGACCTCTGTTTCAGTTTACTGTTTGCCAGAGCTTGTGTCCATAGCACTATACTGATCTCCAGAGCTCAGTACTGAAGAGATCGTCTTCATGTATATGTCTGTCTCCCACCGCTTTCTTTAGGCACATACAACAAGCAGAGCACAAAGGCGAAAATCTTCCCAGTTGCTTCATTTCCTAGATTCCCGCCACCGTTATTGTTTACTGTGAGGGGGCCGACTTTGTTGACCCCAATCATCCGTAGAGCATCTTCATAAATGTGTCCTTTCTCTGTTTTACTAGTATCATAATTAATTATATTTTTCTCAGGATCAATTCACATTAACATTTTTATTTGTTCATAAAGGAAATGTAATCTTACTACCATTAATGAAAGGTAAGATTTAAAGTCACATTAAAATAAGCACATAGCTATTAATTGCTCTCTGCCTACATGACATGCCTTCTAACCGTCTTCTGCAAGTATGTACTTCCAGAGAAGTGATGCAGTCAGACAGAAAAACATACTTCCTGACCTCCTTTGTAGTTACACTGGCCCCAGATATAATTCTGGCTCACAATGAAAGGAGAGATTGAGCAAAGGAGATTTTGAGAAAACTCTTTTTTTTTTTTTGTCTTTTTGAGACAGGGTCTTGCTATGCAGTTCAGGCTGGCTTTAAGCTCACTTTTGTAGCCCAGGCTGGTCTCGAACCCACACTGATCCTCCTGCCTCAGCCTCCCAAGTGCTGGGAAGAGAAAACTCTTGAAGAGGTAGTTGACTTGCATTTCCTGGACCCTTCTCTTTGTCCTGAAAATTGGCACATTAGAGGGGAGGTGGCTGTCTTGGGGCCACAGACCACAAGCGAAGGGAGCGTGCCACACCCAACTTCATGTTAGATAAGAGAGATAAATTCAAGAGATCGCGGTCAGGCAGAATTATGAATGAGCTCATTCTCAGACGCAATAAGCAGGTGAACAAATGTGTAAATTAATCTGCCTAATTTAGCTATTTCACAGAATGTGTTCATATTTCAAAATATCATGTTGGACACAATAAGCATATTTACATTTTATTTACCAGTTAATCTGACAAATTTTAGAAAGTTAATTAAACTGAAATCTAAACAGAGTAGTGTCTTTGGTTAGAGTATAATAAAAAAAGGGCTTCCAACTTATTTAAGTAACTTTTAAATGAAGCTATTGTTATTAGAAGCCAATATAGTACTAACTGAGAATTTATCCTCATTTCACTTAAAATTGTCTGATACGTCACCATCGGTTTAGGCATTGCACTTTGCTAAGTGATTTGGCAACTGAACGTGGTGTGTGAAAAGTGACTTCCTTGAGGACAGAGGTCATTTTTATTTTTCCCATCAGCCAGAGCTAAATTTAGAAGGGCCCCAAACAGTACCTCGCCCCTTTGAATATGAATTGCTGGTGGGCAGCTTCTAGATTCTCCCTGTCATTGAAGATGACTTAAATGGCTGTGGTATGAATTCAGATTTATTCAGATATAAGTAGTTACAATATGACAAGGTCAGTCCCAAGCCAGACTTGTATCCTAAGATGGCTTTTCTGCATGGGAATAGGCATCCAGGTATCCTTGCCGGATGTTCTGAGTTACAACACCAGCTACTGCCTCTCTCTGTGCTTTAAGTAAGACAATGAAGTTGCTCAATCTCTTGCTTATTTTTAGAACAAAGACTACACAATCAAAAGCCAAGACAGCTGTGGTTGATGGGACCTAAGGTTTTGAGCTCATAGTTTCTACTTCCCTTGACTATTTTACTCAATGAACACTTAACATATATAATTTGTGCTTAATGAGCAATAGAAATACTTTGAAAGATACTATCAATATTGATGAAACAGAGCTACCATTTTAAAACTTGCACTGCATGCTGAGAATATAGCCTTTCATTCAATCTCTGAGCCATTTCATAAGATAGCTATTAATTTTTACTTTTGTTATTATCTAGACTTTATATTTGAGGAATTTAAAACATAGAGATTATGAGCCCATCAGCCAAGATCACACAGTAAGTAGTAGGCATGAAAAATGAAATTCTTTTCTGTGTGAACCTAAGGTCAGAGCTTTTAAATGTTTCTATCATTTATGGATCTCAGTGCAAAAATACCCTGACATCTTCATGTGTTAGCCAATCTCCATTAAGTATTTATACTTATATTATTATATAATGTGGTTATATATTCATATTTTATATTAACTCAATAAAATTTTTAATAATTCCCTAATAAAACAACCTAATTGACTATTTATTAGTTAGGCAAGTTATTCATTTGTATTTAGTTAAGACATGTGGCATTAACTGTATGCCAAGTGCTCTACTAAGGATTATATAGGTATTGTTATCTTCTTAATTTAGATTTTAAACTAATGAACTGAGTAATTAATTTAGGCAAGAGGAAAGTGAGACAGAGATAACTCAAGTCACTTCATAAAAAATGATGCTTCTAGTACCATAAGCAATGCCAAGACGTTCTTCTGCAAAGTAGGAAGATTATAGGCATAATCCCTGAATTCTTGTCACCTCTGGCATTGGTCAATTATACGAGGAACATGCGGCCACGAAGTAGAAACGGTTTTCTGACCCTTTCCCAGCATAAGTACTTTTCCAGCCTAATCTTTGGCATCTTTTATATATAAAGAGTTATGGAACACTAACAGAAGTGAGATGATTGACGTTGTTTTTGCCATAACATGATCTAAAACACTAGTGGCAACCCTATGGTACTCCTACTGTTTCTTTTTCTAAGACAAGGAATGCTGATATATGAATTGTTTTCTCTAAACTAAAAATCTCAGTACTCAGGTTTAACTGCAGGGTTGGCACTTGGCGATAACTAAGTGAATTCAGGAGTTCGGGTTGGGTACTCATTTGTAAAAGGTATCTGCTGGTCAGCTGTGGGAAATCAACATGATTAAAAGACATGCTTAGGGAGACTGCAGTTTCTGTTTAATGTTATACCTTTTCTGGTAGAGCAATGGTCCTCAAGGCCTTTGCAATAACACAGAGGCATCTCCCATTAGACTCTCCAGGTTAAAATTTCCTGAACACCATGAAGATGTTCTTTTATTGGGAAAACAGCTTTGTTAGATATTGTTTACACCTGTGCAGAACCTTATTGCCCTTACTTATAACAGTGAACTTCAGAAAGCTGGGCACACTCCATAGCGTGAACTTACTCTGTGGCGTCACTTCAGCGACACAAATGCAGTGACCCGTGATGCCGACTCTCCTCCTAGCTCCTCTTTGGCAGACTGCCTGGTGCCCTTGCCTCCGTGCTTGATGTTTCTGCTTGTTGATCATTTTTAACCTCTTGAGGATTTCTCCTGGCTCCTGGGGACTTACTTTCTCAGATGTCTTGAAATTTAGATTCCTTCTGCTGGAGGTGACCCCATTCTAGTAACGGATGCAGGTGCACCACAGTGCAACTGCCTTGGACTGGGATGAAGACTGGGGCAGAGGCAGAGCTGAGTGTGTTTCCTTTTCACAGCCGCTTGTAGGCTCATAACAGGGCAAGATTTCTCCGGAGCTCTTTGTCCTACTTCTTTTACTGCCAGCAAGTTACACTTGAAAGCAGACCTCAGTATATTATTATATGAGAAGCCAACTCTCCCAACCAAGAGGGATAGGTGAATATTCAGGGATTCCTGTACTTAACTGTTGAGTCTCATGCCATTTAGGGTTTCTATGAATCCTTCCAGAATGACAGAGGACTTAGTCTGCCTTCCTATTAAAGCACCTTCACTGTTCCCTTTGTCCTCATATCCTTGTGTTGACCAAAGTAGCTATCATTGCAGTCCCATACAAGAGTACAGGAACATACAAGTGAGGATGATAGTCTGCTTGGCTTTCCCTCAGGACAGCCCAGTGGTATCGATGCCTGCCTAGCCAGCACAAAGGCCCGACTTCAATCCCTGGTATTGTCAGAAACAAACAAACAAACAAATCTGAGTGCATTTTTTAAAAATAAAAAAGTCTAAGAAAAGAAAATTAATTTTTATAATTGATAATACATTTATCCAGATTTTCCATGGCATGAATATTACAATTCTTTTATTTTAAAGAAAAAAAAACAATGAAGATGATACAGAATTTCAAAAAACAAGATGGCAGGAAACTAAAGATTATTATATTTCATATGGTTATCTCCAAAGTAGTTGCTTAGGTAACTACTTTGCTATAGGCATTCAAAATCAATCAAAAAAGTAAACACTAGTTGTGCCATTCAATGAAATACAAATTATTAGTACAATTATCTTAGCTGTTGTGTGTGTGTGTGTGTGTGTATTTTCCATCCTTTCCTTCTTTCCTCTTTTCCCTCATCCCAGTTGTTCTTTCCTTTTAAGCCATTTCTTTCTGTTTCACAATATCTCTTGTACCTTTCAGATTTTATTTAATCTTTTAGTTTCTTACACCAAAAAGATAATGTGATATTTGTACATGAGAGTCTGGTTTATTTCATTGATGAGCATGGTCTCTAGTCGTGTCCATGAACCTCCAAAAGTCTCAAGTTTATCTTTCCTTATAGCTGAGTAGTAATCCACTGTATAAAATGCCACATTTTTTATCCATTCTTCAGTTGATGGGCATTTGGGTTGTTTCCAAGATTTAATTATGACAAATCATATCACTGTGCTATGATATTTTCAGTTTTTCTGGAAAAATACCCAGAAAGGGAACAGCTTGGTTGAATGGGACCTTTAATCCTCATTTCTGAGGAATCTTCTCACTGATTTCCACAGTGAGGATCCTGATTGACTTAAAATATATACAGTCTAGCCGGGTGTGGTGGCGCACGCCTGTAATCCCAGCACTCGGGAGGCTGAGGCAGGAGGATCAGTGCGAGTTCGAGACCAGCCTAGGCTACAAAACTGAACCCAAGGCCAGCCTCAACTGCATAATGAGACCCTGTCTCAAAAAGACAAAAAACAAAACAAAACAAAACAAAATATATACAGTCTATCTTTCTCCCATCCTTTCTCAAAGGGTCCTGAGGCTTTTTGCCTGCGTGACTATATACTGCAGAAAGAGCAAAGATCAGACATTTTGGAGACTACTGGACACTGGTTCAGAACTAACATGATTCCAGAGGATCTAACATGTCACCATGGCCCTCTAGTATAGGTGTCTATGGAAGTCAGGTGATAGATGGAATTTTAGCAAAGGTCTAACTCACAGTAGGTCCAATATGTCTTCAAATCGCTCTGGTAGTCATTTCTTCCATTTCAGAATAAATTAATGGGACACATGTACTGAGTATTTGGTACCATCCTCACATTGGTTATCTGACTTGTGTGAGGGCTATTATGGTTGGAAAGGCCAAAGGCAGGCCATTAGCATTGCCTTTTCCTAGTAAAAGAGTAAGTCAAGAGCAATATTGCATTTCTAAAGGTATTGCAGAAATTAGTGTCACCTTCATGGGCTTGAAGGGTACAGGGGTGGCGGTCTCCACCATATCACTATTTAATTCTCCCCTTTGGTCCATGCAAAAGATGGGTCTTAAAGGATCGTAGTAGATTGCCATAAACTGAATCAACTGGTGATTCCAGTTGCAGCTACAGTTGAACAGGCTAACCCAGCTGTTATTTGGCACACAAGTATTGATTTACCAAATGCCTTCTTCTCCATATCTATCCATAAGGACCATCAGAAACGATTTTCTTTCAGCTGACAAGGCCAGTAGTATTCCTTCACTATCTCACCTCAGGGTTATTAATTTGCTAGCCCTATGTCACAAATTAGTTCATAAGGATCTAAATTGCCTTTCTTTCCCACAAGATATCACAGCAGTCTATTACATTAATTCTTTATGCTGAAGCAGGAGGTGGTGTTCATTCTAGATTTCGTTAGTATAGCATTTGAGAGCCATGGGTTGGGAAATAAATCCAACAGAAATTCAAGGTCCTTTTACCTCAGTGAAGTTTATATAAATCCTGTGGTGTGGAGCATATACAGATATTTCTTCTATTTTATTTTAGTTTATTTTAGTTTAGTTTAGTTTATTAGTTGAACTGTATTTTACAGGGGATTCTATTCTTTCTTTGGTGTCGAGGACTGAACCAAGGGCTTCCAGCCTGCTAGGCAAGCATTGTACTACTGAGCCAAATCTCCAGCCCTATAGATATTTCTTCTAAAGTAAAAGATAAATTTCTGCATCTGGCTTTTCCTAAAACAAAACAAAACAAAGATGCCTAGCAGGGCTATCCTAGAGATCCAATGAGGTGTCAGTAGTACATAAGGATGCTGCCTGGAGTCTCTGGCAGGCGCCCATAGATGAACGGCAGCAGAGGCCTTTAAGATTTTGAAGCAAGGCTCTGCCTTCATCAGCAGACAGTTCTCCCCCTGAAAAACCACTCTTACCTTGCTCCTCCACACTAATGGAAACTGAACACTTGACCATGAGAGACACCAGGTCACTATGCGACTCCAGTGGCCTATCATGGCCGATGCATTATCTGATCCCACCAATTCATAATGTTGGATGTGCACTGCAATGGTCTGTTATTAAAGGAAAAAATATATTCAGAATCAAACCAGAGCAGGTCCAGAAGGTACAATTAAGTTACTTGAGGAAGTTGCTGAGATGTCTATGACTCCTATGCCTATTGTACTACCTCCTATTTCCCAGCATGCACCTATGGCCTTGTGTGGCATACCATGTGATCAGCTTTCAAAGGAAGTAAAGGCTAGACCTGGTTTATAGATGGCTTTGCATGTTCTGCAGTCACCACCTGCAAGTGGATAGCTGTAACATTACGTCTCCTTTCTGGGACATCCTTGAAGGATAACGCTGAAAGGACATCATCATGGTGGGCAGAATTTCAACAGCATAATAAATTTTCCCTGGCAGGAGAGATAGTCAGATGTGTGACTATGTACTGCTTCATAAGCCACAGCCAATGGTCTGGCCAGATGGTCAAGATGTGGAAAGAACATAACTGGAAAATTGGTGGCAAAGGTAGTTGGGAAAGAGATTTATGGGTGGGGCTCTCCATGTTGGCAGAGGATATAAAAGTATTTGTTTTCCATGTAAACGCTCACCAAAAGGTGACATGGGCAGAAGAGGACTTTAGTAATTCAATAGATAAGAGGACCCATTCTGTTGATAGTGTCCAGCCTCCTTCAGCCATCCATGCTCAACGGACCCACGAACAGAGTGGCCATGGTAGCAGAGATAGAAGTTGTGCATGGGCTTAGCAACATGAGCTCCCACTTATCAGAGCTGATCAGACTATAGCCACTGCCAAATGCCTAGTATACCAGCAGCAGAGGCCAATATTGACCACCCAATATGGTACTATTCTCCAAGGCATTCAACCTTGGACCTGGTGGCAGGTTGATTGTATTGGACCAGGATTCAATCCTGGAAATGAATGCAGTTGGCCCTCACTGGCACAGGCATATACTCTGGGTATCGATTTGCCTTCTCCTCACATAATGCTTCTGCCAAATCTATCATCTGTGAACTTACAGAAAACCTTACCCACCATCATGGAATTTGATGTAACATTGCCTCTGACCAAGGAACACATCTTGCAGCCAAAGAAGTGAAGCAGTTGGCTCAGAATCATGGAATTTCTAGGTCTTACTATACTCTTCACCATCCAGAAGCAACTGGATTGATAGAAAGGTGGAATGGTTTTTTCACAATTAAGGTGCAAGCTAGGAGGCAATAGCTTGCAGGGTTTGGGTAAGGAACTTCAAAAGGCTGTGTAGTCTTTGAATCAGCACCCACTGTGTGGTGTTTTGTCTCCCATAGCCAGAATTCAAGGGTTCAGGAATTAAGGGGTGGAAGTAGGAATGGTACCACTTATCATTACCTCCAGGATCCACTAGCAAAACTTTTGCTTTCTGTCCCTACAACCTTATGTTCTGCTGTTTCAGAAGTCTTAGCTGCAGAGGAGCAGAGGTTTGTACCAGGAAGCACAACAATGAAACCATTGAACTGAAATCTAAGGCTTCCCCCTGGTCATTGTGACTTCCTTATGCCTTGGAGGAAGCAAGCTAGAGAGTCACAGTGTTTTCAAGGGTGGTTACTCTATCAAGGGGCAATTGGATGACTTTCTATAATGGAAGAAAGGAATAATATACCTGGAGTGCAGGAGATCTTTTAAGTTCCCCTTAGTGTTGTCATGCCCTGTATTAAAATCATTGGCAAACTACAACAACCTAATATAGGCACAATGACAAATGGCCCAGAGCCTTCAGGAATGAAGGAAGGTATGGTTCAGTCCACCAGGGAAAGAACCAACACCTGCTGAGGTACTTGCTGAAAGTCACACAAATACAGAATAGATAGTGGAGGAAGGTAGTTCTAAAAACCAGCTACAGCCCTGTGATCAGTTATAGAAAAGAGAGTTGCAATTGTAATATTTCTCCCTTAATATGGTTCTAATGTAATATAATGCTGATAGACTTAATATTGGTTCTTGAGGACTATTTAGCTGTGTTATGATGTCCAACTTGTGAAATGATAATAGGCATCACCTGGGGGCTGGAAAGCTAGCTCTGTGGCACAAGTGCCTGCCTGGCAAGTGCAAGATTGTGAGTTTGAAACCCAGTCCCACAAAAAAAAAAAAAAAGAATAAACACCAACTAAGGAAAGCCCATCTGCTATTTTGGTGAGGGAATTAACTTATTTTCTTTTGTATGGAGGATAGTTATAATGTGTTAGGGTTAAATATAAGCATGTCTTTGTGTATGGAAACTAGTTTGAAGAAATGTGTCTGTCAGGTTGACAAGGGGTGGATTGTAATGGTTGACACATTGTGTCAATTTCAGAAGTTTAGATTTAAGGAAGTAACTCAGCAGGAGGCCAGGGTTTTCCACCCTCAGTCTGTGCAAGTAGGAGGCTAGAAGATTGTGTGAATGCTACACCTGCCCTAGGGTATGCAGCCTGCTTACAATATAAGAGAGGAAATGAGGCTTGCCCTACTCCCTTTTCCTCTTGTTGGTTTTGCTTTTCTCTACTGCTTTGAACTGCTTCCCCTCTGCCATGACTCCTTGTCTTGGAGTTAGCTGATTACTGGCTAAAAGCTCCACAAACTGAGCTAAATAAACTTTTCCCTCCTTAGTTTTGGGTGACAGATATTTTGTCACAGCAATGACAGAAGAAAAAAAATCGCCATGAAGAGACACTGTTTCTCTCGAGCAGTGACCAGTGGACTCAATGTTTCATTTTATCAAGATCATGTGTCAGAAAATAATCTATAACATTTCAGTGTAAAAGTCAATGCCAAATCCAAGTTAAATTGGTTTTAGTTGGAAGCTGATGCAATTGAGGTCAGATGGAAAGAAAATTAATTTTTGTAATTGTTAGTGCATTTCTGCAGATATTACTGAGCATGAATATTGTAATTCTTAACAAACCCAGAAATGCCCTCTACAAAGCAGAACACCAGAAGTAGACTCATTTCAAAACTTACAGAAAAGTTTCCTGCCTCAAACCATCTTGGATATCTAAAGATTAGAATATTTAAATAAACTTTTTAATGCAAATGTTTTGCTACTATTTGGACCCAAAATTGCTTCCTATCATCTGTCAGCTTCACTCAGCATTTCATATCATGGGTGAAGCAAAATGATCATTAGAAGTTAGTCCACTGTAAGTGAAAACATAAAATAAAAATAAAAAGCTCACGGGAGGTATTTTCCATGCATGTCTACTTGAAAGAAGTTGCATCCTGACAAAACGAAGGAAAGGACTTAATGTGCTGATATTTCAAAACTATCTTTTAATACAATAAAATGTGATTTTCCCGTATGTGGTTTTGAAATTCAAATGATGGAAACTTGATGGGCAAAGCTGTTTCTCTAGAAATGGGCAAGATGAAAAAGCCGACCTTTTTGAAAATAAATTTAATTCTCATCTTTTAAATAAATATTTACTAAGGGTTTACTCAGGATCAAAAGGATATTTAAAAATGCTAAGTGAGTACAAAGGAGAGCACGATGCTACAGAGCACAGGCCACTGTCTGTTGGAGAAGGGGAGGGTGCCAGGGAGGAAGCCACGGAGGTGCAGGCCATTTGGGACAGGTAGACTGACTAAAGATAAATAGACACTGGAAGAAACATTTCAGCACAAGAGATGCCATGCCATAGGTTGATTGGAAGAAAATCGGAGGTAATGTTTAAGGAAAAAGCAGCTAGCTGGCACTTAGCCTCCTACAGAAGGTACAGAACGATATTCTGAGAAGGTAGCTTGGAGCTGCAAAAGGTAGAATGCAAAAATGTGTGTGTGTGTATGCTTCATTGGAACGAAGACACCTCAAAAGTGGAACGTCAGGTAGGGAGACATGGTAATGGCCTAAGCTGAGCAATGACGCCGTGGATACCCAGGTAAGTGGAAGTTAAACGAAACCAGAATTTCAGTGGAAATGGAAAGATCAAGACTACAAAGTGCTACAGAAAGAACGAGGAAGAGAAAGCTCAGAGTAGAGTGTCACTGGATTTAGAATATAGGTGACTGATTAAGCGAAGCCAACTAATTCTGTAGTATCATAGTCTGGGGGTCTTCCTGAAGCCACCAGAGTATAAGTAGTGAAGATTTATTTAAGAGGTAACCTGAAGAAGCAGGGGGGTGGGGGGATCATCACCATGCACCAGGGTTGAGTCAATAACTGAAACACCAGGGAATAACAGGCACCCTAGAATTGCTGCTGCTAACATCAAAGAACTGAAGGACTTTGCCTAAAAGTTCAAGCCTTGATCAGCTGCAGCTTATTCCTTGGATCTTTACTAAATATGCACAAGTTGTACACACTTGTGATACCCACTTTCAAAGCTACCCCACAGATTTAAATGGTTGCAGAAATTCTCACTGTCCCATTTATTTTGTAAGAAGAAAACACTTTTAAAAGAGTTTACCTTGCTTCATTAACCTTTCTGATAGCATCATTTGCCACAACTTGATCACTTCAACAAATCTTGTTGTAAGAGACACAGGCAACATTTTAGCTGAATGATTATTGTTCCACATAAAGCTATGTTTTTGTTACAAAAGCAGGAAGAGTGCATAGATACTAGGTGATAGAGATCAGTCTCTGCTATAGTGCATAAAAGTATATTTAAGTCAATACTAAGTTTTTTTTTCTTCTCATTATTGGTCCTGCCTCATCCATTAGATGTCTAGTTCCTTGAACACGAGAACTCTTAGGTTTACTATATTATTATTCAGTGTGACTCATGCCTTGGGATTTATTTTTCCTCTTGTACTGTATGGACCACTTTATGCCTTTTGGCTTTCCTATAAACGAAATCAGCATCATTACTCCAATTAAAGGGAAGAGGGAGGATACTGAATAGCCAGCTGAAATTTCTGAACTTCCCAAACCTCAATTTCAGGCTTTATCAAAGAAGCAGGTGGCCCCAGAGACAGAACTTGTGGGTTATCTGACATATTTAATTATTGAAACAGCAGAATCATAGAGAACTCTTTTAGAACAAAATTTCTTCTTCATTTGCCTCATGCATTGGCCCCAAGATAAACCTAAATTA
Organism: Myocastor coypus; assembly: GCA_004027025.1. Taxonomy (NCBI): domain Eukaryota; kingdom Metazoa; phylum Chordata; class Mammalia; order Rodentia; family Myocastoridae; genus Myocastor; species Myocastor coypus. Next base: position 168,450 of record PVJA010000016.1, on the reverse strand, counting down.
CTATCTTCTGGGCTTAGCCAGGACAGAGTCTATTTTTAAAAAATGCTTTTCACAAAATTAGATATCTGTATTCTGTAGTTGTGGACTTGGACTCAGCAGATAACGGCGAGACTTCATTTTCTTAATTAGTGGCACAAAGCATTGTAAGATAGTAGCCATCTAAATATCTTTGTTTCCTCATTTTGAAAACAAGCACAATCATTCTGCCAGGATATTTGAAAGGCAGGGATATTTAAAAAAAATCCCAGTCTTTTAGCACAGTAGCCTATTAGAACATGAACTTAAAACTGAATTCTCTGGCTGTTTCTAAGTATAGAGGAGATCCTGATTTGATCTTGGACCTCTTGGATGTTGGGAATCACTGCCATTACTAATCATCTAGTGAAAAGCCCCTGAGATTCCTGGAGCTTCCCCAGCATCTCCTCTCCAGAGTCTTGGTCACCTGGCCTTGACTTTCCTCATAATGCAAAGAGGCTTCCAAATGACAGATCCCAGAGGGAGCACCTCCAAATGGTTCTTCCAAGCACAACAAATCAATCCCCACTCCTTGCATATTCTGAGTATTATTAGAAAGCACATACATATTTCAGAGTTATATCTTAATAGAATTGGAGTTCATTTAGCCAACAATTACAGTAATAGAAAGATTGGCAACCACTCCAAATCAGGTTTAGAAGAATTAATGGCCTGGGCTGCCAACACTTCAGTGTGCACAGCTCTAGAAGCCAATGGGAAGCTAGTGCCCTTCCCTGGGGCTGCGGTGAACCTGGGGCATTCTAATGGGGCTGGTTGAGTAACCATGATCACCACTTTTCACACCAAAAAGTAAGCACTCTGAAAAGCCTTTGCCTCCTGTTATCTATATTCTGCTAGCATCCTGGATTCCAGTTTTTAAGAAACTGTGTGTTCAGAAACGTGCACAGAGCACTGGAAACAAAAAGTGATTGTATTTTGTGGAGGGAACAGTCCTTTAGGTAATAAATAAGTCCCATACCACTATCAATCTCTAAATAACTTTCTGATCAAATTCATATATTCCTTTGATGCCAATTACTTGCTACTATGTTACATTATCTTGAAGGAAAATGTATTTCTGATTCATCCTCTCTTTGTACTTAGACCAGCCAAATAAATTCAAACGCCATCTGACTAGCACAACTCACTGTACTTTCGTCCCTTGTAATTAGCGTATACTTTCCAAAATAATTGCAAAAATTATAAGTGACAAGGTTTAAAAAAACTAGAGACAAGCAACTGAGAAAATAAAAAGGAAACATGAAAGACTGAGCAGCATTTTACAAGACATCCAAGTCAGGTCGAGGCAAAACAGAAAGGTGAAGAAGAATGCTAGGAGGTCCCTCACTGCCTCTCTCTGCTGCTTGCTCTCCAGAGGCCCAGCAACCTAGGGAATGAATAAGAACCGGCCGTGAATCTTCCTGTTCTACCCATAGATCTTAAACCCATGTTAGGAGAAGTGCATTGCTTGATGGATTCTGAAGTAAACAAAATTAGATAAATGGAGTGCATTAGAGATGATTTTCTAAACCGTGGAAGAAAAAGATATAAAAGTGATAAAAGAAAAACTAAAACAGCATTCAATAGGAAATTTATCTATACACAGCTTTTATTCTTGGAGGATGCTTTCGGACAATAAGGAAATAAAGTACATGAGAGTTAATTGTGATATGTCAACTTGATTTTTTAAAAAATGTATTTAGTACAGGGTCTCACTACACAGATGAGGCTCGTAGTGATCCTCCTGTTTTCAGCCTCCCAAGCGCTAAGATTACAGGCTTGCTCCACTACACCCATTCTCATTTGCTGTCTCAGTGTTCCCGAGGACAGGGCGGGCATGGTATGTGGTGCCGGGACTGAATCCAGTTCCTGTGCTCTGCCTAAGCAGGTGCTTTAGTTCACTGAGCTCTCTGGCCGGCCCTCAAGTTGAATTTTTAGGAGATGCCTCTTGGGTTTTGGGTGCATCTAAGGATGATTGACAGGTAGGCTGTGAACTTCATAGATCAATACAACTAAGGTGGAATGATGCATCCCAGCAGCAACCAATAAGCTCCTGGGAGGAGTAAAAAGGGAAGAAGGAAGTGGGACACTTCCTTTGTTTCTTTAGAGGAGCTCAGTCGTTAAGGCTGCTTCAGATATTTGTCTACACCTCCTTTAAGCTTCCAGCGCAAACTCTTTAGCCTTTCAAGGGAGACCCTGCTGATCCTCCCACTAGTTCACAATACTGCAACGATTTCCAGGCCTTTAAATCTAGACCGCATCTTCTGACTTTTTGGTGGGTGTCGATAACCATTTTCCACTTTTCTACTTATTTCTCCAAATGGCGACTACAATCCTGCTTAGTAAATCCTTTAAGTGTCTGTCTGTCTGTCTGTCTGTCTGTCTGTCTGTCTGTCTAATCTGTTCTGCTAGTCAACCTAACTAATATGTCAGAAGAAGAAAAAAAAACAACGGGAAAAGCGAGAGGAAGGTGAAGAGGGTAGGGAAAAAAAAGAAAAGAAAAAGGGAAAGAAAAAAAGAGAAAGTCTTTCTTGCACAAAGGAATAACTAGTACATACAGGTGAAAATTATGAAATTCTATAAGATGGCCTACCTGAAAAATTATTGAAATGCAAGAGAAAGAAAGCATAACTTCCCGGTCACCGAGGTGTATAAATATTAGATCAGCACCATAACTCACTGTTACAGCACTGGTCTTTCTGTCCCTTCCTTCGACATTTCTTCTATTAAAAATATTCAGAGGGCTGGGAAGATGGCTCAGCCTCCCTGGCAAGTGCAAAGTCCCAAGTTCAATCCTTAGTACCACAAAAAAAGAAAATAAACTTAAATTAATGAGTAAACTTCAGAAATCTCTTTCTTCAAATCTTGGACACGTGTGACTCTCTTGCTTGGTAGCTTCACTGATTCTTCCTCATCCACCCAGGCTTTCTTGTATTCCTGAACAAAACTTGCATATATTCATTCATATTCTCTCTTTCCTTCTTCCTTCCACATCCCTCTGTATTTTTTCTCTTTTTCTTCTTCTCTTCCAGTCATAGGGATTTGTGGGCTCTTAAGGGCTTTGATATTCATTTTGAATAACACATAAAGCTAAAAGATACAGCTCATGGTTTATCAGGGTGCCTTTGGCTGAGTAGGGCCAAGCTTGGCAGAAAGAGAACAGTTGGAAAACTTTGTAGTTACTGAGGTAAGAAAAAATGGTGAATTAAGGCAATAGAAAGGAAGAGTAACAATATGACTGGGAGCCGATATATTTTTAATGTAGAAATAAAAGGATTTGCCAGTGGATTGTATGTGAATTGGTACTTCAGGGGAGACCAGCTGAGGAGACGTATGTGAGCTGGTGCTTAACGGAAGATGAGCTATGGAAGGCAAAAAGGAAAATCAAAGGCAGAGATGATGGCCATCATGGTACAGTCTGCTTCTTTTCAAGAATTCAAATTAAAATAGAGGGGCTCAAGCTTGATGTCAGTTCCCAAGCTGTGAAACTAGGAGGACAAAAGCCTCCTCGAGGTGACTGAAACAAGATAGACTTCCCTTTCTGTTCCCAAAATTGTGACAAGGAGCGTGGGTCAATAGTGCAACCTAAGGTACTTCATAGATCAATACATAGGTCCCCCTAAGAGATTTTGGGGAAGGAGTGTGGATGATGCACAGGAGTGTGTTATAGGTGCCCACATCCTTCACATTCTAGTACCGTTCTTTTCATACAACTGAAACCAAGTAACTGTCCCCAAGACTCCGAGTATTTAGCAAAGGAGTCCTGATAAACTGGTACAAGTTAACCACCAGTGCAGAAGATAAGAGGTAGTCAAAACTCTTCAGAATGAAGAGCAGCTAGGTTGGTGCCAGGCCCCTTTCTCCAGCTTTGGTGCGTATTTCTTCCTTTATCCCTCAATCTTGATGTTCCTCAATGGTCTTGATCACCTCTATGCCAAGACCATGCAGTCTGCATTCTTCATAATCCTCTGGCAGTCTGAGCTCACAGCTTCAAGACAACTCTGTTGAGAGGTCCTTAATAGATTCCTCTTGTCAGACACAGTTGGGAAGAAATGAAGTCAGAGAAGTAGAACAACTGTGTATGATGTTTCCTATCTTTGTCCCACACATTCATTATTTTCTCAAAGTGAAATTCCCAGCTCATATAATTATTATTTAGAACTTCACTCTCTGAGATTCTAACCAGGCTAGCTTAAATACAATAGAAATACTTAGGTATTACATGTGTGTGTGTGTGTGTGTGTGTGTGTGTAAGTTTTATATTTCTAAGTGTCTGATTAAGTGCTGTACACACTTTATGATAGATCTCTTTCAGGTCTCTTGGAGAAGAAATGCAGAAAATTCTCTAAAATACTAGCTATTATATGTATGTTTACTAAAGTCTACATATTTATTGTTCTTTGACTTCGAATTTGCAGCCTGATGAACTGATTTTCATCATCATAATTATAAGATAGCTTTACAAATTTTTAGCAGTTTACTCTGACATCTCATATGTGGAAATGGGTATATATACATATATAAAACATATTTATGTATATTGTTTATCTAGTTGAATCATTATTCTGCATTTAAATGAAATAATTTCAATGAAATCTCTAATCATCTTTGAAATAATGAAATGTGAAACATGTGAAACCATGGTTGGTATAGCATTAATGTAAATAAAAGAAAATGAACTTCCAAATTTGTTATTGTTCTCATAACAATCATATTTTACTACTGATAATTACTGACTCTTACTTTATGCCCTCCCTGTTCTGATATCCTCCACCTTGCTAGAAAATTTTATTTTCACAATAGCCCTGGGGGCTTGATGACAATATAATGTTCATTTTATATTTGTTATTACAAAAGATACTAGAGATTGATCAAAATAACACAGACAATAAGTGTTAGTGTCAGAATCACATTTAGAATTATTTAAGGCTAAAATCTGAGCTCTCATAGGCTACACTGAATAGTATGAAGCTAAGGTATGTGTATTTATATCATTATTTTGAAACTGGAAGTGGATGTACTCAAACTATGTTCACTTGTATTTTCAAAACAAATGTAGATAAATTCAAATTTCATTTTCAAGGGAGAGTTCAAAATTGGTTGGAAACCTTGATGAGTGGTCTCGAAATATTCTTCTAAGCCAAAGCCTGTGAAATCCCCTTCTTTCCAAAGACAGGAAGTGGTTCTTCTAGGTTCTTCTTTTACCAGAGTATTTACCTCAGCAACTAGAACTCTTTGATTGCAACATGCAATGGACTGAATACCACTGGTTCTCCAGCAAGAGAAAATGAGGAATAGGTTTTCATTTTGCAGAAGAAGAGAAAATTTCCAACCAACATTGCTTCTGTAAGAAATCTAGTTTGGAAAAGAAAAAGATGATATCTCAACCAGAAGCCAAATTAGTGCTTTTTCATTAAAGTTGTTGCTTTAGGTAACTTTGTTGAATGTCCTTGTTGACTCATTTACTCAAATTGGTCCTCATTTTGAGAGTCTTGCCTTAAATATGAGTAACATACTCATAAATTCTTTTCTCCCTTCTGTTCTGTAGCATGCATGACCAAGCAAGGAAGTTCCTAAAACCCTACACTAAGACCTTCCTGAGAGAAATGCTTAATTTTAAAGCTCTTGCATGATAACTCAAATGTCCAAGAACTAAATAGCTCACTGGCTCATACTTATGAGTACATTGTAGAATAGTGCTGTCTGAAACACATTGAAAAGAGAAAGAAAACAGATGTTGGACCCTGTGGTGATTATAAAACTTAATCACATAGCTATTTATCTTAGACATAAGAGAAAAGCAGACATACATTTATTCACTTAGCAAATACTATATGATCAATTTTATCAAATTAGGCCTCCTGGATATATCTAGCAAGTGTCTTCGCTAATGTATGTGTGGTCATTGTTCTCTTACCTCTCAACCAGTCCTCAGTGCCACTGACCTGGCTTTTATCATCACAATTAAAAGTAGGCTTTATGATTCCTATATTTATGTATTTATTTAATGTATTTTTAGTACAGGGTCTCACTACACTAGAATCTGACTCAGTGATTCTCCTGTTTTCAGCCTTCCAAGCACTAGGATTGCAGACATGTGTCACCACTCCCAGTCTCAGTCTCTGTCTCAGGGGCTAGGCTGGCAAGGCCTGTGGGAGATGGAACCCTCGCCACTGCCCTCTGCCTAAGCAGATGCTTTAGTCCCTTGAGCTATCTGGCCAGACCCTTTAGTTTGTTTTTAACTTGCATGGATATCTCATTGCTTCTTTGGTACAAACAAAATCCTTAACTGGAAACAATATAACATGAAAGAAAGACTACATCTCTCATCCTTAATTGTAATAGGTATGACCACTGACTAATTACTATTTTCCAGTTAATTAAAAGAGGTGTGCATGTAAATATGTGTGCTACCTGAAATGATTATTAAATCAGCCTACAGCACTAGAAATATTTTTTGGAGTTTTGGCTATTTAACTCTTATTTCTTTAGCAAGACTGATTGTTAACAGTTGCAGCAACCATTTGGAGTAAGGTAACAAGAAGTTTAACTATGATAGCCACAGTGGAATACAGCATCACGTGTTCCTAATCATACCAAAGTGAAGACACACACCTTGGCAGCCCATTTCTAGATATTTATGTAAGAAAGAGAATGAGCACCTTTATTAAAAACTAGTATTTTGTGAACTTTTCTAATGGCGAAAGATCACAGCTTTACTGTCTTAAAGTGTCAAGGAATAGAGTTTAAGGCAGGTAAATCAGCAGAATAGCTCCTAGAGAAATTCCAGAGATAGATCTATTGGAGCAATGAGAACTCATATCAAAGAATAAATTTTCACTGAATACTTAGCTTATCATTAAACATACACATACATAAGAGACTCCAGAGGCTCGTAATAAAAGAAGATTGTAGAAACAAACAAAAATAAAATAAAATAAAATAAAATAAAATAAAATAAAATAAACAAGGAAAAGTCTACTCTGGAAAGATAGGACTGCCCTGGGTGAAATTCAGTATGTATTCTACTGGGTGAATGCCGAAGTAGAAGGATTCTACAGTCATATTATCTTGAAATGAAAACGGAAACAGTTTGGAGATGGCACAATGAACTTGAAAATTATTTGGGAGATGGGAAAACATGGAATGTCCAAGACAGTGACTTCCAAGATTCCTAGGCAAACTCTCCAAATCCTTGGCTGTCACCTAAACCATGCTGGTGAAAGGGAATCCTGAAGGAAGCAAAAATCAAAGCATTGTGAGCTACTCAAGGAACTGTACAGAAATAATATCTGCTGCTCACTGAAGGGTCAGAATGTATGCAAGGTGTGGTAATTGATACACTGAGTCAACCTGAGGAAGATTGGCTGGATGGGCTCTGCTGGTTCTGAGCTGTGGGGGCCCCATTCTGCAGGACGTGGAGGGCCTGCCCTGGGATGTGATTGGTTCCATTCTAGGGCCAGACGGGCCATTCCAGAGTGACTCAGCACAAAAAGTACATTAAAAAGAGTTTAGGAAGACTTTTTGTGTGATCAGCCCTGCCCCACTTCCTTGGAGAAGTCCTTGTCTTTGGAAGAGCTTGATCTTTACACCCACAGCACTTTGGAGGAGCTCTGCTCCAGCCCAGAATTTAGAAGAGAGAGGCTTGATGGATGGCACAGCTGTTGCTCCTCCTCTGCTCTGCTTGTTTTCTGCTGCTTTGGAGCCAGCAGTGTATGAACTGAAACCTCCACAAACTGTGAGCTAAATAGACCTTTCCTTCCTTCATTTTGAGGGTCCGATATTTGACCCAGCAATGAGTAAAAAGTAACTAAGACACACGGGAACTATCTAATGCAAATTTTTTAAATCCCAGAATTAGTATATAAAATCACTAAGCTATTTAGCCTATAGTATTGACCTTTAAACAAAAATTGAGTAGTTATGTAAACTGCAACCAAAAAATATGGAGCATTGACCGTAAAAAGTAGATAAAATCTGATTCACGATATGCCCGATAACAGTTTTGGCAGAATATGCTTAAAAGTTATTGAAGATTTGCTTCAAACAATAAACAACTGCATTTAAGCAAATGAGGAAAATTCTTTTAAAGAACAAAATGACTAAAAGTATCTTCAGGAAAAATAGGTACTATAAAAAGAACAAAACAGGAATTTTTGAGCTAAGAATTAAAATAACTAAGACAAAAATAAACGGCCATATTAAAATAATTATCATCAAAATTTTCTGCAGCAAATGGAATAGTAACAAAAAAGGATGGAGAGAAACTCCTTGCAAGCCACACAGACAACAGGTGAAAATATCCACAATGCATAAGGAATACACAACTCAGTAGCCAAAATAAAATACCCCAAATAACTAAAAAATGCCCAAAAGATGTAAAGTGACATTTTTCCAAAGAAGATTCTAAAAAGCTAATAGATAAATGACAAAGGAAAAAACAATCAAGATCACGTAGAAATATTGTTCATAAGAACCATTTGCAATACATTATCAAGAGGAGGAAGGAATATTTTCCAATTTCTTTTGAGAGCATCATTGTAATATGATAAACAAGGGAATAAATCAAAAGAAAATTATAGATTAGTATGTATTGAGAACACCAGATGTGTCAATTCTTTTGAAAGTGTTGAAGTTGAAGCTGGAGGCACAGTTAAGGGGTGCAGCAGCTGCACAGGGTGCACAAAGATCTGGGTTGGCCTTCAAGAAACTCCCCAAAACAAATCAAATGCAGCTATATGTGAAACAAATATTAGATCATAGCCATGTGGATTTCATTTAAAATTCCAAAGTTATTTTCATGTTAAAAATATTAAGCACTAGAAAGGCCAGCGAGATAGCTCAGTGGAGTAAATGCCTGTTTAGGCAAGTGCAGTGGCTGGGCTTCGCTCCCTGGTACCATATACTGTGCCACGCCCACCCCTGGAGCATACAGAGCTGGCCACTGAGACTGAGTATGGGGGCCTATGCCTATAATCCCAGCACTGGTGAGGCTGAAAACAGCAGATTCACCATGAGTTGGAGCTGCATAGTGAGACTCTGTAACAAATACATAAAAAATAAAAATATGAAAAAATGAAGCAATAGAAAGTACATTCTCAATAGATGCAGAAAAAGCATACAACAAATTGAAATAATGAGTTTATGATGCGTGATAATATCCAAAAGTTAGAAGGGACTTGTAAAATTTGATATGACATTTACAAAAAAAATAATAAAAAGAAGAAGACACGCCACTATAGCTAACACAATATTTAACTAACACAATATTTATTGCAATAAATACTTTCTCCTAAAGTTGAAAATCTCTTTGATTCCATTAAACTACTAGAATTGAGCTTTTCCAGACATTGTGGTATTGTTGTGAGGATAAGGATAGAAATCAAAGAGAAAGAGCCCATAAACTCACCCACATTTCTTTAATTGACAAAAATAATCAACACATTAATATAGAATAAGTAATTCACGGAATGAAAAGAAAATAGGTAAAGATTGTATCAAAAATCAAATTATCTTCAATGCTGCAATTCTACATACCAAAAAAAGAAGTAAAGAAACTAGTGAGCGTTACTGAAAAAGTATTAGAAAAAAGAGACACTTAAAGACTGACAGTCACTATATAAAAATCAATTCCATATGCTAATTATAATCAATTGAAAATGAAATAAGAAGGATAAGACTTACCAAATATAATTGTGACTCCAAATACCAGAAGGGGTGACTCCAACAACATGTGCATGTGCTTGACACATTTCTTATGATTTTAAATAGCACTCAGTGATAACTTAAGACTCATGAGGAGCTTCACCAGTTTCTCATTAAGCACAGTATCATTAAGATTTCAATTTCACCTAAACTGGTTTATGGATTCTGTGTGACTACAGTTCAAGTCCTACACTTTCGGTTGATATTGGCCAGTAAATTTAAAATTTTATGAAACTTTAAATTATTTGGAGTGCCCACAGGAATTTTTCAAAGGAAACAAGGAAAACTTCCCTACTCGTCATCAGGCTAAGCACAGAAACCAATCAAACAGAAAGAGCCCACAAATTCACCCACATTTCTTTAATTGATTTCTGATAAAGTTTGCAAAATAATTCTGTGGAGAAAAGCTAGTCATTCCAAGAAACAATATCATAACAATTGCATATTCATATTGAAAATAAGCAAATCTCACTCTTTTACCTCGTGCACAGAAACTAATTAAAAATTGATTGAATGTATAAATGTAAACAGCAAAACATACATACACACATTCCTTTTAACAAAAAGAACATGAAAAATATTCTCTATGATAAACAGGAAGGCAAAGATATATCACAGTTGCCTCTTTGAGAATGAGAAAGCTGCCTACAAATGGCAAAACTAGTACAAAACACTTATTTACTTAAACCATTGATCCCGGAACATCTAAAAAACCTTCCAGGCTTAGAAATAAGACTAATGAATAGTTTTAATACCAAGAAAATAATTTAATAATTAATATTTAATAATTCTTTATTTATTTGAATAAATAAATCACTACATAACTTAGTGCAACTACAATTTCAAAAAGGTAAAATAATTTAAAGTCTCCTCTTACAAACTTGTGAAGCAACTGGAGCCTTTGTACACTGTGGGAATATAACATGTCCCAACACATTGGACACAATTTGGCTGTCTCTTTTGGAGATAATTTAACATTTATCATATGACCCAGCAATTTTAGGCTAAAATCTGTCCAAATGAACTGAAAATTTATATCAAAATAGATACTTGTACTTTAATTTTTATAGTAGCCTCAATGGCTTCTATATGGCAAAATCTTAATGCAGGACAACTTCCATAAGAGAATGGAGGAAACAATTGCAAGGTCCCAAGCTCAATCTTCAGTACCCCGCAAAAAGAAGAATGATTAAATAAATTATATTATATGCATGAAATAGAGTAATGATCGCCAATAAAAGAAACAGGCTGCTGATAAAAGCAGTACCATAAGAATCTCAGAAACATTATTTTGAGTGAAAGAAATGAGACAGAAATCATAAATCATCCTTACTATTTGATTTCATTCATGCCTAAACCTAAAATAGGAAATACTTTTCAGATTACGGCCAGTACTGGGGTAAGATGAAGAGACTAGCTATAAAAGGGCATAGAAGGGATGGCCAAATAGCTCAGCAAATCATAGCGCTTGTAAGCAGGTGCAGGGGCAAGCAGTTCCATCCCCAGGCCTGCTCTGGGGGCCCCACCCCTGGGGCATACTGAAACCGCGATTGAGACTGGGCATGGTGGCACACACCTGTAATCCCAGCTCTTGGGAGGCTGTAAACAGGTGGATCACTATGAGTCCGATCTAGTAGTGAGACCCTGAACACCCTATAGATCCCCCCACCCCTCAAAAAAAGGACATGGAGAAACTTACAAAATGGTAAAAAGAAATCGCATATTTTAATAGTTCTGGTTGTTATGAGAGTATATACATTTGAAAAAAAACTATTGGACTGTATTGTCAGAATGGATATGTTTTCTATCAAACTACAATATTGCTCACAGAAAATATTTATTTTGAAGTAGTACCGCTCTTTTAATCATACCTGGGAGGAGGAAAGAAGATTGCCACCATCGCTATTTGCTGTAACATTAGAGTTCCTTTCAATAGCGTACAAGAAAATAATGAGATTTAGTACTTTAGAACAGGAATATAGTATTATGTACAGACTTGATTTATTTATGAAAACCTCAAATAATCTACAGATGAACAATAAAAATACGTAAAACAGCTGAGTATCATTGTAATCTGTCTTAGTTACTCTTCTCTTGTTGCTGGGACAAATACCCGACACTCAAAATGAAGGAAGGAAAGGTTTATTTAGCTCACAGTTTGTGGAGATTACAATCCATATTCAGCTAGCCCAAGGCTGAGTGGAACAGGGGAGAGAGCATCTAGTTCATGGCGGTGGAACAGCAACAATTGTGACAGAGGCAATCGACCAACCAGGGCAGCAGACAGCAACAGTGCTAGTGTCTCCCTGTCTCTCTTTATATTATATTCAGGCTCTCCACCTCAGTCTATCTGCCTTAGGCTATACCCATAATCCCAGAAGTATTTAAAACACATAATCCCAGGGATCATGGATCAAGTCTCAAACTCTAGATCAGTACTAAAACACATAATCCCAGTGACTCATGAGTCAAGTCTCAATCCATAGAAGTCCCTGCCCAATGACTGCATGAGGCTTTGGGGGGACACCTAGACATAAACCATAACATAATCTTTAGGTAAAACGACAAAGGACAAAGGTATTGTAAATCAAAATCAAAATCTAATTAAAATACAACTGTAATCTATAATAATAAAACCATTTATTTGGACCATTGACAAAATTACTATCACCTACATGGTAGTAACTCTAAAAGGTATCAAACTTATGGAGAAAATTAGGAAAATGTCATCAAAGTACTAAACTGAGGCCTGAGTTTAAGACTGAAATGATTTTTACAAATCAGTAAAAAGAAAGGACCTTAAAAAGTAATTCTGAGCCAGGCGTGGTGGCTCACGCCTGTAATCCCAGCACTTGGGAGGCTGAGGCAGGAGGATCAGTGTGAGTTCGAGACCAGCCTGGGCTACAAAAGTGAGCTTAAGGCCAGCCTGAACTGCATAGCAAGACCCTGTCTCAAAAAGACAAAAAAAAAGTAATTCTGTATTTCTATGTCATGCCATGCAACAAAAATGTTAGTTTTACATAAATACGCTAGTTTTCCACATTTCCCAAATGTGGAAATATAAACCTTTAAAGCTTCAAGAAGAAAATCTTAGGTCTGGCCAAATAGTTCAGCAGATTAAAAGCAGATTCATAGCCAGGGTTTCCATCCCCAGGCCGGTCGTGCCAGCCCCGACCCCAGGTGCACTGAGATGGCAACGGAGACTGGACATGGAGGCCCATGCCTATAATTCCAGCTCTTGGGAGGCTGTAAACAGGTGGATCACTACAAGTCTGACCTAATAGTGAGACCCTGGACACCCTGTAGACCTTTCCCTAAAATACAAAAAAAGTAAAGAAAATCTCAGTAGAAAAATATTGTCTATAAATTCGTTGGTGATACCTATGTCACAGGACGTTTGCATACACCACTCCTCCAGCCTGAAATATTCTGTGTCCATATACTGTTAATCCCTTGCTTTATTTCATCAGTTTCAGGGTTTTTTTTTTTTTTTTTAAGAATTTTTATTTTTTATTTTATTTTATTTTTTCTTGTTTTAAAACTTTCGTTTGTTTATTTCTTTATTTTTATGGCCGGCTCAGCCTGCCCTGAAGGCAGGGCTGGCGCAGGATGTGGTGCCGGGGGATCGAACTGCGGTCCCTGCAGCCGCCTAAGCTTTCCTAAGCAGGTGCTTTAGACCACTGAACCATCCTGCCAGGCCCCATCAGTCTCAGTTTTAAGGAGTCCTGCTTGAATTAGCACATTAGTGTGAAATAATACCCCACTTTCAGCAGCAGCTTTAGGTCCTTTTTCTTCCTTCCCACTTATAGCCATCTAAATATTTACATTTTTTGTGGCAACAGATGCTTTGCTTTGTACACTTTGACATCCTTAAAGTCTAAAAGGAATATATTGCTAAAATGCAAAGAACCATTGTAATGTCAATGCTTGTTAAATTCAAGTTATAAAATTTATGGATCCTTACTAGTTTAATAGTGGATATATTGCTGCTTCTTTTTGCCAGTATCTATGATTCTAATTAAAACCAAAAAAATAGTGTAAAAGGTTGCAATGATAATTTTGGTCAGAAAATAAGTTAGGTAAATTAAGAGATGATATCTAGAAAATTGTATGATATTGGTCCAAAAAGTAATGATAAAGTATAATAGCTACTTTGAGAAAACCAAAAAGAAATGCACAATTCAAAAAATAAACTTTATTAAAATAGAAATAATGTTTCATAAATTGATAAAAGAAATAATTTGAAAGTCAGTAGCCCTCACAAATTTAAGATTTGTCACCTATTGCTACTAAATTGCTATCTATATTTTTATTGCTATACTACAGAGATTTTGAAATCCTACCTCATGCAATAAAATACAAAAGGAATAAACATTTGTCGTGGAGTTATGACTACTTCCTTGGGAAGTAAATCTTCTTAGACAAATCTAAGGAAATCAAGCCAAAAACCCATTAAGAGAAAAAAATTAGGAAACCATTTGGTATGAAATCTAAACAGAAAACAACCATTATCAAATATTTAAACAATAAGCAAAAACAATTTTCAAATTAAGGCAATAGATTTTATTTATTATTATAGGGAATCAGCAACCTGTATATAGGCATGTTATGTTTTCGACACACACACACACACACATCAAATAAACTACAGAATATTTGGATTAATAGAAATGCTTCAAATTAGAGTGTGCAATTTTATTATTATTATTATTATTATTATTATTATTATTGTTATTATTTTGTATTTTAGCGAAGGGTCTACAGGGTGTTCAAGTTCTCACTACTAGATTGGGCCCATAGTCATCTGCCCGTTCACAGCCTCTGAAGAGCTGGGATTACAGGCGTGCGCCAAGACATCCAGTCTCAATTGCCATCTTGCTATTCCCCGGGGGTGGAGCCAGTACTGCCGGCCCAGGGATCAAGCCCATGGCTGCTGCACCTGCCCACAAGCTCTTTAATTCACTGAACTATTTGGCTGGCCCTATTGTGTCCAATTTTAATTATTTGTGTTTATATTCTCAAATCTCCTAAATGTTAAATGCTTAATGAATGAAAAGCAAAACTTGAGTATGTATAATTTAACTGATTCTTCATTGGAAGATCTAATAATAAATGGCACATATTACCACCAAGATTGCATAGAAACCGATGCAATGAAATTCCTTTTGAATCTGTGAGTCATCTATAGACTAATATCCATCCAAGGGACACTAAAAATCTGTTCACAGTGTATTAAGATTTTGACTAACTTCTTGAAAGATTTATTTTTAATTATATATCATCAACTGCAAATAGTAATTTTGCTTTCATAATTAGTAGTCATTTTAATCAATCAACTAGACTTCTCATTTAAGAAAAATTAGAAAAATAGCTCAGCTATTGGAATCACTTTGCCTTTCATTTTTTTCATTGAAAAATTTTTCCTATAGTGTTTTAGCCTAAGTATGATATTGACAACTACTGTAAGGAAACTATATTTTAGATGTTAATTGTCTTTTTATTTTAAAACTACTAATAATGCTTCTATTATTACTACATAATAGCTTTTATCTTCTTTTTTACATTTTTTATTATTTTTAATAAGAAATAACAATATGATAGTTTCAAAACACGTTAGTAGTACATTTGCAATCATTGACACATTGCATATTGTTGTCTTCATAATAGTTATACAGAGCACAGGTTGTGGACATGATAAATTTTCCAATCGATATTGGTAAGCAAAGAAAAATATCTTCTCTTTGAACGAAGAGGAAATAGTTGTATACATAGTGCAATGTTCCATAATTGCATTGGGTTATC
The DNA here is from genome assembly GCA_004027025.1 of Myocastor coypus. Classification (NCBI taxonomy): domain Eukaryota; kingdom Metazoa; phylum Chordata; class Mammalia; order Rodentia; family Myocastoridae; genus Myocastor; species Myocastor coypus. The sequence continues at coordinate 152,928 of PVJA010000016.1, read as the reverse complement.
AGTGAAATTGGCAATGTTGGAGGCTGTTGATTTAAGTCTCTTATAGCTCACTATACTAATCTAGATCTGCGTTTTATGCCTCATAATCAAGCTTTTCTGCTGAGTGATCCAGGGCAAGTTAAAGGAAGACCTGTGTAGCAAAACTTTCATCTTTTGTATCTTCCAAGGTCACATGCCCTCAGGATTAACTTTGGAACCATGTACAGTGTTTTGTAGAACTGTTGTCAGGGTCAGCCTTCGAGATGAGTCATGGCCATTGCTTGACCAGTTTGCTTTCTTTTTTTAATTTTTATTTTTTTTTCCAATTTGCTTTCTGTGAAAGCATGAGAGAATGTTTTTTCTCTAGGTGACTCTCCTTAGACACACTATACTTCATTTATCCCTTTCCTCTGAGACCCCATAATCTCCTTGACCAGAAAATTTGACACACCACTGAGTTATAGGATATTAGAGCACAGGTTCTCTTATGTCCTGAGTCCTCACTGACCTTGAAGGGCTAGGGCCAAAATGTTGGCTATTCACATAGCCCTTTTTTTTTTTTCTCCGATTTTTGGTCTGTTAACTTACATTCTCAACCCTCCAGCAGAGAAGCTTCATGATATTATTACTCTATAACATAGATAATTGAGCTTAACATCACTGCCTTTCTGAACATCAAACATTTTAGACAGTTTGAAGTTGATATTGTCTGTCAATCATTGATATTCTAATAAATCTCTATAGAATGTGATAAAAGCAGTAACACATTTTTATGCAGACATTTAGAAATTCAAGGATGTACAAAATTGTAGCCTGTTAAGCCTATGGCATTTTACCCAGTTTCTTACTCTCAATTAATACCTTTTTTTTTTTTTGTCAACCAAACATTTACTTGAGAGAGAGTATAGCAGCAACTGAGCTTACATGAGAAGCAGTACACATCTAAAAGACCAGAATAACAGGCATTCCAAGCATAGTTTTAGGTTGCACGTTGCTATCATCAATGTGAAAAACCTTTTGAAGGTTCTTAGGACCAATATCTGATTCATCCTATGTACATAAGTGCATGATTTTCCTCCTGCTATGTGTCCTCTCTTTTCTGCTTCCAGTCACTTCGTTGTTTAATCCATAACGCATTCAGCTGTGTTATCCCTTCAATTTTTATTTATTCTTTAGAGTTCTTATGCTAGGGAGACTATATGATATTTACACATGTAGGTCTGGTTTATTTCACTTATGAATATATGTTAAATGTACATCCACTTATATATGAAGTCTTCCAGCTTGTCATTCTTTATAGCTGAGTAATATTCCATTGTATAAAAATATCACATCTTTTTCAACCATTCTTCAAAAGATGGGCATTTTGGTTGTTTTCAAGATTTGGCTATTACAAATTGAGCTGCTATAAACATAGGTACACAGATATCACTATGGTATGATGTCTTCAGTTTTTCTAGGAAAATTCCCAGTAGGAGCATAGCTGGATTGAATGAGATTTCCAGTTCTAGTTTTTTAAGAATCCTTCACACTGCTTTCCATAGTGGTTGCACCAATCTGCATTCCCACCAGCAGTGGAGAAGGGTTCCTTTTTCTTTTCTTTTCTTTTTTTTTTTTTGTCTTTTGGAGACAGGGTCTCACTATGCAGTTGAGGCTGGCCTTGAGCTCACTTTTGTAGCCCAGGCTGGTCTTGAACTTGGACCAATCCTCCTACCTCAGCCTCCCAAGTGCTGGGATTACAAGAGAAGGGTTCCTTTTTCCCCATGGCCTCTCCAACATTTGTTGTTGGTTGATTTGTTTATGATAGCCATTACTTCTAGGGTGAGATGGTATCTAAATGTTGTTTTAATTTGCATTTCATGAATGGCTAGTGATGTGGAGCATTTATTCATGTACTTACAGGCTTGTTGAATTTCTCTGAGAATTGTGTGCTCATCTCAGATATCAATTTCTGGATTGGATCTTTGAATTTTGGGACCCTAATGGTTTTTAGGTCTTTATAAATTCTAGATAGACGACCTTTGTCTGAATATTTATTAGTTAAAATCTTTTTGAAATTTGTGGGTTGTCTTTTAACTCTTTTCATAATTTCTTTTGACGTGCAAAAACTTTTTAGGTGGAGGAGGTCCCATTTGTTGATGCTTTCAATTGTTAAACATGCATTTTGATTTCTATTCATGAACTTTTTGCCTACTCCAAGATTGCCTTCCATTTTCTCCTCCAGGAGATTTAATGTTTCTCTTTTAATATTTAGATCTTTAATTCATTTTGACTTTAGTTTAATGCATGGTGATAGACTTGGGTCAAGTTTTAGTTTTCGGCATGGGGAGAGCCAGTTTTTCCAGCACCATTTGTTAAAAAGGCTATCTCTCTTCCAGTAAGCACGTTTGGCCTCTTTGTCAAAAATAAGGTGGCCGAGTGTGCTTGTATTTGCTTCTGCATCCTCTAATCTATTCCACTGATGCTCAGGTCTATTCTTTTGCCAGCTCCATGCTGAATTTATTACTGTAGCTTCGTAGTATAACTTTAGGTCAGGAATTGTAATGCCTCTGGCCCTACGTTTATTTCCCAGAATTGTCTTTGCAATTCTGGGTCTTTTTTGGTTCCAAACAAATTTTAGGAATGATTTCTCCAGGTCTGTGAGATATGTTGATGGTATTTTGATAGTAATTGCTTTAAATCTGTACAACAATTTAGGGAGGACCTGGGATTGGATCTTGCTCCTTGTCTTTATCATTTTTTATAGCAGTGATCTCTGTATTTTGGTGAACTTATACAGTTTGTGCCTATGGAAATTTGGGTCTGGATTCACCAAGCTTGTTCCCTTCCAGACTTGCCTGGCTACAATTTGGAACTCAGGCGGCTATGACCAGGCCCTGTGGATTGGGATGGTAGTAGGCCTTGTGGGGACAGTGGCTGGCCGTGTGGTGACTGTGAATGTAGTCAGGGTTCGGGCAGTTGTTGAGTTGGGGGATGAATGCGAAGTGAGAAAATTTTTACATGTCCGACATGAGTCCTAGTTAGGAAGGTGGGTAGAATCGGAGCTTGGGTTGTTGATGAGTCAGGGGATGGACTAGGGTGAGTCCCCTGGGTGGCCCAGTCAGGATGGTGAGTGGGGTCTGGGCTGGAGTTCGGGAATGGCACACAGGTCCAGGCGGAGTTTGGAGATGGCAGGTCAGGTCCGGGGGCTGGAGTCTGGGCTGGGTGCAGCAAGGCCAGTCAAAATGGTGTGCGGGTCTGGGAATGACCAGTCAGGTCTGGGGCTAGCTTTTATCTTTCCATCAATTGTCTGTTGATATCCCATAAAGATACTTTTATTTTCAATAATTGAACTGATAACTATTTTTTATTTTCTGCCAGTGTTTATAAATCAGAATATCAGCTTATTAAATTAATTGAAAAAATTATATTTTTGAAATAATTTATATAAATTGGAAATCATCTGTTCGTTTCAATATTAACATTCTCTGTAATAAAAAAGATGATTGTACTAATCAAGGTTCAATTAAGACCAGAAAAAAACAATAAATAAGGTTGTCTGTTTTACAGAAATAAGTACAATTCACAATGTTGATGTAATTATGAAATTTTATCTGCCAAATAACACAATGTCAAACTATATAAATCAAGGCATATAAGTACTAAAATGAGATGATGGAAAATAAAATTAACAACCTTAAGCACAATATTCCATATAAAAGAAATATCGTGTAGATAAAAATAATTCTAACTTCACTATAAGTGATGGACTGTAAGACATCATAATAGAAGAGTTATTAAATCATAATGGTAAGTCAATGACACATGATACTATCAGTCTTTAAAACTATATTCTTGATGACATTGAGATATGTAGAAATATCATTTTAAATTATACCCTCAGGAAAATTTTAAAGCTTTGCTGTACTATGAATGAATGAATAGTATAACACCAGCCAGAAAGGATGTCATATGTCACCATTTTTCACTTTTGCCTCATATTTTACATGAACAAAATATCACCATCACATACAGTTCCACACTTCATATCAGCTCCATTTCATGTCTCCATTCTGAGAAGCACCAGCAATGTAGCGTGCTGTTTATGTCTTAAGTCCACTCTATATATTTAAGTGCAAGTATAACAATAAATAATATGCAAGTGTTCTTTGTGATTTTTATTGATGCCAATTTTCGTCTACACTAGTAATAGCTATTTTTCCAATTGAAAAATTCACTTTTCTGAGCTTGTCACATCGAATATTTTAGCTAACATTTAAACGTAGATGATAGAGGTTTTGATATTATGTGCTCTTGTATGATATCACATTTGCATGTCTCAATTTTGTGTTCAGGTAAAATCATAACATTTTGCCTGCAGTTTTGCTTTTTGCAAATTCTTTTTACCCACCCCTCCTTGTGCATGTGTTCCAGAGCACTGCCATACTGTTCACCTGAACTCACACTGCACTGTAGAGAAGGTCCCTGTCCTCACAGCTTGGATAAATCTGGATGTGTCACACTTTTTTTTTCTTTCTAGATTGTAGTAACATGTTTCAATATTTGTACATTTTCTCATATAATTTCTGCTCCCACTGCTCACAACTCTATCTTCCACTTTCATGAATCACAAGAGAACAATTTCTTTCTGTGTTCTTTTTTTTTTTTTTTTTTTTTTTTTTTTTTTTTTTTTTTTTTTTTTTTTTTTTTTTTTTTTTTTTTTTTTTTTTTTTTTTTTTTGATACAGGGTCTTACTACACAGCTTGGACTCATAGTGATCCTTCTATTTTTAGCTTCCGCAGCCAGCACTGGGATTACAGGCTTTCACCACCATGCTGGGTCTTGGTGGCTGACTCAGAGCACCTGGGAATGGGCCAGCTTGGCATGTGGTGCTGGAGATTGAAACCCAGTCTTGTACTTGCCTAAGCAGGAGTTTAGTCCTCTGAGCTACAGCGCGATCCCTCTACATTCCTATTTGCTTGATTATAACTCAGAAAGAGTTCTTGGAAAGATTTAAAAGATCAAACCAGACCTACAGCGCCATCCCTCTACATTCCTATTTGCTTGATTATAACTCAGGAAGAGTTCTTGGTAAGACTTAAGAGATCAAACCAGACCTACATGTGTAAATATTATATAGTTTCCCTAGTATAATAACTCAAAGGAAGAAATAAAAATGGAAAGGCAGGGGTTGGGGAGATAGCTCCGTGGCACAAGTGCCAGCTTTGCAAGTGCAAGGTTGTGAGTTCAAACCCCGGTCCCGCAAAAAAAAAAAAAAAAAAAAAAAAGGAAAGGCGTAGCCCAGCTAAATGGAAATCAAGAACTTAAGGATTAAACAATGAAGAGACAGCAAGCAGAAAAGTTAGGAAACAAGGCAGGGGCAAAACCATGCACTTACGTACACAGAATGAATTAGACAATGGTTCTAAGAATCTCCAACAGGTTTTTGACACTGGGGATAGCAATGTGTAGTTCTAAAACCATGCTTGGAATACCTGTCATTCTGGTCTTTTAGATGTGTGCTGTTTCTAATGTAATTTTAATTGTTGCTATACTCACTCTCAAGTAAATATTTATTTAAAGAAAACAAAACTTGTAATAAAAGAGAATAAGAAATGAGGAAAACTGCTATAGGATTGACCTACTTCAATTTTGTATATGGTTAGATTTCTAAATTTCTGTGTAAAAATGTGAAGTTGTTTTTGAAAATCACATTCCATAGGGATTTATTAGAATAAGAATGATTGGTGGAAAAATACTGATTCCATGTTAAGTCTAAGGCATTTGATATTCAGAAAGACAATGATGTTAAACTCAAGTACCGATGTTATGCAATAACAGTAACACTAAACTACTTTTCTGGAGGGTTAACATCTTAAGTTTGCAAAATAAAAAATTGAGAAAAAGAAGGAATATAAGAATAGTCAACATTTTGGCTCTAGCCCTTCACAGTGAAGACTTAGGACATAAGAGAACCTGTACCGTAACATCCTATAACTCAGTGGTTTCCCAAATTTTCTGTTCAAGGAGATTATGAGGCCACAGAGGAAAGGGATCCATAATGTATAGTGTGCCTAAAGTGTTTCCTAGAGGGAAAACATTCTCTCAGACCGTCACAGAGCAAACTTGTCAAGCAATGGCCATGACTCATCCAGATTGCTGACAGTGACAAAACTTCGACAAAATGCTGTATATGGTTTCAAAGTAAATTCTGAGGGGATTTCACTGACCTTGTCAGATACAAAAGTTACATGTTTTGTTATATAGGTCGTGCTTTAACTTAGACTTAACCAACTAGCAGACAAGTTTAACCATGACACATAAAAGTAAAGCCAGATTAATATGCTGAGTTGTAAAAGGCTCAAGTCAACAGCTTCCGACATTGCCAGTTCTGCTGATAACCCACTACTATTATGGAATATTGCTCTATGTATACAACTACTTTCTCTTAGTTCAATGAGAAGAAATATTTGTACCAATAGTTTTTAGAAAAGTTATCATGTCTGCATCTTGTACTCCGGACAACTACTATGAAAACAACGATGTGCATTGTATTAATTATTGTGGCAGTCCTAAAGTGTTTGAAAATGCTTCATTGTTATTTCTTTTTTTTTTTCTTTTTTTTTTTGTTATTTCTTATTAAAAGTAATAAAAATATAAAAAGACTTAAAAGATTGCTTGCTTTTATGCATTAAACAAATATTTTTCTGCACAATCGGACACTTTAGATTTTGTTGTTTCAGTTTTAGTCATGTGTTTCATTTTGAGGCAGTCAAAGGTCTCCAACTTTTCCTTGAATCTTAGGCTTCCTTCTTTACTTTTGAGAGTTCCTTCCCATTGTGACACAATGTTGTCTTATTCATAGTACTTTGTTAAGTAAGATTCTTTATCACTTGTAATTTTTTTAATTTAATTCTAATTTGTGCTCTCTTTAATAAGGAACATAAAAGGAGTTCCTTCACTGGGTCGGGCATATAGACCAGTGGCATATGCTCCTGCCTGGCAAGTGAAATGTCCTGAGTTTGACGCCCAGTATTGGAAAAAGAAAAAAGCATGAGTTCTTATCTTGAGATCATAAAAGACTTTCTATATTACAAATTGAATATTTTTTGCTCTTGCTCTTAAGTATTAATCAATATGGGACAATTAAGTTCTTGTTAACTGAGTTATTATTTATATTCAGAAAATACCACAACCTAACAGACTTAATGTCTCACACTTTCTAGTTTTATGTCAACTTAGTCAAAACAAAAGTTGATTTTAATCATTTTATGCCTTAGCTGATTAAGTCTGCTTCTCCTGTTTCCACATTTTTAACTTTGTGCAACTTTTCTCAACTATTTTCATAAAGCTACACTAACTTTTTAAGCCTTTCATGACCTATTATTTATTTTCCCATTCTTTTTAATAATCAATTTATGAATTTTCTCCTTTTCTGATCTTTGTGTTTATTTTTCATGACTGTTCCCTGTGAGATAATGCTTTTATTGACCACTTCTCATATAAATGGATGTTTTTTAAAATGCATTGATTCTGCTTTTCTATTACTATTTAACTCTTCAGCTTTTATTTTCTATTTGCTTTTTAAATAATTTTCAGGTGTTTTTTAGCTAACTGATTATCTCATTCTTTTTATATTTATTGCTTCCACAATGAAAGAATTCCATTAAATATCTACATTTCTCTTTAAATGCTAAATGAGCTACATTCTATATTTGTAATATATAATTATTATATTTTATTTTCTAAATATTTTGTTATGATGTTTCTCTTACTTTTTTGATCTGTGAAGATTATCAGACACTGCAAAGTTCAGGGTGTTTTTAACCTTCCAATTCTTTCAAAGCTCTTGATCATTGATTCACCTCTGTTTCCTTAACCTATGAGTGCCCTAACCGTAGGAGCTATCTTTGTTTAATCCCCTGCCTCAGGCCCTTATGTAATTCTGGGTTTGCACAGATGAATACTCATTAGTTCCTCAGAAACCTCGGTAGACTGAATCATTTGCAGATTTACCCATTCATTTAATAACCTTTTTCTGAATCTGGAAAGAGCTTTAGGGAAATGTTTTAGGCAGCTGGGTTAGTTACTCTAAATAGTGTTGGCATCTAGCAATCTAAGACATGATCTCATCTACTTCATGAGGTAAATTCAAATATAGCCCACTACACACATGACACTTCTTATACAATTATTTTCACTGAACCTTTCATTTTATTATTTTGGTTTCTTTTTGGCAGAATCAGAGTCTATATTATAAATTAATGAATAATTTCTTGTTGGAAGGGATAAAGGAAGGGATTGCAGATCCTTTATCTTGTGGATGGATCCCTTTAACTGTTCTCTTTGCTTGAATGTACAATGCAAGGCTATTTATTTACTTGGAGTCTTTATTTTCTGTATTGCAATTAAAGTCATCTAGTTTTTAAAACCACTGTCATTTGAACACAAGCTCAAAAGAGACCAAAAAATAAATAAAAAGCAGGATAAATCTGATGTGAGTCTGAGTGATCATATTTTGTCAGAGATTCCCAGATAGTCCAATAGTTCACTCAAGGGTATGAACAATTGGAACATATTTATTGCTTTAGCTGTTGCTTGCTGCCTCTATCTGTTTTTATTATAAAGTGTCTGGCTGTTCTTGTGTGCCTTCTGGCACATTCAAATGGGCTAGAAACTAAAACTTGGATTCATGGAATATAGTGATGGGTGAAAATGCTTCGATTGTGCTTTGTACCTGAAATGAAGGAACAGTTAAGCTCACATTCTGCCCCCATGTGGAAGCAGAGAAACTGTATTTCAACCTATGACCTCCCGTCCAGATAGGCAGGTGAGGTCATTAAGTGGATTTCTCGCCAAAGTTTTAGAAACATCAGAAATCTAAGCTAGATCTTGTGTACTGTCTCTGAACACCTAGAACTTGCTGCAGTCAAAAAATGAAGATCAACAGGAAGAGAATATTGTTTTATATCTCTACGATTTCACTACTAGAGCAAACTTCAAACTGTAGGGCCTTGGGTATTCATGTCTGCCCTAACTTGCAGTCAAATGCTGAGACAAAAGTGAAACTGCACTATCCTGCTGTATTGTTCAGGGTTTTACTTAGAGGAACAGAATAGATATAATATAAGGAATGGATATTAACACAAAATATACAATCTACAAGGAATTATAAGATTGGCTTACAATAGTCAGCCACAGAGTCAGATGAGGAAGTGCACACAGGGTGTCTGCACGCTCTGGACTGAAGAATTCAGTCCCGAGGTCTGCACTTCACTGCAGCACTCCGTGTAATTCTCTGTCAGCTGATGGGTCTGCAATGGAAGACTGAAGTGTCTGTAATGGACGCTGAAGAGTCCGCGGTGGATGGCGAAAGATCCAAGCTGGAAGCCAAAGAGTCTGCGCTGCAAGCCAGACGATGAAGTCCAGGCTGAATGCGAAGACTGAAGTTCCTCTGATGAAGTGAAGTGTTGACTTCTTCAGCCCTTTAAAAAGTCTCTTTGTGCTCAGTCATTCTGTCGTGGGTCCATTGCGCCCTAGGGTGGAACCAATCATACCCCAGGATGGGCCCTTGATCCCGTTCTAGGGAGGAGCCAATCATATCCTAGGCAGGTCCTGGTCATGCTCCAGGGAGGAACCAATTGTACCCCAGAATGGGGCTCCTACCAACAGGGAACCAGGCTGCTGAGTCATTCAGCCAAGTTGACACATTGTACCAAGCACTACACCTGCTCTTTGGACAATAGCAATTAGTAAGCAAGTCTCTGGTGCACAGTAATGAATAATAGTAAAATACAGTGGGATTATGGCTAGTTCAGGTATATAGGTTGAACATCTTTTATATAAACTGTTAGAGAGTAAGGAGTATCAGAGTTTGGATTATTTCTGATTTCAGGTTTTTTTTTTTTTTTTTTACTGGGAATTGAACTCGTGACCCCATGCTTGCTGGGCAGGCACTATGCCTCTAAGCTATATCCCTGGCAAGGAACCTAAGTTTGAACATAAAATTCATTTACGTTTCATATACAACTTTACTCACAACCTGAAAGCAGGTTTACAGAATATTTTCAGTGTGCATGAGTTTTAATTACAACCTGCATCATGTGAGTCAGCTGTGGAATTTTCCGTCTTGGTACCTCCCAGTACATACTCCCAGAAATTTTTAGATTTGGGAGAATTTTAATTTGAGTTCTGGACTCGGGGTGGACAGCTGTAAATACTTGTATACATTCTAACAACATAAACATTAAGATGTTGCTTGTCCAGATCCTAGAAAACAATCATATTCGGTGTGAAAGTGGCTTGTGAAGTCTTCGCAACCAGGATCCCTTCATAAGTTCCTGTAAGTGAGTTTTCTATTAGAATTAGCATTAGAGTTAGCATTAGCAGTAACATTAACATTAGCATTAGCAGTAAGCATTAGCAAGCCTCAGATATTCAGGGAGTCACTCTCTGCTATATATTTGTGCCAGGCACCTTCAGTAAACTCGGTTTTTCTTAACACACATTGGTAACCATAACTGTGACAGGGAGGGAGAAATTTATTGAGACAATACATTTTTGAAGAACCAAATCAGAGCCAATGAAGGCCCAGGAGAAGTCCCCTGATAGGAGCTTGATTCCTTCCAAACAATACATCTTATTATCCTGGATCATTTTTGAAAAAAAATTAATAAAAGTCATATTTTTGGATCAAAGGCCAATTAGAAATAGGATGATGTCTAAGTATTATTCTAATGGTGACTGAAACCCTCAGTTGAGTTTTTGGTGCTATTAATAAAGGATTTTTTTTTCCACATAAATGTAACAATTTAAGGAAATTCTGTTATGCAGCTAATATAAACTGTCTTGTGTCATTGTTGAATCTAGGAAACCGGATCCCTTAAATTATACCTCTTTGCAAGAATTTGTTTGTTAAGTAAATATTGTCCTTCACCACTTCCTCAGCCAGAAGTAAAGAAATGCACTGCCAAAGCAACTGCAGAATTACAAATCTGAAAGCAAGATTAGAGTTTGTCTCTCTGTACCACCTACCAACAGAAGACATCCTTTCTTCTCAAAATCATGATTGTTTTCTAGGAACTCTTTTATAAGTAGTGTTAAATCCAAATTTAGAGAGCTGTATGCATTTAACAAATTTTAACTATTCACCGCCATCATTTCCTTATCCACAATTTATTTTTATCTTTTCCTTTACACATTACAGGCTTTGATCTTATAACTAATGACCTCCTCTCCAAGGTGTCTTAGTTCACTTCATGCTGTGGTATGAATATTACAGACCAATTTCTAATGAACACAAACCTTTGGCTCCAAGTTCTTGAGACTGGAATCCCATTCTCACCACCATCCTGCAAGGCCTTTTTGCTGTGTATTACATGGAGAAATCATCCCGTTGCCAAAGGACAAAGAAAGGGTGCCAGGCATGATAGCCTGCTGCCCCTCTCCCCTCAGACCCGATCTCTTCATACTCTGACAGTAATGATTAAATTTCAGCATGAAATTTAAAAGATGCAAACAAACTGTAGCACAAGAGTAAGCAAGAAATGTTCCCTAAAACACAAAGTTACCACTAAAAGATTCAGATCATTAGCACTCAAACATAGTTTTCTTATCTGTAGCTATTTTGATTTCCAAATTCAATAATCTAGAGTTATGTTATTTTTCTCATTGTCAGTTGAGTGGCTGATTTGGCTAGAAAGATTTGAGAATTCATTCTTAACTCTCTGTAACCAATGCTAGCTCTTGGTCTTGGAATGCAGAAATGGAGTCTGATGGACTTAGAGACATAGATCATAGATCTGAAAATAGGAAGCTTGACTGCCATCTCACTGGGGATGTCCACCTCTCTATAAAATGTCACGTCACTGGTTGGTTCATTTGACCACATATTGTTCATTTCATACTCCACGGAAAGCTAATCAGCCCATCCTCATGTTAGTAGATATACGTCAGAAAAATATGTCGGGCCTAATTTAAAGGGGAAATGAAGAAAAGTCTGGCACTCTCATCTTAGATTATTTTGAAAGTTGCAACTTAAACTTTAAATTCTTTTTTTTTTTTTTTTTTTCTTGAATCAGGGATCAAACTCAGGACCTTGCATTTGCCAGGCAAGCTCTTGTGCCCCTGAGCTATCTCCCTGGCCTCTTAAACTTTAAATTTTAAACAATGGATAAACATATTAAATCTGATAAAAGTATTCATTCCTATAAAAAATACAGAAGATTTATGATTTTTATCTTTGTTTTTTATAATATTTCAAAATGCATTTATTTGGTACAGGGTCTCACTCCACAGCTTGCACTTGTAATGATATTCCTGTCTCAGCCTCTCCAGCACTGAGATTACTGGTGTGCACCATCCTGCCTGGATTTGATGGCCATCAGAGAGTGTCAGGGGTTCTGGGGCCAGCACAGCATGTGGTACTGAGGATCAAATCTGATCTTTATGCTTGCTTAGATGGCCAAGCTGTGGACTCAACCCCATCTCTACCTTTGCTGGTTGTTGAAATTCACATATGAGATTCACATTCCTTTGGTCATAGAGTTATTTAAACTAAGAATACATTGATTAATTTAGAAAATGACATTTACCAGTTTTTAAAACAGACTTATTCTATAGCTTGGTAATTCTGAAGATTTATATAACTACCCTAAACCTGACTTAATAATCACAATTTAAGCCACAGTTTGAGTATTGTTAAAAGCAGGAGTAAATCTTTTTGTTAAATAATTAGTAGTTATTTAAGGAGATTATACTTTTTTTCAAAAATCTTTATTTTCAGATGCAGTAAGTGAAAACTACTAAAAAGTTCATCTCAATGTTATTAAAAGTCATTAAGGATTATTTCCATGTGGTGTGTGTATTTATGGGCACTTTTTTGGTAACTATGGAAACAAACAAAATAGGTCCTAAAATTGGGGAAATATTTGTTTACTCAGTGGGGAAAGGAGGAGGAACTCCTCCTAAATAAGGAAGTTACAAGTGAAACAGTGAAAATATTTTGAAGAAAATAAAAAATGAACTTAGACAGTTAAGTAACTGAGATGAGCATAAATCATATATAACCTCAAATATAAATTATATGATTATTAAACCATGCTTTGAGTTTTCTGAGCTTTTAATAAAACATCTTCCTCTGTTTTATTTTCCAGGAAACAGAATCAAACTGAAAATTCTATTACCTATTTCTGTTGCTGATAACATGTCAAATAGAGCCAAATGTGACTCATACCTGAAGCTCATACCTGATAAATGGTAGCTTGCATTCGTCCCAAATCGTAGATGCAATGACTACATTTCATTGCAATATTTTAAATAGTATAAATTCATTAAGGAGAAATGACGATTATAAACAAGGAGGCCTGAGGATGAGGCTTCGTGTGGAGTGCTTTCACCCCATGTGGGGCCCTGGGTTGGGCCCCTAGTGGTACAAAAGAGAACAGACAGTAAAGGAATGATGTGTAGCTAACATGTTCATCTATGTAACTATATCGTATGGGATTTTTGATTATGGATAAACATATGTATTTGCTTATATATGATTACAATATTACCTCCATTCTTCTTTCTTTTCTAAAGATGGCCTACCAGATCTAAGTTCTTCTTAAATCAGGATAAATATTTTTCCTACAGGTCTATCAACAGCCTTTGACTCTCTTTAGAGGACTGTAACATACAGGGTAGGAAGTCTGAGAGCAAGCTCCCCAGAGCAGACACTGAGCGCAAGATGTTAACTTGGGTCATGTAAAGGAAAGAGAAGTGAGCAGAGAGCAACATGGGCCAGATAAATGAGCAGGTCCCCCAGCTGGACCTAGTGGGGGTAATGAGGGTCCAGCTTGGTGATATTTGCAAAATACGACAGAAGGGTACAAACAGGAAACTTGAGAAAGCTGATCTGTTTTTCTGTCATTGATTGAAGATTGTTCCAAGGGACATTGGCTTTCTGAGACTTGCAACCTGCCCTCTGTGGTGACTGAGTCCACCTCCAAGCTCTCTGCACCATCTGGAGCAGGTATTTGTGGGATGAAGCCTTGGTAGGAATAGGTGGTGCTTGGAGTGAATAGCGAAGCCTCAGTGGTGAATGCAGCAGAGAGGAGAACGAAGGCAGGACACAAGAGGTCTTCAGATTTCTCATACTGTCCTTTCCATAACTAGATACCTCGTACTGTTCACTTCAGAGAGCAAGGGGGAGATCAGCAGTGGCTCTAACAGGATGATGGCATCTTATTTTAGCCCTTTTGATTAGAAATTAAATCCTTAGGCTATATGTCCTATTCAACATTAGTGCAAGAACATGTTTCAAAATGAAACATAAATGTCTCGTAGACTGCCTCTGTAGAACACCCCTGCTACATTTTTTTCTGTAGAACACCCCTGCTACATTTTTTTAATAGCGTTGTTTCTGGAGATTCAGATATTGTCCATAGTCTTGCAGGCGACGGGGCAAAGGAAGCATCAGGAATGAGCCTTTTGGCCAGGTGGGCTGGCGTATGCCTATAATCCCAGCACTTGTGAAGCTGAGGCAGGAGGATTGGTGTGAGTTCAAGATCAGCCTGGGCTATAAAAGTAAGCTCCAGGCCAGCCTGAACTGCATAGTGAGACCCTGTCTCAAAAAGAAAAAAAAAATGGAATGAGCCTTTTACTTATCTCTCCCATAGCTACATTCATTATTTTTTTACAGGATATCATTAGCCAAATTCCATCTAGCTCCCATGCATTGTATCATTTCAATACTTACCCTATCTGAGATAAACTCGTGGCTAACACTTCTTAAGGCCCCTGTTCCTGATCCTTTTATATCTCTGACAATCAGTTTCTGTCAAACTTGTGGGAAACAAAAGATTTTTACAGATGCTCAGAAAAGATCAGAGGCACAAAGTTACTTTAAAATTCCAAAATCGATATTTTTAAAAAAAAGGATGAAAACCCCAGGAAGCCTCCAGGTTGTCTAAGAAGTCCTCAGTTCAAAGATAGTAATTCAGGGATGAATCTAAGGATCTGAGTGTCAATAGGACCTAGATTTGATAGGAAAACAACGATCTTTTCAGGGTGTCTTGGGATTATTTGACTTTATGACCACTGTACAAGGTGAAACTATAAGTGAGACTGCGAGGGCCAGCAGAAGAGTAAGCAGAGAAAAATCACTCGTCCTACTCCATGTCTCCAGTGCTTATACTCTTATTTTTATGGAGAGAAAAAATTATGCAAACAAACTTGGGAATAGAGTCCTCAGTACAGCATCCACATTATCTGCTTTTTTTTTTTTTTTTTTTTTTTTTTTTTTTTTTTTTTTTTTTTTTGTCTTTTTGAGACAGGGTCTCGCTGTGCAGTTCAGGCTAGAGTTGAGCTCACTTTTGTAGCCCAGGCTGGTCTCGAACTCCCACTGATCCTCCTGCCTCAGCCTCCCAAGTGCTGGGATTACAGGTGTGAGCCACCATGCTTGGCTGTCTGCTTTTTAATAGTCAAATTACTAATGCTCTACGATGACCAACTGAATAAGGAAACATTGCATGATATATATTGAGGGTATTTGTGTGTGATCTTCAATATTTTTTTATTTTAAAAATTTTAATTTATTATTTTGCTATTTTATTTATTTTTTCTGTGTTTAAGACAGGGTCTACAGGGTCTATAGGGTGTGACTACTTAGATCGGACTCTTACTGATTCTCCTGTTTTCAGCCTCCCGAAGTGCTGGGATTACAGTTTTGCACCACTACGCTCAGTCTCAATCACTATCTCAGTGTGATCTTCAGCTGGGGGTGGCTCAGCATGCCGGGGATCGAACCTCAGTCACTGTGCTCTGCCTATCAGGCCAGCCCTTGGTCTTCAAGATTACATACAACAGATGAGACAGGGTTTGTGGAATCTTTTGGATCCAAACACTGACTCATGCTTTTGAAAAAAATATGCTGAGGATGTAGACTTGTCCTGGTTTTGTCTTGAGCTAGGTGAGGCTGGTCTGTTTCAAGCTATTCTTGTTAGAGACATATCTTTCTTAGATTCGTTTGGATAGCTTGGAATCCCAGGACTTTTATCTACATGCTGATCTAGTTCGTGAAAGTGGTTTAGGATATATTTTCCAACAAATTATCTTGACACTTTATAGGTATGGTGTTTATTGCTTTGTTTTGTTTTGGTTTTTTCTTTATTACCTGAATCTAACTTAACCTTCTCTTTCTGGCTGCCCAGAAATCCTGCCAGATATCAACCTCAGTATCTGGAGCTTGTTCTGTCTTTGGTTGCTCCCCGACTGTATTCTTAGTACATCAGAGGCTTCTTCTTCCCTGTCTTCCCTAGGTTTCTTTTTCCCCCTAGGGTTTGAAGCCTTTGCCAGCTAGGACTTCATTTTCTAGTTTGCAGGAACTGGCCAGATGTCCACAGTTGAATAATCCCTGCAAAGCAATGGCCCAGAATTGATTACCATTGTAGGCTTGAAATTCAGCCCAACATGTTTATATCAGAGGTCCCTGACAGCACAATACACCCTGGGATTGGCGTACTAAATACCTGGCATTTGGGTTGCTGTTCTCCATCTTGAAGAATGGCTCAGAGCAGACTTTTCTAATTAGTGAGCACTATCACATAGAGGTCAGGCACAGTCATAGAGTTCTCATTATATTAGTGTTCTCTGTTTGTTTGTTTGCTTGTTTTGCTTTGCAGCCAGTGACCGTAGACCACATTTTACTGATATAGAAAGCCCTTTTGGGTCCTTATCATGGCCCAGGAAGTTTATATTTGAAACCCCATGGATAAGTTATTGGAATCCCATCAAGTTGACTCCAATTTACCGCTTCCACTATAACCCACAGTGCAAACAAAGACACTGAAGCATATTTATAGTTACTGGGAGCCAAGGAGTCCTAAATCCAGCTATGGTGACAGCTATCCAGAAGAAAGACCTTGACTCAGGGCTGAAGCTGGGTTTTATTCAGCCTTGAAGGAGGAGTGGCTTGAGGGTAAGAGACAGAGAGTGGCAGGAAGCAGATGAGTACTGTCAGCTGGGTTAGTTAGAAAGCCTGCATTTGCCTCTGCAATATGTAGGGAGAAGGATGTGCAGAATGTTATCTGCATTACATAATTGAGATAGTATCTATTATTGTGGAGTCCAGTGCTTCAGTTCTGATGTGTCGTATTTCTAGTCCCAGGAAGTTATAGCCCCAATCTCAAAGCTCAATCCCAGCCAACAGTGTGGAACATTGGCTCTTTGTCCTATGTCAACATGGCTCATGTCAAAGAGCAGCAAATGGGGGTTTCTAGGAAAATATCACTGCTGCCTATGAAGACTACCATCAGCACCTCAGTTAGACCTATATGTATTGCTTAAAGCCAATTGAAGGGATAAGGAAAAACCCTAGCCAGCTCTGTACATATCAACACATGGAAATAGGGTCAGGCACAGCCAAAATGGAGACAACTGCTCTTCTTTCAGGGAGAGTCACCCAGCTGTCCTTCATACATTGAAATCCACGTCATATCCCTAGTGGAAAGAATGTCCCTAAGCCAAGCACTTAGTAAAGAAAACACCATGAGTTGACTCAAAATATGAGCTTATATGGAAGGATGACAGTCCTGCAGATGTCAGAAAGGGAGATGATCAGCAAGAAATAATAGGTAGATCATATTGAAAGAGCAGTAGGAACAAAATTGCTATTGTGACAATGTCCCATTTGCCCTTAAGTTTGGATGTTGCTTTAGTAATCCTGACCCAGCAGCAGATGATCAGAGAAAGAATGTGCTTAAGTCCACATCTGGGGAGGCTTAGAATAGCAATGAAAGGGGACACAGGTGGTATGTGGGATGAAATCTTGTACTTTCCTCCAGAGTAGGGACTGATCATTCATACTGCACAGTGCCTTTCCCCTTGATCTTGATCATAATGGTGCGTACAGGTTGGTACGGGCCATCAAAGCTACAATTCTATTAAAAGACACACTTTTACAAGGCTCCACAAGTGGATCCCGTTATTATGGCAACGGGAAACATTTTTATAAATAGCAGGATAAATTGGATTATTTTAATGTCACATTAACAGTGATCAAGTGAACTTCCTTTGAATTTTCAAACTCAAAACATTTGTAATTTTTTTTATTGTTGTTGTTGGGGGGAACCAGGGTTCAAATTCACAACCAGGCAGGCACTTGTGCCACAGAATTATTTCCCCAGCCCCTGTAATTCTTTTTTAAATTGCCAAATTTTCAGAGTTGCCTACCTTTAAATTTGTAGCACTGGTACTGCTAATACTCCAACCAGTAGACAAATTTCAGATCCTGGTTACTATTGACAAGGCACTGAACAACAATTACAGTCCCAACATTTACTTAAGATTAGAAACAGTCACTTCTATTCTTGTAAAAAATAATTGCTGACACTCATTTATTCATATTTATAATTCTGTTCATGGGATTGGGATTGGAAGCACACTCATTAATTATGCTTGTTTCCATTTCTTTTTATTATTATTATTATTTTTTGTACCAGAGATCAAACTCTCAAAGTCAGGACCTTGTGCTTACCAGGCAGGGACTTATACCACTAAGCTATCTCCTTAGTCCTTGTGTCCATTCCTTACCTCTTTTCTACTCATATAGAACAAAGAATTCTTCACTTGATGTTAAGATCTAGAATATTTCTTGGGACATTCTTTCTATTACATGGTAATATCATGTGAAGGAAAATGTTCATTTGTATGCATTTATATAACAAGTAGACGTGATACTATTTCACCATGATCAAGTCTCTGCTTTGCCTGGGATTAGAAAGGTTTGACAAAGATGCTTGGCTATGTGGGATTTAATAGGGAAAATAAAGACCTTTCATTTATGTAGTAGGGTAAAAAGAAAGTTTGTGAATACTTTCCCTCTCTCCTTCCTTCCTTCCTTCCTTCCTTCCTTCCTTCCTTTCTTCCTTCCTTCTTGCCTTCCCTCCTTCCCTCCTTCCCTCCTTCTCTCCTTCCCTCCTTTTCTTATTTCTGTCCTTTTGATTCTTGTCTGGGTGTAGTCTTCATAGAGGAGTGCCACACAAGACCTCCCAACCTGAGGACTGCTCAAAATGTGTTCTTGGCTTTGACCTGATTGTGAGTTGTTAAGGTTATTGAGCCTCTTTAGATGATCTCTGGCCTACCAATCTCTAATGACCAAATAAGGGGCTCTATAATTTTTAACCTTTGCCTGATATCATCCACCTGATATCATAGCAAATTCATCTGAGCACAGTAAAAGCAAATCTTGTGACTGGTCACCTGGAGAACCATGTGAAAGAGTGACTTCCTTAACAGAGGAGAAGTGCTCTTATGTAGGAAATCGCAAAGCATTGTTGTGAATATCAAGTATATGTTATTTTTTACCTACAATATAAGTTCCTACGGATGAAGGAAAAACGTATGTAGATAAAGCACTTAAGTATAGATATGCTTAAGTATATCTATGAGGAATATTAATTACTTTATTACTGAGAATATGGAGTGATTATATGCCACTTTTATCCAAGATAGATGTGTTTTAATAGTCCTTAGCAGCTTTGATTTCCAGTATGTCCAGGTTTCAGCAGCACATGAAATGGTCACTCTCTGAAATTACGTTTACTTTATCCTAAGTATAAACTTGGAAATCCGAGGTTAGAAGCTAGTCTTCTTAACCTAAACGAAGACTGCCTAACCTCCAATATCTGAAAAACACAACCTTGTCTTGTTGAAAGCTGACTAAAAACTTAAATATATTGTTGCTCAACATGACATACACATATACAAGATAATACAATAGTTCTAATTTTTAACAATGTAGTTTTAAACTCCATGGCCTCTCAAGGTTCTAGAACCCAGGGTATTATGATTTGGGGATATGATCTAGGATCAGACCACAGGTAGCTGCACCGACAGATGTGTCTCTGAAAACGTGGCACTAAGTGTAAATGTGGTTTGTACATGAAAGTGTCAAAATAGCTGCAGAAACTTATGTAAACAACACCCATCACAGTGTATACGCACCCATAAACACATATTCTTTTCACACAACATATTGGAGTTAACACTTATGCATGAAGAAATAAACCTGATGTATATAAGTTCTATTTCTGAAATAACTTCAGCCAATATCTCTTTCAAATTCCATTTTGAGGTCCCAGAATAAATGCCCTTTCTTGTTACAGCATAAGCCACAGCCAGTTCGCCAAATGGTCTTGGAAAATTGCCTTCAGAATTGACGCTCCCTAGGGAAGGTTTACTGGTAGAGAAAGCAGAGACACAGAGGAGTTTTCAAGACACATAAAAAAGCAAAAGAGGTGGTGGAAGGGTAAGTTGGAACAGGTGGCATCAATTTCTCTTTGTCTAGTAGTTCTGTTCATTATTAATGGCAACAGTTTCCACTTGTATTGAGAATATTTTTGTATTAATGCAATTTAACTGGCACAATCCACAAAGTTCAGGGTCCATACTCTAGGCAGTCCACTGTGGGGAAATCAGGCTGACTTGAGAACAAAAATTTTTTATTTTAAAATCTGAATTTGATTAAGTCTGACCTGACAAAAATCTGAGGTCCTATTATGTAACATCTTCTATTCTTTACATTTTGTTGTGCTCTCAACACTAAAATATACCAAATCGAAAAGTACAAAATGAGACAAAGGTGGACTACGTGATGAGATTAAGAAATAACAAATGCTAAGAAGTGAGAATGACCTTATGGAACTGAGGTAACCAAAAAAGACTTCAAGAAGGAGATACCTTTTTTCATTGACTTTCATAGATAAACAGATCTTTAGGGGGACGGAAGAGACAATTCCTTCTTGGAAGTACTCACTCTGCAAAAGCAAATGGACAAAAGGAGAGACCTGAGCACACTTCTGTTTGGAGAACAAGGTTACTTCACTCCATGAAGAAGACTGTTGAGAATATATGTAAGTAAAGCATTAGAAAATTAAGACATATTCAACCAATTTTAGCCCATTTTATTTCAAAATAATTTACCCAAAGATCATATAAGATATTCTCTGATGACACTAGCATCTAAATTGATATCAATGTAAGTTCATAATTTGTCATTAGAACACTCCAAATAACTCTTTGAGAATGAGAAGACAAAAACTATGAAGTAAGGAAAAGAAGAAGGCTGCTAATGGAGTTATCTATAGCTAAAGCTGGGCAGAGTCATAGCAGCATGTAGTTTTGTTGATCGAGAAAGAATGAAAATATTTCAACAAAGAAGCTAGTCGCTGGGCAGTGGAAGGACCATCATTTGCATACTTATAACCAAAACCAGGTAGACAAACACAAAATAAGTCTATTTGAGAATGAAAGCTTCAAGCATAAGTACAAGATCTTTTCTTTACTATATGACCTTGAACACCTCACTATCTTGTGTCATGTCAACAGGAGTTGTTTTGCTGTGTGACAGAAAATCCAAGCTAAAGTAGTTTAAACTGGAAAGAGCATGTATTGACCCTTAAACCAAACATCTTAAAATCTGTGAGTTTTATGTGGCTATAGATGGAAAACCCAAATAATATCTCTTGCTTCTGATCTCTCTCTTTTATCTTGTTTGTCTTCCCTGCTGCCATCCTATCAATGGCTGTCATTTTCTTCCAAAACACATTTGTTCACTCAGTGAGACCAAATTAAAAAGCTTTCTTTTACTATATATTCTAATGGAACTTCTAGAATTTCACTTTATTCCTACACATAAAGAGATTGATTGTAATCTTATGAAGAACACAAAGGAGCTAGTTGCAGGATGAGTTGTCTTAAACATGTTAAACATTTTAATAATATGTGGTAACAGACAAAGATACCACACCCTGAGTTTTCCCATTTGGAAAGCAAAAGCATTCTACTAAGAAGATTTAAAAATTTGGCCTCTATGACTCTGTGATATATATATATATATATATATATATATATATATATATATATATATATATATATATATAGTACACGGTCTACCTGCCCAGCTCAAGTTTGTAGAGATCTACCTGTTTTCAGCCTCTTCAGTGCTGGGGTTACAGAGCTGCACCAGCACGCCTACTTTCAGTCACTGGTTCAGCATGCCCACCAGCAGGGCTGAAGGGCATGTGGTGCTGGAATCGAACCCTGGTTCCTGTGCTTGCCCAAGCAGACACTTAGTCCCCTGAGTTATCTTGCTGGCCCTGAGTCTGTGATATTTCTCTCAGAAGTCTTCTCTGATTTTCTTTTTTTTCTCATGGATACTTCACAGCCAAGCCCCCAAAAGTTGAGACTCAAATTCTAGAGCCTGTCCACATTCTCAGTGCAGGCTGTAGGAAAAGCCAAAACAGCTTTTCAAAAATTTCACTTGGGTAAACTCTTAACCTTTAGTAGTGGGGTGTTGATTTTCCTGGCTAAACTGCTGAACTCTGGTAACACAAGACTCCTGGTCCCCCGGGGACTGCTGTACACAGCATGCCTAAAATGTGGCTTGGAGCTGTAGAAGTGCAAGTGGGGCCTTCTGTTTTCAGCAAAGACCAGGAAATTTCTGCTGGTCTCCTAAATTCCTCTGCACAAGACCGATCCCTCCTTCCCACTGAAAACCATGCAATTGTTGCATGTACACTGCCTGGATCATTCTGCCAGCATTCCAAATGCTTCAGAGGAAATGTAACCACTCTGAGTGTCTAACTTTGCTTTCAAAGGTCAGGAGCAAATGTGGACTATAAATATACTGGTGCTACAGCTGGCCCACTACCCTTGCCCAAAATACCCAGGACTCAGCCAGCTGTACTAAACCTACAGTTTTAGCTTTCTGGGGTTTACAATCCAAGCCGGATGCTTGGGGTGCAAGAAGAGGTGAAAAGAGGTTATAAGTAAAATGAACATGGTGCAGTCACTGAATTCATAGAATCACCTTTTATTCTCAAAAGTATCCTGATCTGGAAGATCAAATATATGGTCATGCTCAATATGAAAGGTTTATTGATTATGGCCCAGAAAGTCAAATTACTATTTAAAGTTCAGATCATCTAATTGCTTTTTTTTCTTTTTCTTTCTTTCCTTCCTTCTTTCTTTCTTTCTTTCTTTCTTTCTTTCTTTCTTTCTTTCTTTCTTTTTCTGTCTTTTTTGAGACAAGGTCTTGCTATGCAGTTCAGGCTGGCCTTGAGCTCACTTTTGTAGCCCAGGCTGGTCAAACTCGCAGCAATCCTCCTGCCTCAGCCTCCCAAGTGCTGGGATTACAGGCATGCACCCCCACGCCCAGCTTGATCATCTAATTTCTGTGCAGTGTTTTTCTCCCTGAGTAATATGTCCCTCATAAAGCAATACTTATCCTTCTCTTGTAGAACCTCTACCACTGCTGCAAATAACTGGGACACCCCCTCATCCATTCTTGTTTTTGGCTCAGAAGGTGAAAGTCTTTTTTTGGTATTTCATTAGTACCTGAGAAGCATGAGGTCTGCTGAGAAGCAAGCATCCAAATTTTAGCACACGTTACAATTTCCATGCTGTACCTGACCTTGATTTTTAATCTTTCACTGGGAAAAATGATCACAAATTGGAAAAAGAAGATAATTTGATTTTTTCTTTTTGGTTGGGGGTCAAGGGAAAAACCTAGACCTTGGTTTTAGGATGTAACTTTGGTAAAATGTTAATAGCATCTAGCATATACACATCTGTGTGAACATATATGAATACTTCATCAATCTGTTTTATAACAAACAGCTCCTTTGCACATAGTGGTTTCCAGAGATGAATAACTCCTTAATCTCCTTTAAGAAAATTAGGCAATATATTCAAATTAACTAGTTCAATCTGAGTTGAGGTCAAAGGTAAAATTGTTGGATCTAGAAGAACACTTGCAGAGGCCAAGTGGGGAAAGAGTAGTAATTGAGCCAGCACATCAGTTCTCTTTGGCTGTGACAAAATACAAGAACAAAACAACTTAAAAAAGGAGAAAACATTTGTTCTGGTTCATGGTCTGAGAGGATTCAATCCATGGTCATTTAATTTGTCAGTTCTGAGCCTCATGAGTCAGAATGGCAGGTAGCATGTGATAGAGCAAAGATCATGGCCTCATGACAGCCAGGAAGCAAAAGAAGGAGCGTCCTTTTATTTTAAATAGATTCCATCCCTTTAAGCCCAATAAACTAAAAATCTGCACGTGGAAGAACCCATTCATGAGTCATAGTCCTCATGATCCAGTCACTTCCCACAGGCTCTGGTTCTGCATGCTGTTACACTGGGTCCCAAGCCTCCAACGTAGGATCCTTGGAGAACTTAGGACCCAAACCACATATGTAACACACAAAGGGATGAATGCCAGCTCTTTGAGGAGTGTACCAAGAACTCTCCTCAAAGGCAGCTCTGCTTTTTACTAGGAGTACCCCAAAATTGCTGTGTATTATCTTCAGGATGATTGATTTTCCAAGTGCTGCCAAATTATTTGTCTTTACTGTGTCTTTTTCCTTGATGGATTTTGGGATTGGTAGAGAACAGGAATGAGTTTCCAACTAGTCCCAGCTTGGAAACAAACAAACAAGCAAACCAACAAAAGGTAAAATAACCAAGCTTTGGCCAAAGAAAAGAGCTTTTTGAGAGCCTACCATTAATGCATTCTTTTTAGACGAGAAGACCACACCAAACAAGGCAGGGAACAGTCCAGACGTATCAGAACCAGCAGATTGAAGCCCTGATCTATGATATCTCATTCTCTTTGTAGTATCATTTATCGAGTTTGTAATAAATCCAACTTGTTAGTGTCAAAGGTTAACCTAGTATAGAAAAGAAGTAAAATACAGTGGGTAATGAGGTAAAAGTCATCTCTTCTGTTAATAATCTGGTATATGAAAAATTCCTCAGTTTCTTCTGATACAGTTACTTCTCCTTTGTAAAGAAAGGTATTGTTAAAGCTGGGTGAGATTATGATGACGTCAAGGACTCCTCATGCTTACTATGTGCCAGACAATCTATACTCTTTACCATATACTAATAAGATAGGGACTACAATCACTGATTAACAAAGGGAGAAAGTGGGACAAAAGGGTTGAAGTAGTTAATTAGTGACTGAGTGGGGGAGTGATTTTAAATTGGGAAGTCTGATTTGTAATTTGTGTCTTAATTCCTCTCTTGCCTTACCTAACTACTGTGGTGGCATTAAGGATTTTTGACTTTGTTTGTTTGTTTTCAGAACGGGGGACTGAACTCAGGCCCTTGCACTTGCCAGGCAAGCACTTTTTCTACTGAGCTATCTCCCCAGTCCCTTGTGCTGGCATTAAGAAGAAGTTGTAGACATGGTCTTTCAACACTGATTGTTTTCATTCAGTATATAAAAACTCAGAACAGAAATAGGTAATCTTGGATGCCTAGTGTCCTTCTCTAACTTGAACTTAAGATAAAGCACCTATCCACAGGACATTGGCCCTCCCAGAACCCATATCAGTAGGCAGGGCCATCCAGGCTTCTAATTTCAGATATACCATAGAGTTAGAAACATCAGAATTCATTGATTTATCACATTTTCATCCTCCATAGAAGGTTAGATTTACTACATAGTGCTCATATTCTGAGGTGAGAAGGCAGAAAGAATGGAAAGAAGGTTAAGAAGTGGGAAAGAAAATTATCATTGAATTTTCTACCTTGCCTTAGCTGGCTCCTAAAGCCAGCATTTGTTAGGTGAAATGTATTTCACTACAAGTTGAAAGTTGCAGACTCCACAGGCTAAAGTCTACGACATTTGTAGTTAAATTAACTATTAGCCAACTGGATTTGAGGTTGTTATGTTGCTGTTGTTGTATGTTATTATTTATCTACATTCAATAACTGTGGAATGCACATTTATTTGTAGTGTAAATGGAACATTTACCAACTAGACCAGCTGCTGGACCATAATGGAAGTCTCATTAAACTGCAAAGAAATGAGATCACATCAAGGATGTTCTCTGACTGTAGGAATTAAGTTAGGAATCAATTAGACAAAGGAGATAAATAAAAAACCAAAAATATTTGTCAAGAAGGCATTAAAACCTTTATAAACTTAAAAATAAAATTTATCC
The DNA here is from genome assembly GCA_004027025.1 of Myocastor coypus. Lineage (NCBI taxonomy): Eukaryota > Metazoa > Chordata > Mammalia > Rodentia > Myocastoridae > Myocastor > Myocastor coypus. The sequence goes on along the minus strand of PVJA010000016.1, from coordinate 126,979 downwards.
TTTTTATGTACATTTTAGAAGTGTTGAAAAATATGTAAGCATATATCATCTCTATCTTATCCAAGATCTGGAACAGCTTCACTTACTGCAAAGATCCTCAGCAACTCTTTTTTAAATTTTTATTTTTTTATTTTTTAGGGAAAGGTCTACTGGGTGTTCAGGGTCTCACTACTAGATCACACTCACAGTGATTCACCTGCTTACAGCCTCCCAAGAGCTGGGACTACAGACACATGAGCAAACTAGACAATGCCCTACAAACTTAACCTCTGACTATCACTGATCTAATTGTGATATCTCCTCCCACAATTTTACAATTCATATCTGGTTATCTTAAGTCTGACACAAAGTCTGAGGTTCATCCACATTGTTGACTATATCAGTGGTGTATCCCCTCTTCTGGCTGGATAGTATCCCGTTATATAAATGCACTACGACATTATTTATCCATTTATTTATCCATTCACAAGGTGAAGGGCCACCAGTATCTGATAACTATCCATAAAGTAAATATAAACATGTACATATAAAACTTTAGCATGTATTTTTAATTTAATAAGAAACTTTTGAATTTTTCCAAAGTAGAATATGCTTTTCATTCTTACCAACAATATATGAGAGTTCTTTTGTTCCACTTCATTTGCATATACCACTGCTTGGTATTTTTGTCTTCTGAATAAGCATGAGTTTTATTTGGTTGGGGATTTAATTAGCATTTTGCTAATTACTATTGATCTTTTATGTACTTTTTGTAGTATTGTTATATCTTGTTAAACTTAAAGTGCTTGTTAAACTTTTTGCCCATTTTTAAATTTCAAGTTTTGAGGGTCCTTTATGTAAAATGAACAAAGGTCCTTTAAAAAAAAAAAAGGTCCTTTATGAAATATATTATTTTTTCAAATATTTTCTGTCAACCTAGAGCATGTTATCTCAGTTTGTTAATTAAAATAAGAAAAAACTTTGTATTTTGATGAAATTTATTTGCCTTTTGCTTTAGGGTTCACTAAAGGAACAGAATCAATACAAAATGTGTATATTTATTATACAACGTATTTATTAGGTAGGCTTACAGTATCAGAAAGGTAAGAGTCTTACTGGCCATATAAAGAATCAGAGACAGAAGAATATAAAAATAGTCATCTGTATACTGGAGAACTGAAGAATCCAGGGGCAGTTGAGGGTCAAAGGCCTGAAAGTTCACTATAACTACCAGTAAGAATCTCCCATAACATCAGAGGGTCTACCAGAAAGCTGCAGATTGCACTGGAGACCAGGGCACAAAGGTAATGATGGAGATCAGAGCTTCTGAAAAACAAAAAAAGAAAGTTTGTTTTTTTCTTCTTTGCCTTTCCATTCCTTCCATGCTACAAGTCTATGTATTGGGTCTTCCTGCTTTCATTTAAGGTCTGCATGTAAGTCATCTAAAGAGACACCCAGAGCCTTAACAATTAAGAGTTTAAGTTCTTAGTCATGCCAATATGTGACAATAAGCAGTTATGCCACTTATTATGGAGCCTTTTGCTCAATGATTTTTTTATTCAGTAATTTTTTTCCTATGTAAGGAATCACCAGAAGGTGGCAAAGAATTCCTTTTCATTTTCTTCATGATATAAAGAAATCATACTCTAAATTTCTTTCTTCCATGATTTAGGCACTTGTTATCATCTATTTTATTTCTCCATATGCGAGGAACATATATATGCTACTAATCCTTTTTTAGCTGACACACCTTTTCTTTCAAAAATAAAAGATTTTGTCCAGTACAATATATCTTCTTTCAAAAGCATTTTAGCATTTGGTATAATGCAGTTTTGTTGATAATAGATTTTTGGATTTTTTAATATGAAAAAATATTTCTCTTTCATTGTTAATCTTTATAATAATCAAGTTTCTAGATGTAGTAATGTAGCACTGGGAATTTTGTTCTGTTTATTTTTTTTTTTTTATTTTTTTTTTTTTGGTGGGACTGGGGTTCAAACTCACGACCTTGCACTTGCCCAGCAGGCACTTGTGCCTCGGAGCCATCTCCCCAGCTCCTTGTTCTGTTTATTTTCTTTCAGCCCTTTAAAAAACATCACTTGATTTTTTTCTTATGTGGTTTCTTATAGTTTGTTTTAAGTCTTATGTCTGTTCATCTATATGTGACATTTTTCCTGCTTTTAATATTTAATTTTGGTATTCATTTTCAAATTTGGAATCCAATATCTTATGTATATGTACATAATACATCCATGTACATAGTATAAGTGGTACCTTTTGAGCATCTTGGATTACTAGGTTGGTGTCTTCTGTCATTCCAATTGAGTACATATGTGTTGCTAAGATATTGCCTTACAGAATGTGAATAATGTGTTATTTTTTAATTTTCTCTTGTTTCTGGATTGGTATGTATGCTTTCATTTGAACGAACTGTCTAAAAGGCATATACTTGTCCCATTCTTATTTATATTCAATTTTGTTTTTATAATTTTTCTGACTTAACTTTAACCTCACTGACTTTCTCTGTGGCTCTGTCAAGTGTATTAGTGAACTCATTAAAGATAATCAGTATCTCTACTTCCCTAGTTTTGATTTTAGGCCTAGCATTTTACCTTGTTCTTTTTCACACTATTCAGCTCACCTGAAACTCTCCGTATGTTCAGATGTGGTCTTCATTTTCTGCTCTGGAACTGTAGCTACATTAGTAGCACTTATTTTTTATTTCCAGTTGTTTCAAAATCCAACTGATGTTTCAGTCTCATTCTCCTGGATATTTATGAAATGAATACCATAAGTCTAGCACTATAAGAGATTCATGATTGCAGAAGAGGAGGCTAAATGAGTAGACAACAAGTTCTCTAATTCTGGGTCCTCAAGATGTGTTTAACACACATAGGGCCTGGGTTCAGCTCTTAGCTCTAAAATAAACGGGTCAGTCTTCACGGCGTACAAAGCAAGACACAAACAAGAAAGCCTGTGGGTGTGGAGATTGATGTAAAAACTATCCTGAGACAAATAAGAATGCTCTTTGCTCATCATTCAAAGTGGAAATCAGATGCTAGTACCTATACAAAAGTAGATCCTTTGGGGCAAAAGTCAGTAGTGAGGACAAAACTCCTTTAGAAGAGGTGGGACAAGAAACAGGCCACAAGGCATTAACACACAGCAAGCTTGACATCAAGGATTTTTCTATCTTTCAAAGATTGGTGTGTTACTGAGAAAAGACCTAAGTTATTTCTCATGGGTTTTATATATAGCAACCACTTAATTATAAAGGTTAACTTATTTCTTGTAAATTACCTATCATGTTCAGAGGTGTCAGTGATATTATTTTTGTGAGTTTCCATTAAAGCCTTTGGCATATTAAAGTGAGAAGGTAGCAGTCTGACGTTTTGTGTCCTTTCATCCAGACAATTTATGTTAGGGACACACATGATCACATTCCCAAGGAAGCTGCAATCCTGGGATGTAAGGCTGGGTCTGCTAAAGTTATAAAGAGTGCTTGTCCAGGGAATTCAGTAAAAGTTGAAGACCTGAGTGGCTCGCTGTGCAAAGAGCAGAGCCTATAAGTGTTCTACAGGACTGAAATAGAGTAGGAATTGGTTGACAAATAGAAGACTACTAAAAATCATTGAGTTATACACTTAAATCAAGCCAATGTTATGGTATGTAAATTATATCACAATACGGCTCCTTAAAGCAAAGCAGATGGTGTGGGTCAAGTAAAGCTTGTTTGTGTAAAAAGGTGGGGGAATTAGAAAGCTTGGGCAAGTATCTGTTGCAATCAAAATAGTTATATCAATAGCTTTTTATTTTACTTAAAGTATAGGCATTATATTTTTTATTTGAAAAATGAAATTTTCCAAATGGGAAATAAGGCTTTGTTTCCAAGAAAAGCTTAGTTAAAACCATTTTGTGTGAGGATTTTATGAAGGGAAATAGCATTGTTGGATTTCACTGGAAAATCAGCAAATGTTATACCTTAAATTTGTTCCACCAGTGGAAAAGAAAGGTATGTCTCTCTTTTGCACATAGCAAGGTATTTTGCCTTCTCTAAGGAGGCCTCTATTATCCCCTTCTTCCATCTGAAAAGATAGTAGTGTCTTTTTGTTTTTTCTACAGGTAATCTCAAGTAGTCTTCCCAGGGAAGGTAACTATCACCCTGGCAGCAGAAAATATAGGATGATGAAAATTGGGGTCTACCTGTACCGATACACATGCAGAGTCTATTATAGGCTGTGAATCTCACCTCGGTGAAACACTTGAGAGAGAACAGGTTGAGGAGCAGTGAACCAATGGCTGCAACCAAGCATATGAGAGGCTGGGTCTTGGAGTTAAGCATTCAGGAACGTGTGTAAGGGACATGGTTCTGAAAACACTAGTCAAGGAAGAGGCGTAGAGCACCTAACAGCTATTTACCAAGGACGTTCAAACTCTAGATCACAAATTGCTCCTTCCTTTCTTTTGTGGTGGTGGACTTTGGCCTTTTGACTTCAGTTACCTCCAGATGTGCCACATCCTTATGAATTCATCTGCCTTCCTGGCCAGGGGAATGTTGTTCAAAAAGTAATATGTGACTCCCCATGAACATCTGCCTTAAACACGTTTGACAATCTTAAAAATATATATTATTCAACTAATATACAACTGTGTTTTTCTCTGAAAAGTCAAATATATGGATATTTTCACAGCTAAGAAAGAGGCATCTTTGCCATTCCCTTTTACTCATTCTAACTGGAGGATCCTCTAGGTTTAGGAATATCAATTTGATGTTTATTTTCCCTTACTGATTTCTACATTCTCATATACATAAATATAGAAGTATAAGGTTTTGTTTTATATACTAATTTTTTAATTAATAATGAGAGGCCATACACATTCTCATAGAATTTGCCCTTAAATATTAAATGTAATTTTAGAGACTCTTTGCCCTGTGGTCTACATACCCATCCAATAGGTATGCCATTATTTATTTTACTATTTCCTTAGCCAACATTATAAATAAGTCTATAGTGAAAATTCTTATACATACTATTAAGCATATAATTTTCTTATGGAATAAACTAAAACATAAAGGTCTTGGGTCACAGGGTAAGCACACTTAATTTTAATGGACATTGTCAAAGTGCCATTTAAAAAGACTGTATCAAATTATACTTCCACCACAGCCTTAACCTATTCTGGGAAAACCATTTTAGATGGTAAGAAATTTTAGACTCCTAGGTCTGAGTTCTTGGCTTTAGAGGCTTTGGGCCATAGAAGCTCAGATGTCTGTGGAAACCTTCCTCCTGAGGTGCTGTCTTAAGACCCACTACACTTCATGTAAATCTGCAAAAATAATGCCAAGAATTGAGATCCTTCACCAGAATATATCAAGGGAATTGGATTCAAAAGTTTTTCTCTATGTTCTTCCCAGATGATTCATAACCAAAAGCAAAATCTGGACTAAAATCAGCCTCTTCTCTTGATTGTTAAAATAAAAAAAAGTAAGACCTGATTCTGGAGGACAGAAATGAGTAAAATCTGAAAATAAAGTTTAACTCATCTATGGTTAGAAAAGATGAGGAAAGTCTAGAGGCTCATCTCTTTTCTTTTTGCTGAAATTGCCACATTCCAATGCCAAGAGGAGCAGTTTTTCTCTTGGAATTAAGTTTGGGGAATATATTAGGATATTGGAATTAGTATGAGTTTGTCTCGGTTCACATCCTTGCTCTAAATATGCTGCCACATGTCCATGAGCCAAAAGCCTCCTTGTCCACTTCAGAAGTGTTGCAGCAGCTGAACTCTCATTACGAAACTCTCTTCTCGCAGCTTTTTCTGGGACCAGCTTCCCCGCTTATTCAAGACCTAAGTCAAAGCTCTCATTTTTCAAGAAGTAAACTTTTGCTAATATGTTTCAAGGAAATTCCTAGGATTCTGCCCGAACTATTAGGAAAGAAATTTATATTCTTACTGAATTCCTTGGACCAAATTATACTTCCTAGAAGGAAAGGCCAGCATGAGTACAAACCCAATACAAGATGCAAAGGCAAGCAGATTCATGCTACTACCTTCTGAGTAATCATATCTTTAAGAACATCTTGAAGTGGGCACGGTGGCATGCACCTGCAATCCCAGCACTTACGAGGCTGAGGCAGGAGGATCGGTGTGAGTTCAAGACCAGCCTGGGCTACGAAAGTGAGCTCCAGACCAGCCTGAACTGCACAGCAAGACCCTGTCTCAAACAGACAAAAAATAATAATAATCTTTTCATCTCTACCTATTCTCAGTTACTCTTAGAGAAGAAAAAACAATAGAAACAATTCTAAGTAGAACAATGATTTTCAACTTAAACTACTCTTGATAATTTCCTAGCATGATTTACAAAAGCCAGATCCTAAGATGTACTCCTATTGAATCTGACTCAGTTTACTCAGTGTGAATTGTGGGCAATAGAAATTTTAGGGCTGTCCAGAACTTCAGGCTCCTTTGTCATTGAAGTCAGGCTTCCAGATAAGTTGAGTTGGAATCACAAGTGAAAATATTAAAAATATAAATCCATAGGCTCTGCCCAAGACCTGCTGATTCAGGTTCTCTGGGTGGGGCCCAGCCAGTGGATCTTAGTAAACCCAGCTCATGCTGATGTGTGCCCATTTAAGGTTCTCAGGTTCTCTGAGCTAAAGGCATGGTTTAGAACCTTTTTCCACCTTTGAAGGTGTTCTGCTACTGTCAGCAGTTTGCTACTTTACGATGAGAAATGGATGAAACTTCTTGAGTTCCAGCTATGCTGTGGAGCTAGGGCAATGTAGAAGAGCCCATGGTGTATGTCCTGCTCCTTGTCACAATGAGAAAGGGCAATGTAAGTCTATCTCCATGCAGGGCCATTTCAAGGAAAAAAAATGAAAACATAAAGGTTTTGCTCTCCCGATGCAAGCTGAGCATTATAGCAAAGGTGACACCGGAGAAGTACAGTGTAGGAGAGGAAATGGGAGTAGAAGGAACCCTGGAGGAGATTTGTCCTCTGGGGTATAAGTCACAGAGGGCTTGCGAGGATCCTCAGAAGGTGTCTCCGTATGGCACCACCAGAGCCCAGAATGATCTGCAGAACACTTCTGCTGCTGCAGAAAAGCGCAAAGGACAGGTGTGTTCATTTGGGGGGTGTAACTGCTTGATAACCTCTTGGCCATCCTTACCACCTCAGGGAAGCACAGGTTAGGTGACATGGAACACAACAGAGGAGAACCATTGTGTACGGGGTGACAAGGGGGACAAGCGCTAAGCTGTAGGTTCAAGCTCACTCGAGCTTGAATCCCAGTCTGCTGCTGCCTAACTGTGAAAATGGCTAATTTACAGAGCTCACTATCAATTCACTGTCTCATCTATAAATGGACGGCAATAAAACCTACCGAGTTGATTTGTGTAAGGATTAGAAATAGCGCTTAGCACAGGGCCTGGCAACTATTAGACCCTTTGTAAGTAGTAACTTCTATATTATAATTATTACCATTATTCAGCTAGTGAGCTAACAAATATTTATTAGGTGCTTGCTATGTGCCAGACACAAGTGAAGTCTCTAAAAATCAAAAGGTGAAGGAGAATAGACATAGTTATTTTACTCATTTCTATCTGTGCTGTAGGGGAGGTACATATTCAAAAACTCTGTTACATAAATAAATTCAAAATATATTATGTAACAAGTGATATATAAGATGTATATAATGTACACAAATATAGAGTAGAGATGACAGGAGTGAGGTGTTACCCCAGAAAAAGGAAGCAAGTGCCACAGAAAATGTGTGTGTGTGAGGTACCATTTAAAGTGACATCTGGGGGCTGGCCAAATAGTTCAGCAGATTAAAGTGCCTGCAAGCAGGTGCAGGGGCTGGGGGTTCGATCTCCGGGACCTACAGTGCTGGCCCCACCCCCGGGGGAAGGTTGAGATGGCAACTGAGACTGGCTGTGGTGGCCCAGGCCTATAATCCCAGCTCTTGGGGGAGGCTGTACACAGGAGGATCACTATAAGTCTGATCTAGTAGTGAGAACCTGAGCACCCTGTAGATCCTTCCCTAAAATACAAAACAAAATTAATAAAATAAACTGACATCTGAAGTACAAATAGAACTTGAGTAGGTATGGGGAGCACAAACTGTAATGTTTGTAACAGCTTGTGCAAAAGTCCTGTACTTACACGAATTTGTAGGGAACTGAAAATGATCAGTGCATTTTGAGTTCAGAAAGCAAAACAGGAATGTAATTTAAGATTCATTGGGTAGGATAAAAAGAGACAGAAAAATCAGTCATTCCTTCCTCCAGTGTTACACATGCTGGTTATGGTGTCGTATGTTTGCTAATACATTCCATTCTAGATTTTGTTCCTGCTTTACAGGACCTTGTCAAGATGTGTATTCTGCTACATAAAGTACGAAGACATATGGGAGGCCTAGGGGCTGCTCTGCTCATACCCTGAGATGGCTCTGATGACAGAATTGTGGGAAGCTCTGCCTTCCTATGGAGCAAAAGCATAGCTCCATGGAACCCCACGAGACCATACACATTTCTCATTTACTCTTTCGTGTGGGTTTCAACAGTGTGTTTGGAAGTCAAACTAACAAAGCTCTTTTCTGGCCTAAGCCATGTCCTGAAAGACTCTGGATTTAGTAGAGGCATGAATTCAACCCTTATTGTTTTCCATAAAGTGCTCCAAATATTTACATATTCATGAGCACTCATTCTTCCAACATCCACAATGACTGCTATTGGTGGATGTGCTTCTTTCTTAGATTATTTTTTATTACCAGTATCCACTGTTAGAAGACTTTCCAGGACACAGTATGCATAGGGCTTTTGATGGAAAAACGCCTCCCTGGGCACCTCTTTGTAGGAGCCACATATATCAAAACATAGTTCCTCCATCACCCTTCCAGCCAGAATTCATAAATGCCCAGGATGGAAGGAACTTACACAGGAGACAATATCTCTTAATAAAATCTTGAGAGAGTTTTCATTGCATTTCTAATAAATCCTCTCTGAGAGTCATACAGTCCTTTCTTAAGAGGTAAAATAGCTCCACATTTTTTTCCTGGATCAGGACCACAGACTCATTTGTACCCATTCAGCACATCATAATTCACCTTTGGCTTGACAATAATGGACACAATTTTTAATTCCTCCATTCTATTATTATTCAACCTCATTGAAACCAAATAAGCTTTCACTGAGCACATCTTCTTAATGTAAAAGTGTAGTGAAGTTTAGTATTAGTGCCCTAACATCTTACAATATACTTGTTTTAGAAGCATCAGTTCAGTACTTTTGGTTCTAAAAAAAAGAGGCAGAATTTGAGGGATTTGATATAGCACTGTGGGTAGCACTGTAAGTTCTGAAGCTTTCAGATCCAAGCCTCTCTGGAGGACTTGGAGTAAGTAGCTTTGCCTCTCTGACTGTACTTTATTTTCCTTATCTGTAGAGTGGGGGACAGTTAGAGATCCCTCTAGGAATTAGAAAGGATAGTGACCAGTGAGCTTAAAGCAATGCCTGGCGTGTCATGTGCACTTTATACATTTTATTTTGCTTCTTTGTTCATGACTTCTAATCTAACAATAGCCTCCAGTCTTTCTAGCTAATTATAGTAATAGTTGTAATTTTTTTAGCACATACTGTATGCTGTGGACAACCAAGAACTTTATATGAATGATCTCATTAGACATTTTTCGCTAGCCCTTAAAATCATGTTATTATCATTAGCATTTTACAGATGAGGGAACTGAGAGGCAGACATATTAAGCTTCTGGTGTAGGGTCACATGGCTGGCAAGTGCTAAAATTCTTGTGGAATTGCAGGCCTTTTGTTTTTGTTTGTTTTCTGCTGCTGCTTGCATTGTATTGTCCATAATCAGTTTGTGCAGTAAGTTGAAAGCCCTTTTCTTAAGAACAGAGGCAGAAGAACCTCTTCGTGATGATGGGTGGTCCTCCTCAAGGGCATGCAGTGCATCACAGAGCTTGGAGCTCGAGGTTGGCCACTGAACCAGGGCTTCCCCTGGAAAATCATTTTATGAGGCAGTGAAATATTAGAACCTGCCTGGAATTCTGACTCTGGTACATCTGTGCTCAAGTAGGCTGAGAGGTGCATAACTCTTTGATTGTCTTAAATGGTCAATTTCTTTATTTGCAAAATGGAGAAAGGAATAGTAACTGGCTCTCAGGGATCTTCTGGGTAGGTTGTGCTTTACGACATCTGGTAAGCCTGGAATACAAGATTCAGAATCTGCCTGCCTGAGGTTTACCCACCTCCTTAACTATGTGATCTTGAGGAAGCTAATCTTTTAGCTTCAGTTATTTCCGCATAAGCATTACTCTGAGTAGTAACAGAGAATTGCTGACACTGTTATAATAACATCAGCAGAAAAAATGACTGAAATGAGACATATTTGCACCTTTTTTCTTTTTGTGAGTAATTCTTCATGATGTTCCAGTTTCACGCTATCACTTTCAAGGAAGTGTATTAAAATGGCTGAAGTATATCGCTAGTTACAGTGTCCCTACATAGCAATTATGAAGGCATTCAGGCTGCCATAGCTGTCAGCTCCAGTAGCAAGATGGGAACGCCAGAGGGTGAACATAGAGATATGACTTTTAAGTTCAGAAATATGCACATGACCTCTTGCCTCTTCAGGTAAAACAGTTGAGAATCTAGCCTATAACACCTTGCAATGAAGCTAGAGCTTTAGGTCATTGCACTGAATCAGAAATCTGCAATTTTTAAAATTGTATTCATTTGTTTGTATGTTATTTATTTATTTATTTATTTATTTATTTATTTATTTATTTATGGCTCAGCCTGCCCTGAGGGTAGGGCCGGCACAGCATGTGATGCCAGGGATCAAACCGAGGTCCCTGTGGTTGCCTAAACTTGCCTAAGTAAGCGCTTTAGACCGCTGAGCTATCTCGCTAGCCCTGCAATATTTTTTTATACAGAACCAAATACTATATATATTCAGGTTTGATAAGTCAAGACGCAATGTCTTCCTTTTACCCACCTAATGTCTACAGTAAAGGGCTAACAGTGTCTTCTATATTTAGAATTTAATTTTTAATAGGCAATACAAATATATAGGTGAATGACAGATAGACAGACAGAAAGACAGACAGACATTTTGATAAATGCATAGTTCACCACGTATAACAAAAACAGGAAACAAACTGTATTTGGTTAGTGAGTCATAATTTGCCACCTCTTATCCCAGAGTATAATCTTTAAAGTTACAGATTCTGGAGGCAGACCATGTGGATTTGTGTTCTGGATGCATGATGTTGAGACAGAGTGACACTGGGGAAATTATTTCAGTTCTCCGTGTTTCAGATTCCTCATCTGTATGAAAGGGGTAAGAATGCCATGGAGGTGGGCATGGAAACCCCGTGTAATGATGTTTTCCTGTGATCAGTTTTAATTGTGTGTCTTTGTCATCCTCCTTCTTGCCTAGCTTTTTCCCTGTTTCTCCTACCTTGTAAAAAACCTATTTAGTGTCAGCCATTCTTTACATCACGGTGTTCTAGTTCTCCGTATACAGATTCTCTTTAAAGGTGTTTTCTCTCTTCTTTTTCTGGGAAACATGTTGCACATGCCGGTTCCTGGGGTGACTGGATGATGCCCTGGTAAGAACCATGCAATGCTAGTTGTGGGTGGTTTTCCCACACATGAATTTAGGACCAACTGCACCAAGAGTTCTGTAAATCTTCCCCTTTCATCAAGATTCCAGGTTGGAAGATGGATGAAAATGACAGACACAAGCTAGCGAATTAATTGCAAGTTCATCCCATCCGCAGCCCTAAGTAAGCCTCAAAATCCAGTGGTGAAATGCACACTTTCCAATTTCCTTCAAGACCAAAAGGGGAAGAAGTAACTGATGACTGGGAAAACCAAGCCTTGCCCCTGTCCAGACTGTGTGGTTGGACTCAGGGAAACTAATTCTATGCTGCAGATGAACTCAGTTGAACTTTGTGGATTTGGAAATAAGCATGGAAAGGTTGACCTTATAGCGGGCCAGGCTTCCTTCCAGAGTAAGAAGGTTTGGGAGATACACAAACACTTCTGGACTCCTCAAGTCTCCGCAACACAAAACAACTATTCCACAATGCAACTGCTAGAAAATACCCTACAGGATTTACTTGTCACCAGTTGTCATTTGTGTTTTGATGCATAAAATCAGGGTAAATATGTCTAGGTAGGGATTTTCTTTAAGATTAAAAACTTTGAAAGTACCAATTTACAAAAGGTAAAAGTTAACTCCACTTTTCTGTTCCAAGTCCCTGTCACCAAACATAAACATAATTATTACTTCTTCTGTGCTGTTCTAGAAATCTCTCAAGCATTTACATAGAAATCGGCTTGTTACATTGGCTAGAGACATATTTTGTTGTGGCAACAGAGTCATGTGTCGGGAACTACCTCTTTCGACATAAATTACACCTTGAACTAAATGGCCTCTTTTAATGCCATATGCCCCCTTGATAATTTTATTATTTCCAGATACCCAAATCCTTCTCCTTTCCATTCTAATAATATCATTCTCTATACTCAGACATCAGTAATGTATGCCATCCTATAAACATCCAACAGGGATGAATGCCTACAGATTCAACCTAACCCGATTAACACAGGATCATAACTCTCCATCTATACTCTAATCTGATCTCTCCCTCGATTTTATTAACACACATTCCTTCACTGTTTTTTTATATCTACTTTTTCTTTCCTTTGTGGATAGCTTCCAGACTCAGTGATTCATTTATTAACCAAGAAATGTTAACATAGTTGTTTCAATCAATTTGATCAGAAAACAATCTGCTCCATCCCAGATGCCACTGTTGATTTTGAGAGTGGTATGGGCATATCACTACTAGTTATTGAGAGAATATCTAAGGGACTGAAGAGACAAAGGATGTTTTAGTTCATACAAAAAGGGAAAATGTAGAATCTTTGACCAAAGATTAACAGAAGAACTTGAGAATGTGAAAGTGACATGAGCACTTAGTAAAGTGGAATCAGTATGAGGTCCCTGAGACAGCATCATCCTTCAATGCCTTCAAAAACCATACAGCCTTCTAAGATGTCATTGATAAACTGGAAGATCAGGAAAATACCATGAAAGCAGGGGAACAAGAATTTAGAAAAGAGCTTTACAAAATGTTTTCTAAATGTAGAGTGGTATTAATGCAATTGAGCTCATTCTCAGAGGATACTGGCTATGAGTTATAAGTGGGGCCCCTCAAGAGCTCCTGGGATGCTTTTAATGGACTTCAGGGATAGCATAAGCTCAGAAAAGGGCTGTTTGTACTTCTGGAGGGTTGTAAAAACCCTACAAAGGTTGTGACAGTGGGTTATTGTTGCTAAGATGGACTAGCAAAACCAAGAAAGTTCTTCTGGTGCTAATGGAAAAGCTTCAGATACTGATAAATCCACAGAAAATGTTTAAGAATAGAATCCATTCACTAGTAAGGGGAAATAGAGTCATTTTGTATTTTCAAAAGTCCTCCACAAAAAATAGTCCAGACAACTAGACCGAAAAAGATCAAGTGAGACTTTGATGCCCTCTGTGCACTTGATCTCTTGCCTGCCTTTAAATAATCCTTGCGTAGGTGCAAGAGTTGCAGGGACATTTCCTCAACTCAGTATCAGCAAATATCCATTTACTCTGGAGTTGTTCTTGAGACTTGTGTTAGACAAAAGGTGGTATGTAAGAATCAGATCTTGTACTCACAGCCAAGACAATGTTTCCCAAGGAAGGGTGCACAGATTCTTTAATTGGAATCAAGTGAAAGTTTGCATTGAAAGTGCAGAGTTCTGAAGCACACTCTGTATTCATTTAGTTTATATTTTATTGATTTCCATGACCATGATTGTGAATAGAAAGTTTAACACCCACTTTGAGGGAGGCATGTGAGAATCTGGCTATGGCGATGGATGAGAACACGTATGTGTACCTTACACAACTGCACAGGCATGCTGTGTGGGCTCATGGGAATGTACGTGGTACATAAGAGTGCATGCTACATCATGCATGGTTGGGCATTGTGCACAATGGCCTAGTCACACAAAAGTCCATGCCCCAAGTTTCTAAAGCTGAAAAAAAGACTCCTGTCACTTCCAAAGCACTCATAGGTCAGAAGGATAAGACAATTCTCTTCACAATTCATTCTATACTCTATTAAGCATCTTTGAGGCTTAATGTGTTATGGCAGCAGGAGGTTTTGGACTCACACAGATCTTAACGTCAACTTGGATCTGAACGGTAATGTTTATCACTTGTCAAGCATTACATTGGTCAAGAAGTATGCTTTCCATACCTTGGCATTCTGGTCTAGAGAATGGATGCAAGGTGCCAAGTCTTCAATGTCCATAGTCCTTATATTGCTATGTGTCTTACAGTCTTAGCAATCAGATTCAGAAGACATAAGGGAATGGAAGACAACTTGATTGGAGACAGAATAGTCAAGCGATAGGAGGAGGGCATCATGAATTCACAATGAAGTTGTCCCTTCTGTTGATGAAAAAATGTGACTTTTCCTCACTGGAAGGACTCCTCAAATCATAGACTTCCTTAAGAGATGCTGTGTTCTCTATCAGAAGATGGGCTGAGTGGAAACTGAACCATGGTGGTGCATGCCTCAGCCACAACAGAGCTTTGACTGGCTTTGAGTGTATATCAGCTCCTATTATTGGGACCCTTAATCCTGCGATGTTGGGCTTCTCTAGTCATACAGCGCCTATGTCTTAGCTGAGTTTTGATGACACACTTGGCCTCCACTGCAGAATCTTGACCTTGCCCACTTGCACTACTCAGAATAGCTCCTTGGAGTCAATCAGAGGTTGACTGATACGAGAAGGTCATAAATGTAACCACAGGGATTCACCCAGCTCCCCTCCCCAGTAAATGTACCACATTACGTTGGAAGAGACACGGTCTCACTGCAGGGCTCTTCCAAAATGCACCCCACAACACGATGGGGGCAGTGTTCAGCTCTGCTTACCATTTCCATTGGCTTCCTACCTACTAGGCTGCCATATGTTCAAGATCATTCCACTGCCAGATGTATGTCAAAGTTTTCCTTTTGAAAATGTAATTTTCCCTAGAATTTATTGGCATCCTGCAATGCTGCTTCTTGGCTGAAGAAATGGCTTTGCTGCCATTTGGGCCTAAAATAGAAGCCACACGCAACCTTGACAGTCATCACAACCAAGGGGAGAGAATACACACACCTATTTATAAGACACCTGAAGGTGAGTCCTTCCTTTGTGCTAGTTTGAAGACCTGATGAAAAGAGCTGGAAATGGAATTCCTATTGACTGGATAAATTCCTTAAAACATTAAAATAAAATAAAATCTCAAACCTAGGACAAGCGCGAAAATGTCAGATATCGTGTACGAAGTTTATTACTTCAAGCCTTTAAAAACTTTGAATTATTGCTAACTTCGACTTTTGCTTAAACAACACAATCTCTGTTCGTTGTCTTCTACTTGGTTCCTTACTCATCACGTTGTGTACAGGGAGAGCTCAGGGCTGGAAACGTGGACACACCCTGCAGCACCCCGGCACTGCTCGTGTGGATCAGCGTGTCCTGTAGACAAGGAGAGAACTCTCCAGAATTCTATTCAACAAAAGTCTATTTATTCAAAATTATAGTTTTGGTCTCCAGAAATCACTTTATGGAATGAAAATCACAATCATACTTAAAAAGTTTTACTCATTTTCATCTGAAGGATCTGAACAAATATTTTGTTTTTGCTTTCCTTTTCATATCCTAGCCTTCTGCCCTGTTGGTGGGACTGCTGAACATCCCGGAAGTCGGGATCACAGCTCTCATGGGTCTAGTCAGGAGTCTACCTTGCTCTGAGAGGAAGAGGGTTCCCCAGCTCCAAAGTCCTCATGTTGAGCTTCGCCTCCCTGCTTACTTTTTCCTCTAGTTATCCCACTGTAGTCTAGGACTCTCTTTGTTAGCTGGCACATGTGTTCAAGTGGTATCAGATGAGAAAATATACTGTTCACTCAAATCTGCAGAAAATAAAAATTATACGGTGCTCCTAGGAGTATCTACTGGGAAATTCAATACTTTCAGGCTATATTGATGCCCAAATCAGGTTCACTGAAGGAAGCACTTGCACCTAGCAACACTTTGGACCTTCAGATAATGTCACATATTTGGTCTCTGCTGAGAATTTTGCTGGAGATGAATTCAGGGGCTCTAGGGCAGGGTCTGGCTGCCAGCTGGTGTTGGGATGGAGTTTTCCCTCCAGAGTAATCAATTATAGTTTCCCAAGACGAGCTGGTGGAATGCAGCCAGCACAGTGGGTTGAGGAATCTGGGAGCTGGAACTCTTTCCCAGATGTAGGGGTCATCCTATGCACGTGTGGTGACAGTGAACCAGAGAGGTACAGGAAAGAAACATAGACTATTGAAAATAGACCATGTATTTTAAAAAGCTGTAAGAAAGATAACAAGGATATTGCACATAAATTGTCAGCAGAGTGATACAGAAAAATCATATACAGATTTCAGAGGAAAATATAGACCCTAGATATAATCTGTCCTAATCCCGTTATTAATGGGCAACAGCTTTAATGGAGAAATATTTTGGTGCAAAACACTAGGCTACAGAAGAAAGACACAAAGGCAACTACCCAGACTCTTGCCTTAAGGAGTTCTTAAGGACACAAGAAATATTTTAAGGAAAGAGCGTATTGACACATAGCAAATGAAGAGGCACATGAGAATTATGATAGCTTTCCCCTTTACTTTTTCTTTTCAATTTTATTTTGTAGCATTTACAATGGTTAGATTTTTCCATTGATTGTTTCTGAGAGACACTTACAAGGTAGAAAATATTATGAGTCCAAACTACATAAACTGAGTAACCCACTGAGTTTGAAGGTAAAATGAAACAACAACAATGTCCCCAATCAAGATCCTTAGAAATTAAAAATGAAAAACAAAATTCACAATGAATTTTTAAAAATAAAGTCTGAGTGTTTTAAATAAAGATGGCATGGCGCTGCTGGTTTTTTGCCTTTTGCCTCAGGCTCCAGTGTGGTTTGGCACAGCGCTAGTTCAGAACATTTATAAAACTTGTACGTCAGCTCCTGGTGCTTCCAGCCCAGGAGATTTGATTTGATTTTATGGCTTGAACTTTTGACCAATGCCCTGCAAGTGGAAAGGTCAAGGGCTGAGCCTTGCTGATGTGGACCCTGAACAGGAGCATGACAGGGAAACCCTGCCGTCCCCAGATCTGCTTCAGTTGGTTAAGATGCAGCAGATATTGAGGAGAATAGTGGCGAGGGGCCAATTTCTAGACACTGTAGAGGAAAAATCCAGCTGGGCTTGGGGAACTGATTGTGAAATAGTGAGACTGAAAACCTATTGTGGAGCACAAGAAAACAGCAGCCTAGTAGGCTACTAGGAGTCAGGACTGAACGCATTCTTAACTTAGAAGAGGATTTATATGAAGTCCGAGAAAAATGATGTGCAGCTGGGCAAGCTGATCCATGAAAGACTCAAGGATGGAAGAGACAGGTTTCCCCGATTAGCAATCCATAAAGCCAGTACTTACACCTTAGTGGCTTCACCACCACTGTATCCTTCCCTGTCCCCAGAAAAGGATGATTGCTGATCCACTTACATAATTCTACCCACATCCCTGCCCGCACAAATAGTTGGTCCCTGGAACAGGTTGATAGCTCCCTGTGGACGGGATGGACTTTGGCTTCTAGACACATAAAGATCTTTTTCTGTTGAAAATTTGAGAGAATATTTCACTACTTAGAGCTCCTTACATACTTTTTTGTTGTTGTTTGTTTGTTTGTTTGTTTGATCAGCATCAATCCTTCATGAGCGCTCCAACCTTTTGGCTTGTCTTGAGAGGGGCAAACATTGTTCAGAATTCAGACACAGTGAGGGCTGGTGGTGGGGGATGAAGGCAGGAGTTGGATTTCCAATGCAGGAAATATGTAATTTCACTTATAAACCAACAGAATGCAGAAGCTGTTGGAATTTCATACCAGAGAGCGCTCCAGTGGGTCCTCCCCAAATATCTTAACATTACTGCCTGTTGAAGGAAAATCCAGACCAATACAAGAGATGGTTCCCCAGACAAACAGGTAATCTAGAAAACATGTTATTTTAATTTCACAGGGAATTCACCTAACCTGCCAGGAGATGTGTGGTTTTAGTTTTCTGATTTTTCTCATTCATCCACTGACAATTACAAAATAGATCATTTCGATGAGAAATGTTCTATATTGCATGAAGCTCTGGTAGCTCCTCTTCCCCTAGTTTACCTCCCACATGTAAAAGCTTAGGCATGGCACCAGGTGACTTGCTTGGCTATTGGCACCTTGAAATGGAAATATACCTCTGCTCCTCTATTTATTATTTCCTGTTTTTCAAAGATTGGGAACGGCAGCAATTCTCAAGTTTTTAAGAAGTTAGTCACTGTACAAATCCATTTGTGTCTCACTCCCAATTCAGGGGAATTTTTTTTTTCCCCCAGTGAGTTACATAAGGAATGATAGAAAGCATTTCATAAACCTGTGTACCTTGGGACTGATTTCTTGTGGTCAACCTCCATAAAATCCTTCCTAGTTTCTAAAACAAGTACCCAGGCTTTGCAAATAGATCTTTCAGTCGGAGCAAGCCATCACTTCCTTTCTTTCCATCATTTCACCATCTTCATTTTCAGTACCGTTCCATCCAAAGCACAGATGAAGCTGGGTGAGTAGGCGTAAACAGCTATGTTTCAGACCTGGGGATTTTTACTGCTAAAGCTCGGTGTTAAGTCAAAAAGCAAACAACCATGGGAATGAGGTTGAATTTAATGTGTATTGGACAATTTCATAATTAGCCCGAGTACTGAACTCATTACCAAATGGAATTTCCCTAACAGACATTGCCCTAGCTGAACAAAGCAGCTAGTAACGATTTTAATCCCCTGAGGTTTTATCCATATTTGTGTGTGTGTGTGTGTGTGTGTGTGTGTGTGTGTGTGTGTGCTGTCACTAAATGACCCAGGAGTAAACACGAAACCAAGACCAATTAGCACAGCTGTGACTTGGTCCTGTGTAATGGTTGTGCCGCTGCAGGTGATGCTTCCTCGGATAAAGGCAATCTTTGTTCTTGCGGCCCTCAGTCTCCAGCGGATGCTCAGGGAAGGACTCATGATGCCCTGGCCGACAGTAAAAGAACACTGTCATAAAGGTGAATATCCTTCTATTTTCCCTTTCCCTTCTCTAATTTGACCCTCAAGTAAGCTGGTACACATGCTTGTCTTTAAATTCATCTATGTCTCATTGGGTTATCTCTTGACTTGTTTGGTCTTTGAGTATCAGAATGTAAAGCTATGGTTTCCAACTCGGAGCTATCAGCTAAACAGAGCTACACAGAGTATACCTGGGCATTGATCAGTAGAGATATAGTTTCTTCTGTACATACAGAGTTGCAGCCCCTCAGCTTGTGAATCAACACTTATAATATTAATCTAATAAAACCCATTTAATAAGCATTCAATTGCTCTGGAAATATGACTCATTTTGCCTTTATATCTGGAAACAACAAAGAGCAAAGTTATTGAGCACTTGGGATTCCATTTGAATCCATTCAATTTCTAGTCTGCTGGGAACCTTGTTGTCCTACCTTAATCTTGAAAAAACCCTCTAAGAGTTGGTGATCACCTACTGCCTGGACTTTCCCCCTGACTGCTTGGGATTCCAGGGACACCGGCGTGTCCCAATTGTACCTCTTCCAGTGGCTCTGGATATCTTGCTGGATGATCCAGACTCTATGTGAGTTGGATTTTCTGCTCCTCTTTACCAATAGTATTCTAGCACTGCTTCTACCACACATTATTGACAAGTTTCCCCTCACTGGCAAATTGAGGAGAAAATATGTTTGGTGGCCCACTGGAGAGAAACTAAAAAAACAAGACATATTAGCTATTATGTTTCCTTCCATCTTTCCACAGTCTCCCTCCTTCCCTCCTTCCTTCTTTCCCTCTTTCCTTCCTTCCCTTCATTTGATTTAGTAAGCATGTCATGTTAACTAAACTTTCTTAAAATTTGAAAAACTGACTACAAGGAATTCCACCTACACCTCCAGCCAACTCTCTCTCTCTCTCTCTCAATTTTAGAAGATTCATACTATTAAGTACCAAATTGAATGGTGAAGCAGAAGAGAACACTAAGAGCCTTAAACAAAAGAAAGTAAACTAGCATCTGGGTCAGTATTAGAGTAGATTAATCATGTAAGTACAAGTGTATTTTAGTTGTGGAGTGCTTCTATAGTCCCATAAGACATACTGAAATAAGCCTTCACGGTAGAGTATGCAACAATCAATACCCAAGCATTTGTAATTCAACAAGCAGAAGTTGCAGCTCCCTGTGGTATGTGTGTGTGTGTGTGTGTGTGTGTGTGTGTGCGTGCGTGTGTGTGTGTGTGTGTGTGGTGTGTGAATGGGTAGTTGGGTTGGTGGGTGGGTGAGTGTACACACAAGTGCCTGGTATTGTTTCCTTTAAGATTTCTTTAAAAATAAAATCACAAGCGGTCATAATTTGGGGGTTTTGCACCAGAATGATACATTACATGACATATTTTATAAGACTATTTTTGGTACCCAAGGAATCATATACAAAGAGTGCAAGAAACCCGTCTACACACTAAGGACCAAATAATCTAGCTGAGGGCTTGGATCCTACTATCCCACATGAGTCCAGCTGAAAACCTAGAGCCCGTAGCAACGCCTCTCACAAGTTGAACTGGAGGCCTAGAGCCCATGACAATTTTTCATGCATGCCAGCTTCATGAATCTGCCCAAAAGTCAGTGTTGGAAGCTAGAAAGTCTGTCAGTGAGACGAAGGATCTGTGCCGGCAGGTTGAGGGATCTGAACTGGACCTAGGAAGTGGCACTCAAGGTAACTGCCAGAACTTCCTGTAAACCACAACCATCCTCAACAACACTAAGGTCCCGAGCTCCTCCAGTGATGAGGGAAGCCTCGTTCCCATCAGGAAAGCCAACATGAAAAACTTCTCCAGTAGGCTGAGCTGTGTACCATCTTCTCCTCTGGAGCCAGGAAGCAATTCTCAAAGTGAGGATCAGAGCTCCCCAAAGCAAACTGTAGCCATTCTCAGTGACAATGGGGTCCCAAGCTCCTCTCCCCACAAGAACAGTCAAGTTCATCAGGGAAGACTGCATGACCATGTTACCCAGGAGGACAAGGTCCCCGGGCAGAACAGCCTGAGAGAACCAGAAGCTTCCAACAGCTCCAACAGCTTCTCCAAACAGCTTCCGGAAGAGCCCCTCCTCAGCTTCTCCACTTCTGCCTCTTATGCTGCTGGCAGCAATCCTCAGGGAGGTCTCCAATGTTCAGAACCATACTAGTTCAGTTAGGCTAAGTGTGACAAGCTGATCACAGTTAGTGAGCCACTATATTATATAATAGGAATAATTTTTAGTTTGTCAAGAATGGAACTAAGAGCTGAAAGAGATAAAATAGCTTAGGTAACTAGTGAAGAATAAGTCTAAGTTTCTAACCCTTAAGTTGATATTTCTTAACAAAATTAAGATTTTCACATGGAGGTAGGACTTTGTTATGAGCTAGAGAAATATTTAGTATTTTTTCTTTTATTTTTGTGGAACTGGGGATTGAACTCAGGTCCTTGTGTTTGCCAGGCCAAGTGCTTATTCTACTGAGCGAATTTCCCAGCCCTTCATGTGGTATTTTTAAAGTTTTTATTCCTTTATTATCTTTTCGGTACAGGGTCTCACTACACAGCTCAGACTCATGGCAATCCTCCTGTCTCAGCCTCCCCCAGAGCTGGAATTTCAGACATGTGCCACCACATCTAGTTTAGGTGGCTGGCACAATAGCACAGCATGAGGTACCAGAGATCAAACCCAGGTCCTTGAGCTTGCCAGGCAGACACTTAGACAGCTGAGCTATCTCCCTAATCCAACATATAGTGCTTTAATTGCACAAATTAGTGGGAGCAAAAATTGGAGGATAGGCATTTGTGGAAGTTTGAAACTAAGACAAATTGCAAGGGAAAAAATGGTCAATAAAATACCACATGACAAAGAAGGCAGGTATAAAAATAATTGAACGATGACCCTAGGAAGTAAGTCAGGAACATATGTACAAGTTTCTTAATGCTAGGGTGAAAGGTTTGAGCTTGAATGGAAATCAGCAGAGATCCACAGAAAGTGTTTCATGGGTAAGTAATCCAGTGACCTCAGTTTTTAAAGATGATGCATTTATCCAGAAAGCCAGGATGGAGAAACCACAAAGACATGTAGAAACTGACCGCGAGCGTCCATTCTAATGTGGAAAGTCTTGCCTTACGTACATTTTCTAAGAAATATTTTGTTTCCTTTCTCCAATGTAATTTACCACCAAATCAATGTCTCTAATGTGATTTGTTACCTGAATTCCTAACTATAAAGAAAGAAACAGGGAAAGAAAGAGAAAAAAGGGCAGGAGGGAGGAAGGGAGAGAGAGAGAGAGAGAGACAGACAGACAGACAGGCAGGCAGGCAGGCAGACAGACAGACAGGCAGACAGATAGGCAGACAGACAGGCAGGCAGGCAGGCAGGCAGGCAGGCAGACAGACAGACAGACAGACAGACAGACAGACAGACAGACAGACAGAAATGGATGGATGGATGGGAAAGGAGAGGAGGAGAGAGGACAGGCAAGGGGAGAGGGGAGAGAGATCAAATCCAATTATAGTTGTCTTCTGATTTCATTCTGTGTTAGAGGATTCAGGGGTCAATCTGGGTAAGGGACATATTCACAGTTTCATTCACAGCCTCTGAAGATAGAATATGTCTAGCAGTTGTCAAGTCATCGAGATGCCTTAATACTTCAAAGGAGATTTCAGCTAAGGTATAGAGTTCTTCTTTTCTGCTCAGACTTTTTTTAATGAGGTCCTAGGATGGGGTTTCCAAGAAGAAACAATGAGTGGGCTTGTCTCCTTGGAGACCAGTGGCCTCAGCGGCCTCTGCAGAAACCTTTAGCCAGTGGTCTCTTTTGGAAAAGGAAACACATGAGCCAGGGATGGATCAGCCTGCTGACAAATCTATACAACCTTTGCCCCAGGAGGTAGAGAATTTGAAGTCATTTATTTACAATTAGAGATGCAATGGACTGTGTGACCAAAATTTCACAATTCAATACTTTGGGTGAAAATAGTCAATAATTAAGAAAACAACCAAATGCCTGGGAAAGAAATATTCAAATTATTATCAGATATCCTCTTCTCACCTAAGTCCGGTTCAAGTCTTAAGATAGGTTCTACTCCCAAGACTAAGTGAAGCCTAACTTTCAAAGTCTTCTCTGTGGAGCTTCTGCTTTCCTTAGGGTTGGCAGCACCAAAGCAGGGGCTTCCGGGCTTTAGTGCAGAAAGGGAAAGAACAGACTTCTAGGGCTCCCTGCTAGCACTGAGATTGTTTCTTGAGGTTACAGGGTATGGAAGCAAAAATGCAACCAATTTTACTAACCAGTTCACTGCTTAAACTTAGAAAGCATTTCTGGACTTTTGGTCCAAAATCTTGGCTAAAAAGCGATAAAACACACCTTCAAAACGATGCTTCACTGGAGAATACAAGTTACACGAACCTCAGTTTTAAGTATCTGTGGGCAGGACTTGGATAAATTTTCAAAAAATGAAAAGAAGTAAAGTTTCAGCAATGACAGGGAAATATTTCCCTCTTGGAATGTTGTCACCTAGTGTCACTGTTCTATTGATTTTACATTTTATGAAATGGACCAACAAACTGTTTTATCATTAGTGGACAGGTTATGAAAGAGCTATGTGTGAGCATTCCACAATAGAATGTTTCTGTAAAGAAGGAGTTAACATGGGTAGAGCAATTAGCATAGCGCTAGGCACCCAGTGGGCCAGTTTATTGCTTTAGCATATGCGTGGGAGGGATCCATATTTCTGATAGGGCCTGATGAAAGTATGGCTGCACTTGTAAACCTGACTTAGTTTCCTCAGTGAGAATCAGTTATTGCCTTGGGTCTTCTCTCATTACTAAATCCATGTCACCTTGCATAAGTTTATTTGTGTATATGTTGACAATTCTGACCACTATTGGCGCAGCATGTGTAGCAGGATGAGGTCAATATGAACTAAGTGTCTTACTAAAAGATACTGGGAGTTTCACAGAAATAAGATAAGTATCCTGAGAAAATATGCACTGTTCACAAGTGTCTGCCTTTGCTGCTGTCTCATATGTTCAAAACATCTGAAGGGGGACCAGCCAGATAGCTCAGTGGACTGAAGTACCTGTTTAGGCAGGTGCAGGGACTGGGGTTCGGTTCCTAGCATGCCATGCCAGCCCTGCCCCCGTGGTGGGCTGAGACTGTGACTGAGACTGGGTGAGTTGGCACACACCTGTAATTCCAGTGCTTGAGAGGCTGAAAACAGGAGGATCACTATGAGTCCGATGTGTGTGATGAGACCCTGCAGACACTGAACTAAAAAAAAAAAAAAATATATATATATATATATATATATATATATATATATATATATACACATATATATCAGAAGGTCTGCTGATTCCCATAATGGCTACTGTTGTGGATTCAGAGTCCTCCAAGCTCCATAGCAAAGGGACATTTGTAGCCCTTATTTGACTGATGTCTCCTGCAGGAAAAATCCTCAGTGTAAGGCCACGGTTCACTGGTAAATATTTCCCCTGGCCTTCAAACTCTTTCATTCTAGCCATCAAAAATCAAACCTAATTAAATATTTTGTTCTCCCCTATCTTCTCCAAAAGCCAAGCATTGCACTGAGCACTGCCAGAGCATCCTGGTTCCAGAAGAGTTTCCTGCTGCCGAGGCCGGTGGCAGAGGAGGCTGGAGCCCATTCAACATGTCCAAAGGAGCACGGTCCTGAGTGGCGCCACACCTTTCCATCATTAAGCTCATGGCCCTTGGCACACTGAAGATGCACTCAGTCAGTGCCCTGATTCTGGGGTCCTGGGCTGGAGTCTGAGATGTGGACTTCCAATTAGCATCATTGCCAGGCATTCATAATTCAACACACATTTATTGATCACTGCTATATTTAAACTCACCCTAAGACATAATTGTGTTTGTTTATTGGCTTCACCTTAAACCATCTCTTAGTCGAGATACTCATGGAAGCCAGGCAGCAAATGGGCATTCTTGTTACTGCCTGTGCATGGTAATTACAATTTTGAGAATCAGTGTCAGTGGATTGGGAAAAAAATCTCAAGGCAAGCGTTGGGCCTCTTTATAACAAACATTTCTTTACTGTTACATTTTAAAACCTAGTGCACACTATTGTTTGGGAATACCTGGAAGCACATTTGGAGTCAATAAGTGACTGCATAAGCCACAGACTCAAGTATAACAAGCTGTAAGAAAGCCTCAACAAATGATTGTGCTATTTCTTCTTTCTTTATATATGAATGGACATGATATCTAACAAAGATCTATCTCAAATACACCTAAGTGATACTTTTAATAAGTTATTTACTTATACAGGAAAAGAGAATTTTTTATGTATTTAGTATAGGGTCTATAGGGCCTCACTACATAGATCAAGCTCATAGTGATCCTCCTGTTTTCAGCCTCCCTGGCGCTGGGATTACAGGTGAGTGACGTCATGCCCAGTCTCAGTCTCCATCTCAGCATGCCCCTGGGGCTGGGCTGACACTGCAGACCAGGGATCAAACCCTGAAATATTTTTTTATTGAATACCAAAGCTATTCTAAAACAAGAAAAATTGGTTTTACAATATAGTCTATTCTCATATTATCCTGTAATATATACTGCAGTCTGCTCTTAGGTTTAAGGGGCAAAAAAGTCAATGGTATCTAAAGAACCATGCATATTTGTAGTGGGTTGCTAACTGGTTGTAAGCTTGTTACACTCAGCTGAATTGAACTAGCATGGTGCTGGGTATAAGAGGCCTGCCTGAGGATTGTGGCCGGTGGTGTGAGGCACAACTGGAGAAGCTGATGAGAGGCTGTAAAGGAAGTTGTTCAGTGATGCTATTGGAAGCTCCTGGTTCTCCTGGGCTATTGTGTTGGGAGACCTTGCCATGCTGGCTTTTCTAATGAGCTTGACCATTCTTGTCAGAGGAGGAGTTCGGGACCGCCTACTTGCTGAGGATGGCTACGGTTCACTTTGTGGGAGCTCTGGTCCTCATCGAGAATGTCATTTCCTGGCTCCAGAGGGGAAGAGATGCACTGCTCAGCCTCATGGAAAGCTTGACCTGTTGGCTTTCCTGATGGGAGCTCAGCTTTCCTCATCACTGGAGGAGCCCAGGACCTCACTGTTGCTGAGTATGGCTGTGGTGCTTTTGAGGAGCTCTGGTGCTTACTTTGAGTGCGGCTTCAGATCCCTCAGCCTGCTAGCACAGACCCTTCATCCCGTTAGCATTGCCTTTCTAGCTTCCAACACTGACCTTTGGGCAGATTCATGAAGCCAGCATGCATAAGAAATTATCATAGACTCTAGGCCTCCAATTGGACTTGTGAGAGGCATTGTTATGGCCTCTGGGTTTTCAGTTGGATTCATGCAAGATATTAGATCCAGGCCCTCACCTGGAGTCTTTTATCTTTACTATGTAGACAAATTTCTTGTATTCTTTGTATGTGATTCTTTAGGTGATTATTTTATAAAATGTGTCATGTGTTGTATTTTTCCCTTGTAAAACCCCAAATCATGGAAAAATTATATTTAGTTAATCGTGCAGGGAACAGACGATTCACCAATAAAGTGGTGTCCCTTTAAATACCTGTATTCTTGAGAAGGGATAACTGTGATTTTATAATGTCATGTCTCCTACATGATTTGCAAGCAGCAAATAAGCTTTGAAGCAACACAATGTGAATCGGCCACTAGCAATCATGAACTCAAAATGTGCCAAGAGAAAGGAGAGGCAGATCCGAAAGGTGTTGCATGGCCTGGATACATGGTAGACATCGAGGTAGGCACTTGGTACTAATTAGTTTGTTTGAACCTAGTAAAAAAATCTATGAGGAAGATATCAGTATCCCAAAATTACATATGAAAAACTGGTGAGAAGAGTCTTCTACTTCCTCCAGATCCCACAGTTGGCAAACAAATATAGGACTTACACTCTGAACACTGTGTGCTTTACTATTTATTCTTAATACAAAGTATTGAATGATCCTTTAATCAATCTATGCCAAGAATCATCCCACACAAAAACACACAAACTAAATTGCCAACCCTATAAACTACAAGAAGTAATGAAATGTTTATAAAAGTCAAAAGAAATATTGAGCCAAGTAATCACTTATTTCATCAGAGAATGCATTTAAAACATAAAATGATTGATGATGATGTGAAAGAAAGTGATCAGTTGACCTTAGGATCTTGACATTGTGTGATACACAAGCCAAACTTATTATGGGAAGTCCTGAAATTGTTTAGCCTGGTGTGAGTTAGGGGTAGGAGGTCGTGTTTCCAGGTTGGTGACAATTTTTTTTCCATTAACAAAGAAACAAATATATATATATATATATATATATATATATATATATATATATATATATATATATATATATTCCTCCCAACATAAGCTCAAGATTCATTGAGAGGGAAACACTTTTAAACTGTTAACTTAACCTCAATCAGAATGCATCCTGATATAAGGTTTAAAGGCTTACACTAAGCAGTACATATAATACCTCACATTTTAAACACCAAGAACAATTATTACATCAGGAAAACTTAATCTGTACCACAATTATGAGCTCAATAGACAGGAGGAATGTATTTGAATAGAAAAAAATCATTCCATGCTGCTTTTAAAAAGTCTAAATGTTGCACAGTCTTTGTCTATCAATGAAGAAATAAACTACAGAAATTAAAATTGTTGATAGATAGTGTATGCCAAATTGTGGTGAAACTTACATGCCACTATTTTAAATTAAAGGGTAAATCACATTCTTTATAAATATTGTTGTTAAGATTAAAATCTAAGCTTTCTAGACTCCTGCTTTCTCCCTCTAAATAGACTGTCAACTCCAGAATATTGAACAAACTTCTTTATAGCCAATAATTTGCTATGTATTAAGTAAAAATAGTTTTCATGTTCAGAGTTACCTCAGATTGGCATGAACCAGAAAAGAAGGTCAAAACAATGATCCAGATAGAAATATGTTATTTAATTTGCTACGAAACATCTCAGCAATCCCAGTAGAGAAATTCATGACACCAAGATATGATTCCATGACTGACTATATAAGCAAACTTGTGTAGTCTTTTTTTTTTTTTAGAATTTTTTTATTTTTTTCCTTGTTTCAGAACTTTTGTTTGTTTATTTATTTTTATGGCCGGCTCAGCCTACCCTGAGGGCAGGGCTGGCACAGCACGTGGTGCCGGGGATTGAACCGCAGTCCCTGCAGCTGCCCAAGCTTTCCTAAGCAGGCGCTTTAGACCACTGAGCAATCCTGCCAGCCCCCCCCCTTTTAATTATTTGGTAAGAGTTTTACTATGCAGCTCAGACTCATAATGATCCTCCTGTTTCAGCCTCCCCAGTGATGGGATTGCATGCAGGTGCTACCATGTCCAGACTCAGTGGCTGGCTCAGTGTGCCTGCAGGCAGGGTTGGCACAGTACATGGAACCCAGGATTGAGCCCTGGTCTTTATGCTTGTCTAAGCAAACGCTTAATCCATTCAACTACCTGCCCAGCCCCAAACTTGTGTAGATTCTTTGGGAAAGATGATGTAAAGAACCAGCCAGAGAATCAGAAGGTTGCTAAGTAAGTCAGAATGTCAGAGGGGAAATGCAAAACCAACCAGGATGTCTATTCATAAGTCTTAAGTTCAGAGAATGGGTCAAAACAATGGAGGCTTGCGGAACAGTCAGCAGAAGCCAGCTATAAGCGTCCAGGCTGAAGGCAAGAGGATTTAATCTCAACTCTAACATGCCTTGCTATAAAAAATGAGCACCTGGCAGTTTGAACTTGAAGTGGAGGACTGTCATTGTTCCAAGTGAAAAGCTTGTTAGCCTGTTGTTAAAGAGTATTGAATTCCATGATCTAGAAATTCACTTCTTATTTTTTTTTTCTTCTGTTTTGTTTTCAGCTTGTCTTTGCCATGCTGAAGAAGTGCCTCGTAATAACAAAAATCAGAATGAGGGAGCAACTATGGAAGATGCTATAAGGAGGCAAGGGAAGAAATACTGTTTTTATTCATGTGTGTACTTATTTATTCATTTTTCCTTTCCGTTTCTAATGCTGAGCATGCTAATATCTGGAATTATCCACTTTCTTAGGTATTGCCATTTTCCATGAAATTTCATATCTGTCATTCTTTCTGCTTGTTCTTTACACCTTTTATACCATCAAATCTATCTTAACCTTACAATAATGACCAAGAAACATGACCTCTTTCGCCAACACATATGACTTTCCACTTTCACAGAGATGATTTATTTTATGAGAATAAATAAAATACATGAAAGTCAAACCTGTAAAGTAGAAAAAATAATAAAAGCATGAAAATTCAAAAATAAGTTTGGGGGCTGGGGAGATAGCTCAGCCATCTAAGCACTGGCCTGACATGCACAAGGACCTGGGTTCGATTTGAGCACTGCATGCCCTGCCAGCCATTAAATCTTGGAACCCCACACATGCCATGCTGGCCATCGAAACTGGGCATGGTGGCACATGTCTGTAATCCCAGAGATGGCAAGGCTGAGACAGAAGGATCAGGATGAGTTTGAACTGGCTAGTGAGACCGTGTATCAAAAAAATAAATGAAAGATTTAAAAAGATTTCAATAAAAGAAAAGCAAAGTGAGATGGGGAGAGAGGGAGAGAAATAACTACTCTGTTATTTGGTAGAGTTGTAGGAACAATGAAAATATTGTCCAGCTCCTGACCTTTCTGGCTTGGCTACCATTTATCAAGTAACCATTCTATTGTGTTCTTGGCAGTGTGCCAACTGCTTTGCATGTAGAATTTCATGGACAACTCTCTCAAGTAGTTGTGATATATTGAGGATCCAAGAGCCTAACTAGTTACTCATTGTAAATTGAAATTAATGTTCTAACCATGTTGTTCTGTGTTCCAGAACTCTTTCTCTTTCCTGTTTTCTCTTGCAAAACATCTCCACAGACTCCTCTTATTCTATCACATCACAAATGATAGCTTTTTAAAAAAGTTTTGATCTTTTCTTTTCAATTCTTTCAATTTTACAGAACAGACCAGGAAAGTAAGGAAAATTGCATGCTAAGTCCTTTCCCTCAGCAAGAGATTTGCTTCCTCTCCTCTCCTCAAAAGTTCTGTAGGTTCTAATTGGGTCTCAAATGAAGACTTGGTCTATATAATAAGTACCACTTGAAAGACCCACCCAGATTTCTCATGACATCATTCTACAATGGCATGCAGATATTAAGTCATTATCTTTAGAGACATGATGCTCAAATATTTTTTCTTTTTCTTTTTAAAGAATACAGGATAATATTAAAGCAAAAATTAGAAGAAGAAAGAAATATATAAGAAATTAAGAAGATAAAAAGGACAATTGAAAAAAAGAAACAAAACAGCTCAAGAGGTCCTTTCCATCGACCAGTAGAAATCTACAATACAGTTGAGAACTTATTTCTTTCTGACATCTTCATACTTCTGCATTTATATGTAAAAATGTATATTCTAATTCTTCTCTTTTGCTTTAAGAAATTCTGGATAAATATTAGATGTACACAAAACAAATAGTCAGAAAGCAGCCATCATATCCAAAAAAATCATTTGAACGAGTTTCTTCTACTCTTGCTTTCTCCTTGTTTTTAAGTCTGTGATTCTTAAACTCAAAAAATTAGTTACTTTAAACTCTAAAAGTTTGCTCATAAGTGCTCTGAATATGTTTACTGGGGTAAAATTTGAATAAAAACCATTGTTCAGATGTCACTCACATCAATCATTCTTCCACAATAGCAGCAGAGTAAAAATAATTGCAATCTTATGCCCAGTACTTCAAGGATGCAAGGAGAAAAGCAAAGCAAAGCGAAATGTATTATTTTAACAAGAGCTGAGAATGCCCAGCACTTCCAAAGCCCATCTTCTGCCCATCTATTTTTCAAGCAATCTAAATGACTATTCTTCCAACCATGTTTCCCATTATGCGAGATGTGCAACCCTAGTAATGGTGTTCTACTGTTAGCCATAGAAGCAGGCCTGCCCGATCCTACTCAGAGATCACTTAACCAATTCTGTTCTTAGCCCAGGAACCCACACTGGCAGAAGGATTAGGCTGAAGCAAAAGGGATTGAGGACAACGTCAACCCCATGTCTGACTTTTCATGAGCATGCTGACTTTGCAAGCATCTTTAACATTTTTATCCTGCATCAACTTTATTCGTACACAACAATAAGGTTTGTGAGACCAAAAACGTTTGCAAAGAAAACAACTAAGCTGCAAATGGGACCCGGAGACTTTAATCGAAAGGTTTTGTGCCAGTTGGAAAAGCAGATATATAGCAACTCAAAACCTTTGCTAATCTCCACAACTCTGTCACCCACTGTAGTGCTGGGGATCAAAAAAACGTATGGCTACCAGCTTTCTGTTGAGACGACAAAATAGCCGAAGCTAACCTGGGAAGGAAGAAGATCTATTTAGGTCACATTTGTAGAAGCTAAAAACTGAAGGTTAACCAGAATTTATTTTGGGCTCTGGTGAGGATCCTGGGCTATATTCCATTATTGTAGATGGCATTATGACGAGAAGTTGTGAGAGAGAGTTTAGTGAGACAGGAGCCCTCTCTCAGGGAAACTAGCTAGAACTACAGAACTACAATGATCCCTTACGTGTTGTGACCCCACTCCCTAACTGTGCTCCCACAGGCCCCACTTCTTAAGTTTCCAGCACCTCTTAATTTTGTCACATTTAGGACCACATTATCTGTCTATATATTTTTGGAAGTCACCCTCATACTATATGCAAAGGATAACATTCATTTTCTTGGTAAGTATTTTACCCAAATACAAAAGAAAATCATCCATCCTTCTCTCTTCTCTATTTTTTCCATATACCCAAAAGTGCCAATGTACCAAGAAACTCAAAATCTTTGTCTCTGTTGAGCCAGGCTTTTTCCCTGCAGGTGGAGGTTTCTCTGTGGTATTTGAGAAGCATTTTGGGAGGTTAATATTAGACTTTTCATTGAAATCCATTTTTATACTTTATGACACCAGCTGCTGAAAGGTGATTTCAATAATCTAAACCTATTGCTTCTCTAAACAGAACCAGTATAAGACAGAGATTTTTCACTTACTTTTATAAATATGGTTTTTACCATAGCCCATTTTAGAAATGAAGAAATTGCTCAGAGAGCTTCTTAAGTCTTACAAAGAAAAGCCTTTAATCATTCACTTCTTTGATGCTTGCTTCAGACACGAAGGTACTCCACCCACATCACTCTTCATTGAGAGACGTTTTATCCAGCTGCAGAGAATACACTCTGTACAGTGTTTCCAGCTTCCTCCTTTTCAGAGCCTGCCTCAGCTACAAGCCACCTTGCCCAGAGCCCTCGGCTTCCCATGGCAGCCATATGCAGCATTTAGCAAACTTAAAAGGTAAAGGCTTGACCATTCAAATCCCATGCACTATGATATTTTGCCTTCTCCCTCTATTCAATCCTGGGCATCCTCTTTTCTTTCCCTGGTATTGATTTCTAGCTAATATCCGGTGTCCTCGCCCCTCCCCTGGTGTCTCCTTATGAATATAAATGCCTCACACCAACATAACTGTGTTTATCTTTCTCTTTGTTCATACACTGCCAAGTCTGTGACTCAGCTTTCCCCTCTGAAGGGACACACTAGTAGTACCTACATGAACTATTATCATACCCAGCTGCGACTTTGCTTTTCAAATGTCAGAGTCTCAGATCCAAGAGAGTAAGTGATTACATTTGTGCCAGTGAGTCCACTCTACTGAGTTCCTTGATTCTAAACTCAGATTTGCCCTTGTATAAGTGCCCAGGAACTACTCAGTTCACATTTGTAGAAACTGGCTGTCTTTTATCAAGAGTCTCTGACTCAAAAGCCTGCTGAACACTCTCCAAAGTTATATCTCAAAACTGGTCAGGTGAAAGACAAGAGATACTAAACTGGTTGTTTTACAACTAAGCATGACAATGATTTCTCAAGTCACTTCCCGTTCCCTTGTT
The DNA here is from genome assembly GCA_004027025.1 of Myocastor coypus. Lineage (NCBI taxonomy): Eukaryota > Metazoa > Chordata > Mammalia > Rodentia > Myocastoridae > Myocastor > Myocastor coypus. Next base: position 93,803 of record PVJA010000016.1, on the reverse strand, counting down.
CAGCCCTATGTCACAGCAATGACGCTCATTCTTTTGTTCAAGGTAGAAATTTTCTAGCTTCTATGTCTTTCTGTTTGCTCCTGGAATGTCCTTTCCCTTGTTATTTCTCATTCCTGTGATCATAACTTGAAAGTCCCCGCCTCCTAGACCTTGGCACTGTCATTCTCTCTAAAATAATTTTTTTACTTTGTTGTCTGGTTCACTTCTCACACATGTGTATTGTTTTTTTCAGGTAGCTTTTTTTTATTTACTTGTTAATAATGTGTTTACCTAAAGTGATATCTTTTCCATAGCATTTTGAATGAATGAATTACTTGTTCCTCAAGCCATCTTTTTCTCAATCTCCATCATACTTCATGGTGTCACTGTTTCGTTCAGTCCATTCTTCCAGGCTAAAGTTTTGTCTCCTTACTATTGTCTCCTTCGGCCCCTTCTCTCCGTTCCCATGCTGCTTTCTTAATTCAAACACTCATCATGTGCCACTGAGACAACTACCACACACACCACTTTCTCACCCTCTCAATCCTCCAGACACTGTGAGGGTGACCTTTCCAATATGCAAATCACTCCTGAGCTTAAAAGCTGTTAATGGTCCCCTGTTGTCCACAGGATAAAGCTCAACATCCTTAACATGACATGTAGGCTCTGACTCCATCTCCCCTTCGGTTTTACCTCTCATTCTTCTTCAAAATATTCCATGCCTACAACCTCTGAATCTTCTCTTTCTACTTCTCATCATTCTGTTTTTTCTATGTCCCAAGTTCTTCCCAATTTATCCATTTCTTTTCATCTCCATATCCACCAAATTCCCTCATACCTGACCCAGGCAAAACAAAGCAGCCTCCTTCTAATTACACATTATCTTACCCAATTTTATTTCTCCATTACAGCAAGTGAGGAATTACCCTCTTCATTCTAATCATGAGAACACCTGCCTTCACACCGCCTTGTTTCAAATCCCTCCATGGACAGAAGAGGTTCTAGAAAATCTGGCTTACGAGAATTCCTCTAAACACAGAAGCTCTGTCTCATGTGTTCTCAGTCGTACTGCAACACTTCTTACTCCAAGTACTTTGCTTCTATTTTCCTATTTACCTAAAATATCCATGGACATTCTCTCAGTTATTCTTCTCTCAGTGCTGAGACAAATGCCTGACACTCAAAATGAAGAGAGGAAAGGTTTACTTAGCTCAAAGTTACTGGAAATTTCAGTCCATAGCTGGCACCAAGGCAGAATTTCACATTGCAGAGAACAACCTTTCTTTTTAGTTTTTTTTAATTATTTATAATAATTAATACATTGTATGTTGTTTTCTTCATCATAGTTGTTCCAAGTACAAGATGCAGGCATGATTTCTTATCTAAACATACAAATCTTTCTTTTCATTGCACAAAGAGAAATTAGCTGTATATCAAGTCCAATAGTCCATTAAAGTAGTGGATTATCAGCTCACCTGGCATTACCAGAAGCTGTTGATTTTAGCCTTTTACGACTTACCATATTAATGTGGCTTTCTTTTTTATGCCTCGTGGTTAGACTTTTCTGCTGGATGGTTAAGACCAAGACAAGCAAGACCTATATTACAAAAAATTGTAACTTTTATACCTGACAAGTTCAGTCAGGTCCCCTCAAGATTCACCCTGAAACCACGTACTGTGGTTTGCAAAACTTTTGTCAGTGTCAGCCATCTGAATGAGTCACAGCCATTGCTTGACCAGTTTACTTTCTGTGAAAGCCTGAGAGAATGTTTTCTCTCTAGGTGACTCTCCTTAGGCACACTGTACATCATTGATCACTTTCCTCTGTGGCTGCATAATCTCCTTGAACAAGAAAGTATCCCCCTACTTGGAATTTACCCAGAAGAACTGAAAACATCATATCATAGTGATATTTGTGCACCTATGTTTATAGCAGCACAATTTGTGATAGCCAAATGTTGGAGAATAACCTTTCATGGTGGCAGCAAGGAGCAGAGAGCAAAGAAAGTAGCAGCAGCTCAGGCAGCTAGCTAGCCTCTCTTTCCTGACATTGTAATGCAAATTACCTGCCCCAGGGCAGGTGCAGCATCCATAGGCACAATTACCAATCACAATCTCCAGAAGCCATCCTGTAACTGTGTGAGGCTTTTGGGGGGACAACTAGACACAAACCATAATAGATATGTTCTCGCTACAGCTTACCACTATCTTATCTTGTAGCTCAGTTTTCCTCCTTAAGGTAGGCCAAGATTTTTTAGAATACCTTTCTTTATCTTCAAAATTCTTATCCATTCCAACATGTCCAGGCTATGTGAAAAAGCGCAAGTTTTCAGAATGTTTACAATAAAACATATGCTGTGAATTTTAAGGTGAAAGATAGGACTGGGTCACTGGAGGCAACATTTATGAAAACTAGTCTTTGGCTATATCAGTGATAGCTGTTCTTCAGGGAGTATTCTTGAGGTTTTTACATGATCGTTTTTAGTTTTTACCTTCATTTGTAAGGATTTGATATGTCAGAGGGGGACTATAGTATGTGCTGAATTCAAACTCTAGAAGGAATTTAAACCATTTTCTTTTTGTAGGATTTATTTGATAACATTTTCATTATAACCGTCATGTGGGGCTTTTAAGTTTGTAAATTTCCTATTAACCTTCATTCATTCATGCAGTTGTTCAGTACTCACTGGAAGCCACATCACTTCCTAGTGTCTGGGAAGGACCAGGGTTAGGAGTAGAGTGCGGTCCTAGGACTCTCTGACTGTGCAATACAGAGGGAAGAAAAACTTTGCATCTCAGATTTCAGGAAGATTAGCAAGCAAACAAAGACCAAAGTTTCCGAAGCCTCAGCAGTAGATAGTAAGAACTACACTTGTAGAGGACGTCTGGGAGAAGTACAAGGCCCTGAGGCCCAGGGACAGAACTGTGTGCCTGACTAGACTGTCCCACAGCTATTTCAGTCTCGTCAGTGGTTAGAAAAGTGCCTCTTTATGATAGCTTTACAGGTTCTTATAAAGAGAGGAATGAGTTCAAGGCCTCTCTTGAAGGGAAGAAGTGGCATTTCCTTCCAAAGGAGTGCTATATTTCCAGTAGAACAAAATTCACTAGCCATGAATATTAAGATAGAGGACCCAAGGAAGAATGCAGGCAAGGGCTAGCTGAGGGTTGGCATCCCTGTAAAGCCACCATTGTAACAGAAGATGAAAGTACCATGCAAGGGCACTGAAGTACTGTCCAGCCTTTTAGACTTAACCAGCAGGACTTTTGTTTACCAGTAATGCCTCAAACTGGATTCATTGTTTTCATTAGCCCAAGCCCCAGTACAAGCAAGCCGACACTGTGGATCAGATACAGGCATCCGAACAGGACCAGCTCTAGCTGAGGCTGCACACGGAAGGGCAGAAAAAAATGGAGCGGACACTGTCCTTATGTCACCACCCCCTAACTCCCTCATTTCTTACAGAGATCCCAGAGGGGAGAGGGATCATGACTGTGAATCAGGGATTCCTGCCTCAATTTGTTAAGACCTTCCTTCTGTCCTTTTTAAATATCACTGTTAATATCCCCTTGTGGCACTGACTCAGTTCTTTACCCTTTCATGCAGATATTATTAAAAACTAGTGTCAAAAATGGAATTCTCCAAAGACCTTGTAAAAGTCAGCTATGAGGCCATGTTACACAGGAGCACAGCTGCTCCATTAGGAGCCACTTCCTAGCTGCGATTTCCACATCTCTCATGTAGGCTTCTCAATCCCGTGATGGGATGAACTACCTAGAGCTAAGTCCTCTCCGCTGTTCCACTACAGCCACCCTGGATCCAGAAGCTTCCTTCCTTCACCCCTACTCCTTCTGTAGTTTTACACAGAAAATCCTCCCACTCTTTCTGTGCCCCCAACTTCTTCACTCCACCCACCCCTGGGACAATGCTCTTTTTCTACAGATACTTTTGGAACTTTGGGCATGTGGCTTGCCCTGGGACAGTAGTGCATGAACCTTTTAAAGCTTAGTAAACAAAGCATTTTAGTATACGGCTCACAATGTTTTCAGAGAGCAATTTTTATTTCAGCAGCTTTGATGTGGAGGCAAAAATATATAAAATGGTATTATATTGCTAGGTAATGTGTCTTACTGCCATGAATTTAATCCACACTAGCCAAGTTCCAAGCAGCACGACATGTGTGGTCTTTAAACATTAAATTAAATTGACTTCAATATGGTTACAAGAGAAGTCACTTCCAGTTGTATTCACTGTCCCCTCTATTTCCCTGAGATCATGAAGTACCAACAATGATTTTTATTTTAATTATGATTGAGTAAATATAAGAAGCCTATTTGCTGTTTCAGACATTACCTTTGATATCTTTATAAACTCACTGATGAGCACAACAGCCCTAAAAGTTAGCTACTGCTCCTTTAAATGCATTTTACAAATGAACATATTGAGGCAGAGAAACCTTCAGCTCAAGTTCACAGAGGAAACAGAGAAGTTAGCATTGGACCGCACTACCTTGTTCCAGAATCTGTACTCTTAACCATAGAGAGCAGAAATCTTAATACTTACAGGTAAGCTAGAAAAAGAAAAGAAAACGTTTATCCTTAACCTGTATCTCCAATGGCATCTGCCATTGTTAACCTGACTCCCGAGCCCCTGGATGGCTACTCTGCCTGAATGCTCTGACATCTAGAGGTTTCTAGTCCTCCATGGTGGCCTGCTCAACTCAGGAACTCAATAGAAATGATTGGATCACTTCACTGAAAGTTGTTGGTCTTGTTGTCCATGATTCCTGCATATCACTATGATCCCCAGCACGGGGCACTGGATTTGTGTGTAAAAGAGAGTAAATGTCCAAGTTGTCATGAAAATCCTCTTATCACCAACCTGCCCATATTCTTATACTAACCTTCTAAACTAAAAGCTAGAAACCCCCTTTACTCAACTCTAAACATCAGTGGCTGGCCTGTCTCTTTTTTTTTATTATTATTCTTAAAGAATATAAAATAGAGATATAAGAAAACCAATAGTGTTAGAAATTATTTCACTAAACAAATAGAAATCCAACGATGGTTGCTATAGTACATGATGCTATCTTCAAATCAGTTGTTCACATTACCAGATATAAACATGTAAGAGTTGTTAAAAAAAAAAAAAAAAAAAAAAGCAAAGAAATTCAAAAGAGGAAAAAAATCGAGTTAAAAAATTAAGCATTAACGTCTCCTTTCAAAAGACCAGCAGAAATTAACAATGTAATCCAAACTATTCTGCATATATACCCAAATATATCTTTTTCCCTTCTTGAATTTGTCCTTTTCTTCATCCGGCTTTTCCTTTCTTTCTTTGTGGAAATCCATACTATAGAAATTATCCCTGAAAGGACAGACTTCCTTTATGTGTATCCAGAAGAACTTCCCCAAGGAAGCCTGAGGTGCAAGACTATTCTTTCTAGCGGTGGATTTAACCGTGGGAAACGGTGCCACTTCACCATCCTGGAGTGGGATGGGGAAAATTCCTGCTTTGCATAACGCTAGTAAATGCGCAGTGGCTGTTCCTCACTGCTAGTGCCGACAGACGTGGGTAGTCCTCAGGGAGCTCCCGCAGGCCTCACCCACTCGCAGTTTCCCTCAGTTCTTACCTGCGTTCTACTCCTACGTCATCGTCACTGTGCCTCCTGCTGCCCGTTGCTTCCGTCTTCTTCAGCTCCACCACAAGACATGCATGCACCTCACAAGGTAAGGAGAGCTGCAGAACTCACATCTGCTGTTGAAAACTACAAAACAAAGGAGATGGATTAAACGTTATGTGTTTCAATATAAACTGTTCCTTCAGTTAGCGAAATAGTTGGATATGGAAAGTAATCACCTAGGTATTCCACACACTTTACAGACAGTAAAATGTCACCCCAACCCATAAACTAATGTACTAAGAGGTCTAATGACTATGAATGGCTGTCAAGATTGCCAGAGAGGGTCAGGGTTGCATCCCCTACTTCCTGACCACACAAACAAACCACAAAAGTTAAATGAAGAATATAAATCTCTACTGTTCAATACCAGCTACATGATGCTACTGGATACTTGTAATGTGCTACTCCTCAATGCACTACAAGTGTAATATTCAGATATATTTCTATTCAGTATCAAAACGTAAACAAACAAGCAAAAACAAAAACAAACAAACAAAAAAACCCTCCATGATGGATTTTGTCGTATGTTGACCTGTTACAAATTTGAATACACCGAGTTAATAAAATATATTATTTTCAAAGTTCACCTATACACTTCAACCTATGTATCCCTCCTGTCTGATTCTGGACCCATATTCTGCTTCATTATTATAGTAAGGTAGACCTTGCTGACAACGTAAGTCCAAGGCTTTCTCCAATGTGATTAATGCATCAGTTTCTATTACAATTTCCATGCTTGAAAATGGAAATATGCAGATAACACATACACAAGGCTCTTGTGATAGAAAGAGATAGAAGTAAAAAAGCGAATCTCTTAAAAAATATGGTCATAAAAGACCAGAAGTAATGGTCTGGACTGTTGTGGCTGCCACGGCATCCAGTTTTCTTCTTACCTCCTCCTGGCTTTGGCCTTAAATCTGCTTTAAGAGTGACATCCTGGAGGGCCCAGCAGGATGGCTCAGTGGTCTAAAGCGCCTGCTTAGGAAAGCTTAGGCCAGCTGCAGGGACCACGGTTCGACCCCTGGAACCACATGCTGTGCCAGCCCTACCCTCAGGGCAGGCTCAGCCAGCCATAAAAATAAATAAATAAACAAACAAAAGTTCTGAAACAAGAAAAAATAAATAAATACAAAATTTAAAAATTAAAAAAAAAAAAGAGTGTCATCCTGCATCTTCCCCAGCTATGTTCTGGTTCTCTGCCTCATTCCCTCCTCTGGGATAGAGAGTACTGCTTGGATATTTTGTTCTAAGACAACTGTAAACTTCAGAGTGGCCCAAAGAGAATTATTACTTGGCCTGGACATCGCATTAATCACTTGCCTCAGCTCTGAGTCACAGATCTCTGGTGTCTAGCTGGGAGAGTCCGGTGGCTAAGCTGAAGAATTACCCAGCCTGCCTCTGAATTCCTGATCCATCACATGTCCAGTTTTCTGAACCAACCCTCACCACAGCTTCTCCACACCTATACAGACACATGGTTATAATGATGTTCTCACGATGCTTCCTACAGTTTCTGGTAGAAGAGAATATGTGGTATTCACAAGGCCAACTTCAATGAGCTTCATGTGTTTGGGCTCCTTCCTAAGTTTTGATACGGGACCTAACATGTTTGATTTTGTACTTGCCTAGCTGTATTCAAAAATTTTCTTAATTTCAGCTCTTAACCATGTTAATGCTGAAAAAAATATGGTTCTGTCACTTGTCCTTCCTTAAAACTATCTTACAAACTTACTCTTGTTTGCCTACCTTGTAGGACCTATCTACTCCTGTTCTTTCAGTTTGCACTAGGTGTTGCTTAGGTAACAATAAGGAGCCCTAAGGATGATCAGACATTAACCCTTAGAAAAATCTGAATATATTAGCTTACATGGCAGAAGAAATGTTGCAGGTATGATTCCATTCACCATGGGGGGTGGGTACACATATGTAACACGCTTATTTCTTTTTCATCTCCTTCTCCTTCCCCTTCGACCCCTCTGCTTCTTTTCCTTGGTCCCCCACCCATTTCTCTCTCTTTTTTTTTTTTTTCCATAGAGGATCTCACTACTGACTCATAGTGATCCTCCTGCTTCTACCTCCCAAGTGCTGGGATTACAGGTGTGCTACCATGCCCAGACTCCATCGCTGGCTCAGTGCACTCCAGAGTAGGGCTGGTACCACAGGCAGAACCAGGAACTGAACCCTGGCCCCTGGGCTTCCCCAAGCAAGCATTTAATCCACTGAGCTATACCGCTGGCCCTCCTCACCCATTTGAAGAAAATCTACTTTCCTATTTCTTGTTATCTGTCTTTTATTTTGCTCTTTGAATACTCAAGTGGTGGGAGATCTTCTAGATAGACCCACTCTAATCACGTGATTGACTGGATGCCACCAGAAAGAAGCACTATGGCTGGCCTTAAAGATGGAGGAAGTGGTCATGAGCCAGACGATATGGGCAGCCTCTAGAAGCTCAGAAGGAGCAGGAAAGAGATCCTCCTCTAGAGCCTTCTGAAGAAACACAACCCTACTGAGAACTTCATTTGGGTCTATGGAGACTCCTGCCAGACTTCTGACCTCCAGAATTGTAAGTTAATTAATGCACGTTGTTCTAAGCCACTCCACACACAATAATTACTTGCAATACTAAGAGACAAGTACAACATAAATGCCTGCCTTTCTCTTTACTTGTCCTGCCTGGTGGACTCTCTTGTTGTATTCTCTTATCACCTGGCAATCTTCCCTTTTCTCTGAGTCAGTCAGGGAGCCAAGCCTCTTCCCTGTGCTACTCCCTTCCTATAATTTGTGAGAGTCCTCCAAAAAATAGATTGGCTCAAATTCCAGTTTTGCTACATTTGGTACCTTGGCATCTTAAAACCCACTATTATAAGGCATCTTTTATTTCTGGATGATACTCCCCAATCTTAGTGACATCCTCAAGGGTTCAGTCTCAGAGTTTCCATTGTCTACTGACATGACCAGGAGCAACTTAACTAATCCCTCTGAGCTGCACATTTTGTCTTAAAACGCAAGACCCATGCAGTTCACATTTTTATTCCCTTGACTGGGAGTCTTAGGAAGATACCCATCTACTCAGGGAACAGGAACAGTTAACATTTCACAAGACCCTGAATTTTTAAAACGTGTTTTGTGTTTCCATTTCTTATTTACATCTTCCTTGATAAGTTGGTCTGAAGTGTACTTGTGAAGATTTTGTAGATGCTAATGGAGAGCGATGAGGGTCACTGCCTATTTAGTAAGGCATGTTTTCCTAGAAGCTCTGAGTTGGATCTAATTAAAGTTTGACACCTCACAGTGGTGGTGACCTGAGGGTTAGATAACCATATATGTGTCACCAAGTTGTTGCAAAAGAATAAATGGAATCACTCAGGGAAATTACAGGGCCTGCACATGGAAGGCTCTAAGCAATAGAGTTAAAAGACAAAGCGTAAGACTATCATGCTCTTTTTTCAAAAACTGAAATGTATTTAAATATTTACAAAATCACCCCTTTGCTTTTGTATGGGCAAAATGAATTATCTGAGTCCTCTTATTGGGTACTCTGAGTGAGAGTCTGTATGTAAAAGCACTTTGGGAAGGTAACAAATGCTAAATGTTACTGTAAATTCAATTTTTAAATGATGTATTCATTTTTGCAAATCTTTCATTCCCAGAATAGAGGCACCCTATTAGTAGAGTGTGACATGAAATGACACGACATATTGGGAAGAGAGATGTTTATTTTTATTGATTAGTTTCTCTTCCTTCCTATCCCCATATCTGAAGTTCACTCCTAGGAAGCTGAGAAAGCTTTAGGGAAAAGTTTAACTGAATTTCTTGGCTTTTTTCTTTCTGGTTTTAAGAGACTACAAGACAGTATTAAAACAGAAAATATTACAAATGATACAAAATTTCATTAAACAAAATCATATGAATTTGACAGTACTGATTGTATTGCTTAGTTTTGTCTTCAAGTCTGAATTTGCTTTCATGTTTTGTTTTTGGTAAATGTAGACACACAATCGCACATGCACACACATATGCTTGTGCATGTGTTTGTACATGTGTGTATGTGTGTGGTGTGTGCATTGCAGCTTTTCTTGTTTTACTTTCATCGAACTGTCTGTGACTGTTGGATTTCATGCAATTGTGAATATTAACTATATGCAAACCTAAAATTATGTCCTGAACTTACCTCTTCAAAAATAGTGAAATTTTGGACTTTCTTTGATATAAAATTTGAATGACAGATTTTTTAAAGGGTGTGTGAGAGTGAAGTATTTTCTGTGCAGAAGGGCAGTACACGGCCCTCATGGGAGGGTCCAATTGGTTCCATTTTCTTTTTCATTTGAGCTATTTAGCCAAGCTATTTAAACAATTAAACTATCTCTCAAGCTTAAAGATGTGGTTAAGAATATACAGTTCCCTGACTCCAATATTACAAGTTCCAAAGACTGACTCTTTTGCAACGAATTCCAAGGTTATCGGAGATACCATCTTTGCATTGATTTGTCTGGTCTTACCATCATTACCTTTTCTACAAGCTTAGAATCACTTGGAGAAAAGATAGGAAAACTGACCCCATGCTCTAAATCATAGTTTCTCAAATTTTATTATACACCTGTTTCTTTTAATAAATTATATTATAAATGTGATGACTCCATGAGTCTTGTGCTGAAGATTTGATCCAGTGGTTCCTGACACTTTTCTGGTGCCTGAGAGTTTTGACACTCATCCCAGGTGATACTAAAACTAAGAAACTTTGAGATTATGTCCTGAATCCTACACCGTAGATGTGCCAGGTGCTTTCACAGCCTACACAGACAGTGAGACCAGCCCATGTCTCCTTCAGCCATTTGTAAGACAAGCGTCCTTCACATACCTCAGGGAACCCCAGGTTCTCCTTTGCTGAGGAACCCTATGTGTCTTTGTCAGTTATAAGGATTCTCCAGCTGTGCTAAAAGCTGTGTGGTTGTACAAGCATTGTTCAGCCACGTAGGAGTTTCTGCAGGTCCACGGAATGCTATACACCAATGTGTATGTTTTCCTGGTTGAGCACAAAGCTGTGTTGCTGCATGTAGTTTTTATCAAATATGATCAAGCTTCCCATTACCTGGGTAGGTCTTCAACTGGCATTTTTCTTCCAGTCAGGAGATTTTGTCACTTGGGTTTAGGAACAAATAGGGAAGTTTTCTTCATCCCTACTTCCTTTCCTGTACCAGCATTTCCCTATCTGGTTTGCCTCCTTCTTGAGAATGGTGTAGTTCTTATTCCCTCCAGAAAGATTCAGTGAGCCCACTGCCTTCTCCAGCCTTGGTACAGATCAGCTCATTTCTGTATTTTCCTGAGAATGCTGCTCTCAGATGAGTGTGTACAAAAGCAGAAAGGAAAGCTTTAAAATTAAGAGAACCCCCACCGGTCTGAAGCTATTTGAGCTGACCTCAACCCGTGGCAAAAGGAAAATTAAAGTTTTGGCTGAGGCGGGGTCACCTTTGATCACTAATTTGTGGAGAAAGCAGGATTACTCTTCCTGCCCCTGAACGGGGGCAGGTGGGGTGGGAGCAGCTGGTAACTGGTTGGAAAAGCTTTCTGGAAACAAGAGATCAGAGGCCATTATCCTGGCAGTATTTTGGCAGCGCAGAGTATGCTCGGCTGAAGAGTCGGGGAGCTGCATTCAGACACATTTATCTTCCACTGTTGAAACGGGCTTCTAATGGGCTGCGGGAGAATCTGCAGTCAGGAAAAATCGTAAGTAAAAGCAGCAAACAAAACCATAATAAATAGTCAAATCATTCATAGATGGGAACGCGAGGCTAGCACGTCACTCCCCCTGGCGCTGCTGAGAGCTCCTGGCTCCTTCACTGTAGTAGGCAAAGCTCAGCTTTCTCCCAGGAGTCTGAGACAACGCGCAGACAGAAGGACAGGACAAGAAAGCAGTCACCCTCCTTAGGGGAACCTAGGAACTGTCGCAGGATAATAAAGACCTAGCAGGCTTCTCTGTTCGATGCTGAGAACCGCAGGAACAGTGGGGAGTTGGAATCATGGATGCCATTTGGTTTTTGTAGGCAGAGCCTTTTGCTTTCATCCCAGGATTTCAAAGCACCTCCCAGCCATTAATTAGTTGTAAGCAATTCAGCCCTGTCAACTTTTCACACCTAATCAAGGGCTGATATATGTCACCCCAAGGGATTTAATCAATAATTCCTTTGCACACTCTCCTTCCTGTTCCCCTCCTCCCAGGTCAAATTTTCATTTCAGGACCCTTCAGCTTTTTTTCTCTTATAGCTTCCGCTTCCCTTTACATTTTCTTATGCTTTTTCTCACGCCTTTTCCCAAAGTTTTCTTTTCCTTTTCCTTGAATGAAGTCGGGTGAACTTGCAAACCAAAGGGTTTAAGACTAGTGAGCCCCTGAACCCCAGGTTTTCAGAAGGAAAACATTCATGCAAACAAGAGTTCATGCCATGAATCTCCATTTCTTAGGGGTGATTTTTGGCCACAAGCAAATAGTTTGAACTCCTACACTCTGAGAGATTATCCACTGCCAGTGGGTGGATTTGGTGAAGTTATTCAGGGGCCTAATTAAGAAGAATGCTACCTTTTTAACATGTTCCAGGCCTTCGCATATCGTCCGTAAAGACAAAACTCTGTTCCACGGAAAACTGACTTCCTGTAGGAGTGGCCTCTCTTCTATGTTCTAACAGTGTTACGTCCATGCCCTCACTGTTATCACCAGTAGAGTGAGGGACTTAGCCCCTGTACCCGCTCAAGTCAGGATTTCTCTCAACAAAACAAATCCACCTTGCCCTCTCTGACATAAGGTCTTCCTTACATCACTGCTTGTCGGCTTGTCACACTCAAGCCATTCTCTTTTTTTTTTTTTTTTGGCTTTTTGAGACAGGGTCTCACTGTGCAGTTCAGGCTGGCTTTGAGCTCACTTTTGTAGCCCAGCCTGGTCTCGAACTCGCAGTGATCCTCCTGCCTCAGCCTCCCAAGTGCTGGGATTACAGGCGTGAGCCACCACGCCCGGCCGCCATTCTCTTATTTTGTTTCCAAGTTTACTATTTTTACATATTTTCCTGCAACATATAACATACTTTAACGTAAATTTTAATACAAAACTGATCATTTTAGGAGATACGAGTCATACTCATAAAATGAATATTCATTAACTTACTAAAGAATCAAAATATTGCTACCAATTTTTGCTGAAAGATTTTCTCTTCTTCCTACATCTCTTGTTTTTCCTGGGGATGAGTTTTGCTTACATTACCTTATATATGTGTTACACGTGTGTATGTAGATATACTCCTTGTATGTACACATTAATGTGTATTTGCAATTTTATTACATGTGAGTCTGGGAGTATATGCTGCTTTTTACAATTGATATGTAGTATCAAAATGAGTTTACTCTTCAATCAATCAGTGACCCTGAGAGCAACTGCACAGAAATGAATTTCTCTTCAGCCCAATCCGTGCAGATAGGCTATGCCTATCCTGACTGGCACAGGGCTTGTCGCAGCACACTTACTGAGCTGCTTCTTTCTTTCTCAATGATTTGGAATAGCTCTTCTCTAACACATTAACTATGCAGATATGGGTCTGTTAATGGGATCTCACTTGGTTCTGCTGACCATATTATCTGTCCTGGCACCAATATTATACTATCTTCTTTATTATGGCTTGATATCACAAACAGCAAATCCTTCCCTGAATCTTTTTTCAAGGATGTACCAAGTCTTGTGCTTTGCCTCTTCAAGATAAATTTCATAATTAGTTTGCCAGATCACATGACAAACCTCATTAAATTTAATGAAGACACCTATATAACTAATTTATTTACTTTTGTCTTTTTGAGACAGGGTTTCACTAAATAGTTCAGGCTGGACTTGAACTCACTTTGTAGCCCAGGCTGTCCTTGAACTTATAGCAAGCCTCCTGCTTCAGCCTTGCAAGTTCTGGGATTACAGGCATGTACCACCACACCAGCTACAGTTTTAAATAAAACCGACATCTTTTGTTGATTGCCTCTATGAAAAACCATAGTATAGGGGTTGGGGAGATAGCTCCGAGGCACAAGTGCCTGCTGGGCAAGTGCAAGGTCGTGAGTTCGAACCCTGGTCCCACAAAAACAAAAACAAAACAAAAAAAAAATAGTACAATTCTCCACCTTATTATTTATTTTGAATTATTCCAATAAACAGTATTTTCCAAGAAAGTCATATAATTTGTTACAATTACCACTCTGTGGTTTTAGTTTTGGTTTATTTCCAATTTCAGCTGTAAATGAAACTTAAAAAATCACATATTCTGATAGTTTACTTTTGATGTGTAGAAATGCAAATAAAATTTCTTTCTGATTTAGAATCAACTATATTATTATCTCTCTCCTAATAATTTTTGATTGTTTTCAGTTTCCCAAGTGAACAGTTACATCACCAACAAATGACAGTAGTTTGTACCTTTCTGTTGAGTGCTTGGGTCTTAATTTTTCTTTCATTTCTTGCAGCCTTATCTAAGACTCTGAAGTCATATTCAGTAGAAGCAATGACATTGAATTTTTTATTTTTTCCTAATGTAAAGAAGGTAATTCTCATGCTCCACTGTTAAGAAAGCTCCTTCAATTAACAAAAAGAAAAGCAAAGACTAGAACTAGGGTAGTTCTATTTCTCCTCAATAGGGAGTTAATGAGTAAAGGCACTGGCCATATGTGACTGTTACCATGACAGAAAAGACAGACTAAGCATTAGAAGAAGGCTTCCAGGAAAAGCCAAGGATCCCTCCTGTCAAAAACATTGAACTCGGACCTCACTGAAACTCTGGGTCCAGTTGCCAATATTTAACAAATATAAAAGGTAAGGACAGTGCTAAGTTGTTATGAGAATTCAGAGGCCAAAAACTGCAATAGGGAAAATTCTTGTAGAAAAAGAGCATGTTGAGTTCTTCAAGAAATAAATTATGAGCCGGGCATGGTGGCTCACGCCTGTAATTCCAGCACTCAGGAGGCTGAGGCAGGAGGACTGGTGCGAGTTCAAGACCAGCCTGGGTTACAAAAGTGAGATCAAGGCCAGCCTCAACTGCATAGCGAGACCCCGTCTCAAAAAGACCCAAAAAATAAAATAAATTATGAGGTACAGAAAGGATAGTAGTAAGAATTATGGCATTAAAGACAAAGGATGTAGTTATTCTAGACTCTGCTGCTATAAACATGGGCACACCCATACCATCACACTTTGATGCCTTTGTTTGAGGAAGATACGAAGTGCCCATCAACCAAAGAATACACAATGTCATAATGTTAAGCTTTGAATAAGGATAAGCTCGAGACATTTCCAGGCAGAAGGATGTACCTTGAGACCACACTCTCAGGTGAAATAAATCAGACATACATGTACAAATACTTCATTGTTTCTGTGGTGTGAAAAACTGAACGTGTAAATAAGAACCAAAGGGGGAAGGGAGCTAGAGAAAGGGGAGAAGAAAATAAGGAAGGGAGAAGAGCAGAAGGGAAATTTGGAGAGAAACACTTTTGCATAGGAGGAGAGGCAAAGGCCTTGAAGGGAGGGTGGGAAAAATGGATTAAAAGAGGAACCAGGGTTATCCTCCTGTGTGGGCGCAAATGCCCTACGGTGAATATGATCATTCTGTGTATCTAAAATATAGTAATAACCTTAATTGATTCTATAAAAAGATGAATGATGTGTTTCAAATCTTTTAAAAAGAAAGCCAGACAACTGTAATATCTGGGACAATATAACTAAGGAAAAGTAAAGGTGGAGGTGGTTACAGAAGTGTGAAAGGGAGGTATCTTTGCAGAGACAGCCAGTGTTGTTCTAGAAGTAGCAGACAGTTTGGTCTTTCCACAGGGACCTGCACTGTGCTGTTTCTTGTCATATGACAGTAACAGACCTGTGTACCTCCCAAGCCATTAAATTATATATTTTGTACAGTTTCATATTCATATTTATTCTAAGATAAAAATTATAATTACTTAAACACATAGGTCCTCTAGGTTTCTTACTTCAAGTTAAGGAAGTTCCCTCCATTCCTAATTACGCAAATGGTTTTTATTAATAAGGAAGCACTTAGAAATTGATCCGCTTCTCTCTTTGCACCAATTGCAATGAGTGCAACCCTTTGATGTGTTGTTCCTTGGTAAAGCTGCTGCAGTAATGTATCGAGTTGCATTACAGTTCACAAATGTGGCAAACCATTCCACATACCCAGGATAATGAAAGCTGGTCGTATCTCATTATATACGATGCTATTTAACTGCTGCAAGATTCTCTTTGCTAAAATTTGCATCAATGTGCATGAATGACATTATCCTCTACTGGCCTTGACAAAAAAGTAGCGGCAGCCATGCAAGGTGAATTGAGAATAATTCTTCAGTTTTTCTCTGAGACTTTGGGTAAGATTGGAATGGTTTATTTCTTGCAAGATCAGGAAACTCAACCAGTGAGATAGCTCTGTGGACTAAGTGCCTGCTTTGGCAAGCACAGGAACCAGGGCTCTATCCCTGGTCCTGCATGCCATGTTGGCCCTGCCCCTGAGGCACACTGAGCCTGCCACTGAGTCCGGGCATAGTGGCACATGCCTGAAATCCCAGTGCTGGGGAGGCTGAAAACAGGATGATCACTACAAGTCTGAGCTGCATAGTAAGACCCTGTACCAAATACATAAAACAAAACAAAATAATAATAATAATAATAAAAAGCTGGAAAACTCACTTTAAAACATCTCAGCCATGTATTTTCATCATCAACAGATTTTAATTTCAAATACTTCTTTGTCACATGCGAGCTTATATGATAGAAGTATCTCGTTTTATTTCCTCCTGAGTTGATTCTCATGTTTTCCTAGAAATTTGTCTTATGCTGCTCATTTTATGCTACTTACGGTGTTTTATTGCTTTTTTTAAAATTTTTCTTTTCTCTCTGACAGCCTTTCCTACTCTTTGGTGACCAGTAATGTTCATTTGTACTTTCTCTTGTTCTGTCCGCCAACAATTTGGACTATAATTAGCTTTATCATAGCAAAAAATTGTATGCTTCATTTTAGTTTTATTTCTTCTCTATGTTCACCTTCTTTGACCTCATGAAGTACTTCTCCATGATTGAACTAAGAACATTCACAACCAGAGGAATCCCAGCCTTTACCCCAAATACTGGCACCCTTTCATGGTACAGCATCTCACTAAGTCACAACATGGACCAGGCAAGGTTGAAAATGAGATTCTCCGGACTCCTCCCAGAAAGCTGAGACTAAATGTTTAGCTCATTAATTTCATGTGAGTCCCATTTTTAAAATGTAACTTTTAATCTTTTATTAGTACATGCTTACCTTATATAATGCCTACGCTGCTGTATGACGTAGGTATTTGTACATAACCCATCGTAAGAGCTCTCTTCATCTCATTTCTCTCCTCCTCCACCATCTCTTAATCCCCTTCCCAATTAAAAAAAAATCCCTTCTTTTTATTATCTAACTTTCATTTTGCTCTTTATTTTTTAAATTTTTAATATTTTGGGGGTCCAGGGGCTTGAACTCAGGACCTTTATTTTGCAGGCAGGCATTTATTCTACAAAGCTAGATCTCCTGCCCTTTGTTCTTTATTTATAACTTGCATTTCTCATAAAAAAAAAAGAAGCCATGAGTCTGGCTTACTTTTGCACTTATCATTATAGTCTCAAATTGCATCTGTTTCCTACAAATGACTCTTTGGTCTGTATTTATAGTAGAGTAGTACCCCACTGCATGCTAAGACCACATTTCCTTGCTCATATATCTGTCAATTGACATACAGGGTCCTTCCAAAATTTGTTTATCATGAATTATGCTACCAAATATATGGGTATGCAGGCATCGCTGAAACATGATGTGTTTAATTCTTTGGAGAAGATACTTAGAAGGATGATAACTGAATCAAATGGAATTCCTAGTTTTAATTTTGTGAGGAATCTCCACACTGATTCTCACTGTGGTAGTACTAGTCTACGTCCCCATTAACAAGCAGAAGGGCTCCTTTGCCTCCACAGCTCCACAAGCTTTTGTTCTTATTTGATATTTTCATGGTGGCCACTATTTCTCAAGTAAGATGGAACCTCAGTGTGGTTTTAATTTCCATATTTCTGATGTCCAGAGATGTTGGACTTTTTTTTCACATATGTATTGGCCACTTTCTCTTCTTTTGAAAAGTGTCTGTTCATTTCATTTGCCAATCATTTGATTGAGCCTTTTATTTGGGGGAACCAAATTTTTTACCTCTTTTTCTATTCTAAAAATACAGTGCTCTGAGGAATAACTGGCAAAATGTTTTTTCCTACTCTGAGGTTTTGTTTTCACTCTGATGGTTGGTTCCCCCTCGCCCTGTGGAGAAGCTTTTTGCTATGATCCCATTTGCAAATGCATGCCTATAATCCCAGCACTTGAGAGGCTGAGGCAGGAGGATTGGTTGTGTGTTTAAGACCAGCCTGGGCTACAAAAGTGAGCTCAGGGCCCAGCCTGAATTGCATAGCAAGACAGTGTCTCAAAAAGACAAAGAAAAGAAATGCAAATTCTTACTGTTGTTTCTTGTGCAACCTGAGTTCTCTTCAGAAAATTTTCACCTATGTGTATGACTTTTTCTAATGTGATTCATTTTGTCTAAAGAAAATATGACAATAATTCTTTGAAGTGTTTTAAGTTGATATTATAGTATAAGACATGCTTTCTGTGTGCTCCAGTAGTGTTTATTCTCTATGTGTGAACATTGAAACTAGTTTATTGACTTCATTTGCCAAAAATTCTGTATTTCTCTACAGATCTGTTCACTTCGCCTATTTAAAACTGAATTTAAATTTTACACAATAGCGATTGACTTGGCAATGCATTTCTCAGATTTCAAAATGTTACATAGTTAAGGCTCTTTTATAATGTCTATACTAAGCTCAGAAATTATAATACTTCATGATTTGAATCTTGCATCATTCTCGAATAGCCTCTTGTATTTAAAGCAGTGCTTTGTCTTAAAATTTTGTCTTATCTCATAATTATTACCCCGCATGTCTTTTGGTCAGTCTACATGACTTGAAATCATCCTGTGTCTTACATGATTTCTGTGCAAAATGGTACAGAATTTCAAAACAAGATAATAGCAAATCGGCAATGGCTATTGCACTGTATAATGTTACCTTCAGAGGAGTTGCTCAGATTCCGAACATAGGCATGTAAAATTGATCAAACGTTATCAGCACCAACCTATTCCTTTCAGTGAACTAATAGGAATAAGTAATACAGTTATTTTAGCTATATAATCCTTCTTTCTTTTCTCCTTTCCCCCATCCTAGCTGTTCTTTCTAAACAGTTTCTTTCCTTTTTATGATATCTATTGTGCCTTTTGTATCTTATCCATTCTTTCACTTTCTTACTAATCTTAATATGCCAGTTTTTTAACAGGCATTTGAAAATGTTTAATTCAATATAAATATCACAATATTTGAGCTGACTTATAATGCCTTCATTCCTCATGGCTTCACTTTTCCTATTTTTTCATTTTCAATTATTTCTATCAGTTTCTTAAGTTTTATGTGTTTTGCTGCTTTTCAAATGTTCTCTTTCCAGTATTTATACTGGTATAAAATTTGATGTGTCTCTATCATTTTAGCGAATTTCATACTTAAATGTATATCTAGTTAAATATAGTTAAATCTATAAATATACTAAAGATATTCTATATATTAACTTGTAACTAATAAAATCTGAGAATTCTAATAGCTCAGCAGTTATCAATCAATCAGCTTAAATGCTACACTTGCCACTATATAAACCCTCTATTTTTATTTATTTTTATTTTTTGGTGGAACCAGGGATCAAACTCAGGACCTTGAACTTGCCAGACAAGCACCTGTGCCCTTGAGCTGTCTTCCTGGCCCCACTATAAACCCTCTCTTTAAACCACAAGGTAGACATTATCTTATTATTACTGCACATGTGTAATTAATATTTATACTTACATGCACATTAACTATTTTATTTCTTCTTTATTAACTCTTGCTTCTTAGATTGTCCTCTAGAATATACATTTTACCTAAAGTATGTTATTTATCAGTTGACTTTTTCATTGTCTCTCAGCGAGACTATCAGCAGTCTATCTTCTTCAGCTGTGTGAGAGCGTATGTGTTTGTGCACGTCCATGTTCTTGAAACTGGCTTTATTTCATACTCATTAGTGTCTGGAGGAAATGCAAACACATGTTCAAATTCTAAAAGCAAAAATCAGAACAAGGCTTAATACTCAAACAAGAGAACAAGGTATAGTAAAATTAGTATAATTTTAGATAAGAGGATGGGGCAAGGTTTAATTTTTTCTGGTGGCCTTGAATAAATTATTCAGCAATATTCATTAATTTATGTGTGAAATAAACATATGGTGTATATCTGCTAATTGCTTGGCTCTGTCCTCAGTATTGATGATTAAAAATGTAAGGTATGCTTTCCTGCTACAGGGAGCTCAACCTATAAAGAGATTCAGACACTAATCAGACAGTCAAAAGATACAGTGTAGCAGGAATACCTATGGGTAATGTCTAGCAAATGCCCATGGGGACATCTACCCGAGTTGAGGATGGGGAGGGTTGGGAAAGGTTGACTTGCTGGAGGCCACATAAGAAGAGATGGGAAAAGTATTCATAGTAGAGAATGAAAAGAAAAAAAAAGTGAAGAAAGGGATAAGGAGAAAAAGGCATTATAACAAAAACTGGAATGACATGGATAGATGATAACATATAAGTGGGTCATAAGCTGGAGGTCTGAAGCTGCTAGAGACTAGTTGGAGTTTTAAGCATGGGCCAGGTCATGCAGGGTTGTACATGCTGTGCCAAAGTGTTTAGACTTTATTGCGTGGGTCATGAAAACTCATTAAAGAGGTGAAATGGTAACGACAAGGTCATATTTGTGTTTCAGATAGTTGACTCCAGTAAGTGTACAGGGGCCAGGTGGGGACTGGGGTGTAAAGGCTAGCATCCCAGCTGGCTCTGGAATCATTTCGTTGTCAATCAAGACTGATATCAACTTTAAATGAAACAGAGATATTATTGATAGACAAGAAATGTTCTAAGAAACAAAGTCTGCAAATATAAATACCAAAAGCATATGAGTAATAAGCAAAGGAGAGGAGTGAATAATAATTTGCTAATTTATATTACTGGCATTGGGTGGTCTGGTATAGTTATCAACTCACTAATAAAATGACTTCAAAAGGAAGTACAGTATTACAGCAAAAAAAAAAAAAAAAAAAAAGAAAGAAAGAACAGAGTTCACTTCAATACTCTGAGTTTTGGATGTCAATGGACATTAAGGTTGAAATGGTTTGACTATGAAATTCTGGTGTCCATACTTTGGTTTTCTGACTCAGGGAGCCATACTGAAAGCCAACCCAAGGACAAAGCTGCAATAAATAATTAGAAGGTAATAGTGGGATTTAAAATTCTATAAAATTCCCCAATTATCTTCTCTAGGCAGAAAAAGCTCTCTGAACTTTTAGGATCTGTAAGGTAATATTTATCCTCCCATAGTCTTTCCTATATGAATTGAAATTCATTTGATTTTTAAACTTTTTTTCTATTCCACATATCCAAGTGCAAAGTTGTGCATGCATTATCAGGTGATTTGTAGGGCTTCATGCAACTGGTATAATTAACCATCATGATGAGCCCTTACCCATTTGCTTGGGAGTTGTGTGGGTGCCATAGAAGATAGCCAAGAAACTAGTTTAAATGCTTATTTTGGTAGCCTCTGCAATGCATATAATCCCTTGCTGTGAGAACAAATCAAGTCATTCTGAGACATGCATCACAATCACTGAGCCCCAGGATATATCTATCCCTATTCATCCATACACTAGAAATTATGTAGACTCTTTAACACTATATTGACTCTGTGAAGATTTCTCTTAAAGCCTCCCCCTTCAAAACTCTTTCTTATTGAGTTATTCAAGAATCAAGAAGGTAGAACTGGGGTTGGAGAGATAGCTCCGTGGCACAAGTGCCTGCTGGGCAAGAGCAAGGTCGTGAGTTTGAACCCCAGTCCCCCCCCCACAAAAAAAAAAAGTAGAGCTTTCTGTTTTCTCAACAGTTGGAATTCAAGAGTGTAGACCATAGTTCTTCATTCCAACAAAGAACTGCTTCTGGAAAGTTCTGTGTCTCTAGGTTTTCTTCAAAATTGTTTTTAGCAGAACAAAACAAGACACTCACTGTTTACCTTTTGTAAACCTGAAGAGTTAATAGAAATGGCAAATTTGATGCCCCAACAAAATGTTTCATCAGATCTGCCTCCAAGCCACTATTTATCTGTTAAATATTGTTCTTTGATAAAATTCTGCTGAGAATTTTGATTATTGGAGTTTTCATGGTATACTTCATAAACCATTACATAAAGGAGTAATTATCTAATATTTCTATTAGCAGTCTCTTGTACTAATTAAATTAACACTGAAAATTGTTAGTGTCATTGATTAAGAGCCCAAAGCAATGTGTATTATTAACAAGTAGGACATTTTTATTAGGGGTTCAAGTCTGCCCTTCCCTTATCTCAGAAGATCTTTTCCTAATAATCAAAGCTCTCACATGGGATAAAATTCTTCTGATTAAGCTCCATTTGGGCCCTTAAGTATAGAACCAGATCTGGAGGTGACTGTCCCTACATTCATGGAATGGTTCAAATGAGTAAATCTAACTTCAGATTAGGTTCAACTCATTCAAACCCGGTCCCTGCTATTTAGCAAATACATAATCAACTCAAGCAAAAATTAGTCTCTTATTGGGCTAAGTTTCCTTTGCCACACTATGTTGATAAAGAGCTGTGATGACCATTAAATGAGAAAGGTCTTGCAAAAAGCTAATTTTCATCTTGCCACACAGAAAAGGTTGAGTAAGTGGTGGATTTTACCATTGTCCAATATTTCTCCTGGTAATGTAAGACACTTCCAGTATGACTCTCTTGAACCTTAAAGTTGGAAGGGGATATTGAGAGGATTGCTTTAGATAATCTTTAACTTTACCAAAAGGCAAATTACTGACATTAGCAGGATCCTAAAGGCATCCTCGTAGTGGTTCATTGTACCTGGCTACTTCCTTTCCTCTTCTCTTCCTCTTCCTCCTCTCCTGGCTTTTCCTTTCCTCTACAGCTAAAGGGAAAGAGGGAAACCACACAGACGTCACTTTCAGCCCTGATACTCTAAACAGTCTTCATAAACCTTTAGAAACTTCACTCACAAATAGCAAGTATATCTTGAGATAATTTGTAGACATCAATTTTGAGAATTACTCTTACGACATCAGTTAAAAAAAAAAAACTGTTTACTGAGTCTAATCTTTCACTACTGTTGTGCCAGCCACTGTGCTAAGCACCATCACACTCTTAATCAGAGGAGGATAATGATTGTTACATCCAAAGAGGAAATACTTATTGCCATTCTACAGTTGAACAAACTGAGACGTGGGTGCATGTAACTGCCCCAAGGTCATCCTGCTGATATACGAGTAGGGTGAGAATCCTAATTCCTCATTTCAGATCCTAAGTCTTTCGCTGTTGTGCATACTGCCTCTATATGTGAAAAGCCCCTTTATTTCCTATGAATGTCCCTGGAAGACCCAAGTTGCAGAAGCTCCCGAGTGTCATTTCCTTGGTTGTTCTGCTGCCCAGAATCTTTAGTGGTTGTGCAGTCGTTCCTGTTCAGTGGTTGTTCAAATCAGTTTGACATTTTTCACAAAATTGTCAGCAGCTCCAATGAAGAACATTGCAAAAACAATTGTTCTAATTCTCCCATCTACCCTGGCCATCTCTTAGAATTCGACTGTGGGGAAGCAGCCAGGATGGACTCTGATGTTTGCAAATTGCTGAATTACCTTCTGAATTACTTTTTCCAATTTTTCTTTCCTGGAGAAGCTTTGAGTTGCTTTCTCACTCAGCCTTTTCCAAGTTTACTTGGCCCTATAAACACCTCTCCATCATTCCTGTGTCCGACCCCCTTGCAGATCCCATCTTTCTTATATTCTCTCCTGGTGCCTACATTCCACCCACCCATTCCAGCTCACCCTCTTTCAAGGGCTCCCCCTTTACCCCTCCCACACGCTCAGGCCCTAGATCTAAGCACTCCAACTAATGGACCTTCTTACTCAGCCTCAATATTTGCTTTCCGATACATTGGATTTATAGA
The DNA here is from genome assembly GCA_004027025.1 of Myocastor coypus. NCBI lineage: Eukaryota > Metazoa > Chordata > Mammalia > Rodentia > Myocastoridae > Myocastor > Myocastor coypus. The sequence continues at coordinate 69,973 of PVJA010000016.1, read as the reverse complement.
GTGTTTGCCTGAATTAAAATGAGAAATTTTAGAGCAAACGGAGGCTTCTCAGCTGCTAAGCTCCAGCATGTACTTTAAATAAGGAGAGGGGGGAGTGTGTGTAGAGGGCTGCCTGACACATCCACCCACCCCTGAATTACCATTTAGTTCCAGGCTGCTCACCTTCCAACCCAGCTGCTGCCTACCTGGCCCTGTTCACCTCCCCCAGCTAAGTTAACAAAGCAGTTACTGCTCATCTGCAGAGCTCCCGCTAATCGACTCGCTGTGAAATAATATTTGCTTTCCATGCCTACTTTGAATCCCACTCACTTTGTTAAAAGATTGCCTCTGGCTGTCTCTGCTGGCCTAATCTAATAGTTCGGAGTTTGTACAAGCAAAACGTTTTCAACCACCTATATAAATAACTTAGGCAAGAGAGAACACTTGCACAGCCCTGGTGCAGGGCCATAGGACATGACATCCTAAAGTGACACGTTGGCCAAGCTCCTGAGGGCCATCAGCAGCTGAGCATGAGCAATTACCATGTTGTACTGCACTGAATGGACACTCTGCCTTCCCATGGACAAGGTAGTGGGAAGATCCTGGTTGGTTTCTCCAGTGTAGGGGACCATCCCAAGTGCCTCCATCTGCCGGGGCCATCTCCATGCTGCCTACATCCACGGTAGCAGAGGGAGCCTGTTCAAGGAACGGTGTGTCAACAGGAGCCAAATTCAGAGCAAGATACATTTTAGCTGGAAAATTTTCAAATCAACCAGCTTTACTTTCCTGAACCACTAGGCAATAAAATACACATAAAACATAACAACCTTAGCTATTTTCATTTACATAGCTAACAGTGCTAAATATACTTACATTATTCATCTATCCTTCAGCACATTTTTCTTCTTGTATAACTGAAATTGTCCATGCATCTGGCAACAGCCCCTTGGTCTTCCCTCCCTGCAGTCTCTGGGACTCATCATCCTACTTTTTCTCTCTATGGTCGTCGTTTGACCAATCTATATAACTTGTATAAGTTGTGTCATGTGGTAATTGTCTTTGTGTCAGGTTTATTTTTTTTTAGCGTAATATTCTCCAGGTTCACTCATGCTGTCAGAATGGCAGAATTACCTTTCCTCCGGCTTGCTGGTTAATATTCCATTCCATATGGGTATTTTGTTTATCTATTCAGTGATGAACACTTGGGTTGCTTCGTTTTATAGCTGTTGTGAAAAATACGGCTACAGACATGGGTGCACAAAGATTTGTGAGAACCTGATATCAGTTCTTTTTTTATGTACACCCAGAAGTGGAACTCCTAGATCATACGGCAGTGCTATTTAGTTTTTAGAGACCAGCTGCACAGGTTTCCATAGCAGTCACATTATTTTATATTCCTAGGAACAAGACTCAAGGATTCTGTCTTGCTACATTCTTGACAGCACTAGATATATATATATATATATATATATATATATATATTAGCCATCCTGGTGGATATGATCAAAGTTATACTATAAATTTATTTTTTTTTACCTTTTTTGTCTGAAATTTAAAAAATAAAATTTAAAAAATAAAAATTAAAAAACAAATCAATTTGTGGATGAGTTTTCCAATGAAAACACAGAGACATTTCTCCCTTTGCCTCAAATTATCTTCTAAAAGAGATTTACAGACTACAGTGTGCATCAGTCTGTTCTGATAATAAAGTTTTATTGAAACAAAGCCCTGTTCATTTGTTTATGTATTATTCATGACTACATTGACAGCATCAAGAAGGAGTTGAGATATTGCAACAGAGACTACGTGTAACCCACAGACCTTGACATATGTAATATCTGTGCCTTCACAGGGAAAATTTCTCAATCTCTTAGGAAATAGATAGGGTCATATGGTGGATGCTCTTTTACAGACTTCCAGACTTCCTACTATCAGACAATTAAGACTCATACACAAGAGCAGGACTGAAAACTCCACAGGCATGTGTTGTGGGGTGAAAAATGGGTGAACATCACCGAATCCTGCTGAGGATCAGAGGATCCTGCTGGAGTCTCTTCTGAGATCCTGGGCAAAGCTATCAATGGAAATCAGTCTTACACTGAGAGGGTTAGAAGAGCTTTCTTAGACAAGCCAGAACAAGAGAGCAGAGGCTGGGGCTGGGCTGGGTTGGAAGAGAGGAGCACGGCAGTCCCCTGTTGTGGGGTAGAAGCAGAGAGTTGGGCAAGATCAGTGTGCAGAGATAGCAGCTCTCTGCACAGCACTGGGGAGCTGCAGGGAAGTTAGTAACAGTGTGCTGGAATGGCAGCGAGAGACTGCCAAGGAATAGAGGATCAGATCATAAGGAACAACTAGTGTAGCACTGGGCATTTGGTGTTAGGCTTTAGGGTAAGTGTTCGAAAGATAGAAATTGGTGCACTGTCAGTTAGATGTGGCCCTTTTTGGCCTCCATTGCCATATTTTTGGGGCCTCAAGAAGAAAGGGGTTTAAATCCTTACGAAATGAGAGGAAGTCCACTGTCTTTTCTACAACTTTGGACAGTCCTGGGTTGAAGCTAGGACTTTTCTTCTCATCTTGACTTTGGAAAACAGTTTAGATGTTCAGTTCCTGCTTCTTCTGTATTAGTTTCCATTGCAGTTTTTTGATCCTAGGTGTTTAATCCACATTAAATATGCATTCATGTGCAGACGGCAACGTCCCTTGGAACATGCCTCCAACTCTTTCATTCCTCAGCACACCACGAACCCAACACAAGCCTGATAATAACAGCAACATTACAAACGTTAGTATTCATAATAGTATGCTCAGGATCTGTTCCAAGGATTTTGTGTATCGTCTCACTCTTAACAAGCTTGATATTTCTTTGTTGTGTTTGTTTAAACAGCCCCCCAAAGCCACTTGAAAACAAATGCAAGCCAACAAGATTACATTTTGAAGAAAGAGCTTGCATGCCACACACATTTTTCCGAGATCCTTGCTCTCTTCTGAAAAGATATTTCTCCCTCTCTGGTTCTCTGCCTTGTAGATTCCTGAAGTCCAGTTAATTTCCTCTCCCAGGGAATCTTTTGTATCACAGTCTCTTAGAGCATCTTATCTGAGATCTTAAATCTGGATCTGACCTCTGTCTCCCAAGCCCAGTACAAAGAAAAAGTCAGGATCAGCTGGATGATTAAAAATATTTCTGTCTCTTACTCACATAAATAATAAAAGTGAGGCTTTAGGAGGATCCATTTTCCAAGAGGAAAAGGTAGGGCCTTGTGAGTTCCATGCCCAGAGCTCAGATTCTACAAATTGAGAGGAGTCTGCAAAAATGAGCAACAACCAGTAAGTATAGATGGTCCATGGTTTGTCTCGGGCACAGCTACCTCTGCAGTTATCCGGTCTTCTAGAAAACACAAAGAGGCTGGTACTGTTTGTCAAACAGTACAGCTGAATAACGAGGGTCACAGGGATTAAGCAACCTACCCAAGGTCACTCATTTGGTAACAGACTGGGGATTTAAAGCTCTATTCTTTCTATTGTATCATGCTGATCTGTTTAAATAAATAGAAAAGGTGAGTTAAAGACTTACGGGATAAGCTGCAACTTGCTATGGCTAGCACTTGTGACCTTGCAGTGGCAAACACTGACATCTTTCGTCCCCTGTGTCTGTATTGTAATTCCATGTACTGGAAGGTGCATGGAAACTCTCTCACAGCATCTAATAGCAGTCATTTGTAGCCTTTTTTCCCCTAATTTTCCCTATCCAAATCTATAAGTGGTTAGTGATACCATTAATGGAGTGAAAGTAGATTTCTCTTTATTATAAGAACTCATATTTGCAACATTTATCACACACACTTGCACAGAGAGAGGGGACAAGAGAGAGGAAGAAGAGAGTGACTGAGAGAGACAGACAATGAGAGAGAAGAATGAAGTCATTGTTCTTTGTGTTTACGGGATGGTAAATATTAAATGCTTGGTTTTAAATGTGTCAACAAGAGCCCCTAACACATAAGAGTTCTAGGTCAGAGGTCAAAAGACCCTGAGTTCAAGTCTCAGTGACAACTCTTCCCACCTTCAAGAATTAATTTGAAAATTAAATGTCATATGGAGTTGACAGCAGTCAGTCCCTGGCCATGACTCTCCCAATCTGTATTGATTCCCCTCTCACGGTGGGGTTTCGGAGAACCCAGTGCCAGTCTGCCTACCCTAACATTCTTCCCTCTCCGTATTTATTATTTTACTGCCAACTACAACCTAGAAATGGTATCACAAGAAAAAAGGAAAATGAAAAAGAGAATAGAAAGAAAAAATGAAACTAAAACCTTTGTAAATAAGAAGGGAAAGAAGAGTTGAAGGGAGAGGAGAGGAATGGGGTTGAAAAAGAATCATGATATGTAGTTGTGGGCCCGGCGGGATGGCTCAGTGGTCTAAAGCTCCTGCTTGGGGAAGCTTGGGCGGCTTCAGGGACAGCGGTTTGATACCTGGCACCACATGCTGCGCCAGCCCTGCCCTCAGGGCAGGCTGAGCCGGCCATAAAAATGAGTGAATAAACAAACAAAAGTTCTGAAACAAGAATAAAAATAATAAATAGAATTTTTTAAAATGATATGTAGTTGTAATTCCCTATAATGAACGTGATCATTATGTACGTCAAAAGAATATCATAAAATCAATTTTGAAAATAATTATCCAGACATAGTGTCTGAACTGCATCAACAACCCTGGTTTGAACACAAGAAGCCTTAATTCCAATAACAAGCAAAGGCAGGGAATAGTTCCGCATTCTGGTCGCAGGGAGACTTAGAACTCCAGTGTGACTACAGAAATACGATGTTATCTTTGTTGTCAAACTCAACTCATTTCAAGTTCATGTTTGAACACCAAAAAGTTCAAGACCTGAACACACTTCTCCCATACAAATAATACAAAAGCAAATAATTGGTTCTGAGGTTCAAAGCTTACATATATATATATTCATTTCTCCAAAACTAACAAAGTTCACAATGATTTCTTTATTTATCTTGATCATATTCTCACAGTTTTCCTCTTGGCTTACTGCTGCTGTCACTGACTTTCTTTGGAGCCATGGTTATAATATTTTATGTGATAAAGCACAAAAACCCACAATGGAAAATGTTTTAAACACTATATAATATCTGAGCAAGAACGGCGCATAGACTGAAACCTCACCCCTTTGTACCTGCAGCAAGATGCGATGCGTGACTCACTGTCAGCCACGTAGGGTTTTTCAAGTTGGAGTTTAGCTCAACTGACTATTGAGCGAAGTTGCTAACACCCCATGATACTCTGGTTCCTCTTCAGAGCATATAAGTCTTTTGTCTTTTATAAACAACCTACATATTTTCTTTTTTAACTCTGCTGCTCCAGTAGTGGGAATTTTGAGCTTGGAGACATTCAATAACTAAGTATCACTGTACTGAGACTCCAACCATTGCTTGATGGTTTTGAAGGACCAATTTTCCCTAACTAGAGTTTGCCCAAGTATACTGGGTAAAATGGCACAGGTACAAGAATTAGGTCAACTAATCTCCTGGGTTACTGGATATAGGGGGCTAGAGGATAAACTATTTCACAAACCATAACCTTAAGAAACATTACTGGGATGGAAAGTAAATAAGAAGTAATGTTGACCTCAGAAGAAAAAAGGATGAGGAGATGAAAGTACTTTTAAACTTATTTATTTATTTATTTATTTATTTATTTATTTATTTATTTTGCTCTAGTTAAGAGTCTGACACTCTTTTCAGAAGTTTCCTTTCTGATACCTACAAGCTAGGATAAAAAATCCTAGAGACCTGGATGTCCAAAGGAAGACCCAATTGTTATAGGCAGCTGAAATAGGTAAAAATATTATTGGGAGACAGGGTTAGGCCTTCACCAGGAGCCAGTATGAAAAACAGGATACCTTGTGACAGACATAGACACTCCCACTGTGGGCCAGACCTCAAGACAAAAGATCAAACGCGTGCATACCTCCCTAAAGGTAAGCATCTAGGATGGATAGTCACTTTGAACAAGCCTGGAAGAGCCACTAACCTAATTCCTGCTAAATCTCTGCTCTGTATTCATGCCCACTTCCTGTAAGATTCTTTTCCATTTGGTCCGTATTTAATCAATTTTATCTGAGCACTTGTATTTGTCATCTTATTGGTTGACCATAGTTGTATCCCACCTTATGCCCACCTAGCAGGTTTCCATGTTTTTCGCCTGAGGCCTGCCTCGCCTCATGGCGTTCCTCAATAAAAATCCCTAGAAAAGGCAGATTCCCAGGGAACCTGTTTGGGTGCACTTCTGTTCCTCTCTTCAACAGAAATTTTCTCTCCCCCAATGAATACATTCTGCTCTTAATTTCCCTTGTTGCTAAAATTCATTCTTCAGTTGTAGAAACCATGAACTCGGCCCAGGTATCTTTCAGTTTTAGAGTTTCTTTTCCCTGTTTCAGTGATCTCCAGTCAGGTCAAAGGAATCTTCTTGTCCAACCCACAGACCAGTAAGGAAGGCATTTGTGAGTAACATATATGCTCTCAACTGGAGGAAAGTCAGGAGGTAACTGCCTTCTCCCATTCAGAATCTACTGTTTCATATAAAGGAGATAGGAGAACAATCTGCTGAACGCTGATGAGAAGCTTAGCAGACTGGCTGAGGTTTTGGGTTATATAATAAAGATGATAACCTCCAGAAAGCCACAAAGCATTAGTGACCCCCATCACCCAATAGCACTCACCTCAAATTCTCAACATATAATAGGCCCTTTCCCTGTATCTTTTCTTCCTAGCATGAAATAACAGTACTGAACTTCCAAGGCCCTTTGACAATACATAATAGAGGAAAAGGAGGGCCTCTGGGGTTGGATATGAACAAGCTAGACCCTGGGTATGAACAAATGCTAATGAAGATGTACAAACCCAAGAAACAGAACACCCCCGCTATTCACTGGCTGAATCCTAGAGATATTTGGGCCGCACTCCCTTTCCATAGCTGAGCAAGTAATTCCAACAAGTACTGTATCTAAGAATCACTGTATCCTCCTGATTTCTGCTATGTCATTGCCTAGGTCACTTGTGCAGTCTTCTATGTGTGGACCAAATAAAAGAGCTTTATTTTTGCTCTGAAAATCTAAGCCTGGTGATTTGTTCAAATGAATACTGCTATGAGATTCTAAAGATTTGCACGTTCTAGGGTTCCTTGTGGGGAGAAATCCTCCTATGCTCTGCTTTGGCTTTTCTCCCCGTAATTTGGGTTTTACTTCAGTTATCTATACTGATGCTTTTTGAGGCCTTCTCATCACCTCCTCTGGCTTTTTAAAGAGAACTGGCACTGACGAAAAGAACAAAGCCTCTACTTCACACTCTGAGTCAAGAACTGGCCAAAGTAGGATGAAACCAACACAACCTTTGTTTCAGAGTTCAATCTAAGTAGAGTTCACAGAATATTAAGATTTGCCCAGTAGGATTCATGGCCCATAAGGGAAAAGTTTTTGCATAACTAGTGTTATGCAAAACGCATCTGACATTAGATTGAGATGAAAATAGCAACAAGTAACAATTTCAGGCACTGAGGTCTGGGTCATTCAACAAATGGATTTGTCCGAAGTTGTTCAACTGGTAGTGAGCCAGCCATGCTGGTAACTTGCTACTATTATGGACTGTTGGACTATATTGGGTTCTTTTGCTGAACTGAAGTACCTATAAGATTTGGATGGTATCAAGTATGAAAAGATCCTTTAAAGACTTCTCCAAATACAGCTTCTCTAACAGCAATGGAACACTCATCTCTGACAAAACAAAACAAAGGGGGATATAAATAAAGGACCATTTTGTAGTGAAATCATATATATATATATATATATATATATATATATATATGATAGGAAAGATATACAGCTACTTTCTCTTAGTTCAATGAGAAGAAAGATTTACTCTAATAGTGTTTAGATGAGATATCATGTCTACCTCTTGTCCTCTGAATAACTGCTATGAAGACAAGAGTATGCAATGTATCCATTATTGTAACTGTCCTACTAACCTGTGTTGAAATATTTCATTGCTATTTTATCTTTTTTCTCAATAAAATGAATAATTTTTTTAAAAAAATAGTTGACTTGATATCCAATAATGTGGGTATTCAATGATTAGAGTTAGCCAACAGCAAAAGAGAATGAGCAATTTAGATGGAACAGAGACATCAAGAGGTAGCACATTTGGCCTGAAGACTAACAAGTATCACTGGGAAGTAGTCTGCCTGGCCACCAGCAGCCCTCACAGTACCAGAGAGGTGAGGTTGGGGAGGTCAGTGTGAGGCGCATCAGCTAGGGTTTTGTAATTCAAGGGAGAACGCTCCGATGCTGTTCTCAGTGAAGGAAGGAGTGATGGAAAGCTTAGCATTTGGACATGGTAAGGGGGCTCTGTTGTGAGTGGGAAAGACGCATTTGGATGCCGAAAACATTTAGGGGAGTGTGGATTCCAGGTAAAAAATGATGAGCATGGACTGAAGACAAAGACGGTAACTGATAAGGGAGAGAAAGTGAGCAAAAGAGAGACTCCCCAACACCCATCAATCTGCTTTTTATTTTTTCACTCTCTATATCACTTTCTGCAATTATATCATGTGTGTTTTTCTTACCTGTCTGTTCATCTGCCTTCTTCCATCAAAATAACAGTCAGAATACTGGGGAGATAGCTCAGTGACCTAAGCATCACTTTGGCAAGTACGAGGTCCTGATTTCGATCCCCAGTACCACATGCCTTGCTGGCCTCAGCATCCTGGGCGAGGTGGTGCATGCCTGTAATCCCAACAGTAGGGAGGCTGAAGCCGGAAGATCCCTATGAATCTGAATTGTGTGTATCAAAAATAAATATGTAAGTAAATAATTATTTAAAAAATAATATTCATGGAAGAACAGTGCCTTTGTCTCTCTGGTTTGCTCTGAACACAGGTGAGTCCTCTATCCTCAGTGTCCACCGAAGAGCCTAACAGCAATAAACACGTGAGAATGTGTTGAACAGAAGAATGTGTGAGTGAGTGAATCAGTGAATGGATGAGACGTGCAAGTGTATGACTAACTCTACAGAAATCAAGTCTTGTTTGCAGAAGCCTTCACAGAGAAGACAAAAAAAAAAAAAAAAAAAAAAAAAAAACATTGAGTCACAGAAACTGATAGGGCTTTCCAGTGAAAAAGCATGAAAGGGAACAAGCTGAAGGCACCCAGGCATGACTGGACCCTGGGAAACATCACAATCGCCCTCCCAAGAATCATTGCACATGGTCTGAGCCTTTACATTTGCCCTGGAAGAGTTTGAAAGAGAAGAAATCCCCCAAATTCGTGACTCTGTGGATTCCTCTGCAATCTTCCAATAATGTAGGGCCAGCCCTCATTTGCATGTAAATGGCCACAAGTTTTTAATCATAGATTAATACTGCCCTGTTTGCTTGTCCTTGGACCTCCTAGACAGAGAAATGAGGGACTTAAGATTCATGAGTAACAATAATTAAAATGTATAGATGCACACTACCTCATTTCTTATATCTCTTTCAATTCACCTTCTTCCTGCCCTTTAAAGTTAGGAAATGCCCTCTAACCTGAGAGACAGCAGTAAGATTTAAAGTTTCTAGGTTCATGTAGTTTACTTTCAAATCCTAGGACTTCTACTCACTTTTCAAAAGAACTCTTATTTGTTTGTTTGTTTGTTTGTTTGTTTGTTTGGTACAAGGTTTTGCTATGCAGTGCAGACTCATAGTGATCCTACTGACTCAGCCTCCCCAGCGCTGGGATTCCAGGAGTGTGCTACTGTACCTGGTCTTAGTTACTAGTAGGGTGCCACAGCATGTGGTACTGGGGATTGGACCTGGGTCCTTGTGCTTGCTAGATTGGTGCTTAGACATCTAACCTATCTTCCCAGCCCCAGACCTATAATATAGACTGAATCTTTTTTTTTTTTTTTTGTACCAGGGATTGAACTCTGGACCTTGCACTTGCAAGGCAAGCATTTATGTCATTGAGCAACCTCTCCAGCCCTTTTTAATTTTTTTTTTCATTTACTTATTTGCTATAGGGTTTTGCTATACAGCATGTGGTACTGGGGATCAAACTTGGGCCCTTGAGCTTACCAGGCAGGCACTTAGATCTCCAAGCTACTTCCCCAGCCCTAGACTGAATCTTGATGGTATGCATATTGAGCAAGTTCATATTTTCCCCAGCCAGTCTAAGCCTTTACTTGGAAAATACTTCGGCTACGTCTTCATCCTGAATCTTACTAATAACTGATATTTTAACAACTAGATCAGCATTAGAGAAGTCAGTCATGAGTGAGGAGGAATCTGTTTGAAGCTGCTGATTTCTGTCTCAGCATTTCAAGCACTCTTATTTTCACATGATAAAGGGGGTGAGAAATAGGTGGAGATGGAACGTGCACTTACTGGGTCTCAGTTGAGGATGTCTTTTTTGCTTTATCTCATTCACCTTCCTCTTGCCTTGTGAAGCACTCTTTCTTACTCAGTTCACAGATGAGGAATTTGAGGCTAAACAAGAGTAAATAATCTGCTCACAACTAATGAACGCCGGGGGGTTAGATTTTAAGCCAACCTCACAAAACGATTTAATTTTACATGGAGATGGAAACTAGATATTTTTACCCCATTCAGTGGAGGGTCTTTTGGTTTTGTTTTGTTTTTTTTCTTTTTTTGTTTTCCAAAAGTCATTTCTTAAGGCTCTAGAATCATTCACCTCAATGGATCTTCAGCCATCTGTAACTATCACACCTAATAGCAATATCAATTTAACATGCTAAAGACTAAACCTAACTTTTCCTCCATCATTTCCACCTACCCTCTTATCTTAGATCTGCTCTTTTTCGTATTGGTGCAGATCATTGGCTGCCATCGAGAGTCGCTGCTGGGTCTTCCTCTGCCCCCTTGTTATGAGTCGTTTGATCGCGTCTGTCTTCCTCTGAAGGTAACAAGTCTGACTCTCCCCAGCTCCACCACTGAGTCATATTGTCTTCACCTGAAGCAGGTAGCAGCTGTCTCTCCCTACTGTTCTGGCCCTGTATTTGTCCTTCCAGTCCTTTCTTTCTGCTTTGACAAGATGACTATCAGAAAGACATAACCGAGATGCTGCCACTGCCCACTGTGCACTTGTTAAGAATCAAACACCGGGTCAAGGCATCCGCAGTGCGACTCGGCATCACTTTCTAGTCCCGTCTCTTCTCTCACAATACTTCAAAAAAATTTCTAATGATTTCTCTAAAATATAATGCCTTTTCATTTTCCTATGTTTTCTTTTTTTACTTTAAAGAGAAGACATTTTTAAAAGGCATTAAAAACTTTACATAATTTCAAATCAAGATAGCAGAAAATCAGCAATGGTTGTTATATTGTATATTGCTATTCTCAAAGTAGCTGTTCAGATTACCTGATGTAAGCACGCAAAATTGGTCAAAGATTTTTTTTTTTTAGAATTATTTTATTTTATTTTATTTTATTTCTTGTTTCAGAACTTTTGTTTGTTTATTTTTTTTATGGCTGGCTCAGCCTGCCCTGAGGGCAAGGCTAGCACAGCACGTGGTGCCGGGGATTGAACCGCTGTTCCTGCAGCTGACCAAGCTTTCCTAAGCAGTTGCTTTAGACCACTGAACCATCCTGCCGGGTCCCAAAGATTTTTTTTTAAAAATTAAGCATTAACTCTTCTTTTCAATAAATAGGGAGATAGCTTTGTGGCACAAGTGCCTACCTGGCAAGTGCAAGGTCATGAGTTCGAACCCTGGTCCAGCAAAAATAAATAAATAAATAAATAAATAAAATGGAAATTAGTAGTGTAATTAATGTTTTCTCTAAAAGAATCTTGCAATCCCATAATCATCATTTACTGCAAATAAGTACTAATAAAGAGAAAAAAGAAAACTCTGATCCAGTGCCTTTTCTGTTGGCCATCACTTTATTACCAAAGCCCACAGTGACTGTCACCATGTTCATCGAACCAGCTTCCCTAGAAAACTTTACCACTTCACATATATTTATGCTGATATACAATCTAGACCATGATAATTGTTGTGTAAACAAGTATTACCCAGAAGAAATGAACTTCTTAGAGGTAGTTATTTTTTTCTTGTTCTTTTTTTTTTTTGTCTTTTTGAGACGGGGTCTTGCTATGCAGTTGAAGCTGGCCTTGAGCTCACTTTTGTAGCCCAGGCTGGTCTTGAACCTGCACCAGTCCTCCTGTCTCAGCCTCCCGAGTGCTGGGATTATAGGCGTGAGCCACCACGCCCGGCTTTTTTCTTGTTCTTCTTTGTCCCTTTAGTACCTACCCTGATAATTTTGGACAGTGAGAATTATAAAGCAGATATCATTTTGTATGTTAACATAAATATATCATAAACATACTCCCACCAAGCCATGCAGTTTTTTTTTTTTTTTTTGGTCTTTTTGAGACAGGGTCTTGCTATGCAGTTCAGGCTGGCTGGCCTTGAGCTCACCTTTGCAGCCCGGGTTCATCTCGAGTTCACACCAATCCTCCTGCCTCAGCCTCCCAAGGGCTGGGGTTACAGGCGTGCACCACCATACCCAGCTCGTGCAGTCTTAATTATCCTTTTAATTGCTGCATAATGTTTCTTCCTGCTGATGCTCCATAATTACTTTAACATTTAATTCACGTCTTTAAACTCAACAAACATTTGCTCAATTGCCAACATGTTTCAAGAACTATGTGAGATGCTGAAGACACTAAGACGGTTCTTCTTCCCCCAAAGGCTTCAGATGCAGTGTAGAACACATCATGTAACCGGTGCTATAATAAAGATAGGTCACCAATAGGTCAGTGGGCTAGAGATCCTGAGTAAGAAGGAATTTTACTTTTACTGGAGTTTGGGAAAAGTAAAAGTACATGAGACATTTGAATTTTAAAAGCTGAGTCAATGTCCATGAGAAAAAGATAAAGAAAAAAGAAAGAGGGAATAATATAAGCATAATATAATAATAATGTCTAATGTAATAACATGGTATAATTATGTTCTTCTAGCTCCTACAGGGCAGAGCTATGGTTTCAACACAAATGGTGAGGTACTAAGAACTCTGAGACACGCCACCCTCTCTTCCAGCCAATGAACCTCTGCTCACTCAACAGTGCGTGGCTCTGCCAGCCCCGCCCTGCTTCCCTCGAATCTCTGCTCTCCTCATGCATTTTGCAGATTCATGCTGGCAAATTGTCTTCAGCCCACATTTTCCATCAGTGCAATAATTAAAGTTTTATGAAATGTGAATTTCTTTTTAACTTCACAAAGTGAGTTCACGAACATGATACACTCTCTTCCAGTGCTTCTGTTTTCTGGAAAAGCTGCCATGTTACCAGGGAAAGATGGATCCAGAGCAAATTTCTGGTGAATGTTAGATTCTCAGAAGACAGTAACCAAATGCATCACCAGCCAAGGGTTAAGTGCTTTAGTTTGGCCATATGGACAGTAAGGAAGGAACTGTACAGAGTGAAAGGCAGTAGCAGATTACATCATCACATTTACAGAAATAAATATTTTTTTAAGTCCAAGTACCTAGTATCCTGGTACCTAGGCAAGGACATTGTTGTTTATGGGGTCAGCAATGCTAAGTACATTAACAGCAATGAAATCAACCTTGCCCTGTGACACATTATTTAATCTAAGAAACCCTTTAAAATATGGGAAAACAACAGGTACTGTATGAACCATTTTTACTATTAGAAAAAGTCTGGAAACAATCTAAAATGTCCACCAATCGAGAATGATTAACTAAATTAAATATGTGAATTGGAAGGAGTATTATGAAGTCATTAAAATGGTAATGAGAAAGATTATGTAGCTGCATGGAAAAACATTTACTATATAATATTAAGTGGGGGAAAAAAGTCAAATACGAAATTGAATCTAGGCCATCACTGCAATTAGGCAAAAATGTGAGCACATGAATCAAGACACTGGGGAAAGAAGCCCGCATATGACCAGCTGTTCTAAGCTCTTGTTATTTTTCTTTAAAAAAAAAAAAAAAAAAACTTTTCATTTGCTAGGTAGCATAGCTTCTACAGTGGTCTGTGTTCTCCAGCCTCTAGGGGGAGCTCAAGGCTTCCCCGACCCCGGCCTCCCCCACCCACCGCTGGCAAAGGGGAGGAGTTCTCCAGTGGGAATCAGAGGCGCAGGGAACCTAGAGTTGGGTTTCCAGCCTAAAATATAAAGGGAAGAGGAACAGAACTGTGCCATAGCAAGCGTTCCATTGTCCTTTTATCTCTTGGTCTCTTCTGCTAACAGCTCGTGGTCACCGTTAGAATAACAGTGATCTTTGCTGTTGTTGTTGTTTTATGTTTTCTCTCTTCAGTCTTTCTTTTGGTTACTGTAGAAACTTAACCTGTCACTCATTTAGGGAGGAATTAATTACTCCCCTAACAAAAAAGCAGAAATTACACTGTAACTATATTTGCATAGCAAGAAAGTTGTACCTCTTGGGTTCCATAATTTCTTAAAACAAAACAAAATAACAGTTTCCATTAATAGAATATTCGTTGACAACATGCGCTGTATGCTTTTTGTCATTTTAGTTTATTGGTACATGCGTGCCGGACACACTGTTTATATTCCTTGGAGAAGTTGACGCGTGCACATAACACAGCTCAATTCCCTTTCCCATCCCTTTCACTTCCCTTCTTCCCCCAACAACTCGTCTCTCGACTCTCTTGCTGCTTTTGTTTGACTTTGTACATGTTTTCCTTACACGATTAAATACTAGAAAACTATTTCAAAAATAAAATACAAATGGGACTGAACAAGTTTTCCAAAACAAAAGTTCTCGGTTTGGGGTAGGAGGGAGAGATACAGAATAAGTGTATGTGTGTGTGTGTGTGTGTGTGTGTGTGTGTTCCAATGGGTGAAGAGAAACATTTGCCTATATATGCTGGGATGAATAGTCATGGATGATGTAAGGATATGTAAGAAAATTATAACATGATTACCTAAGAAGAAATTAAATTGAGAAAAGCACAGAAAATCTTGCTTTTGACTCTGTATTCTTGTACATTGTTTTGTTTTCTGTACACGCTAGAATTTTGCTCTTTTAAGTGAAATTGGAGTAGGACTCAGGGTGAACAGGTTGAGACTTAAGCTGAGCAAATTCTGCATCTATTCCATGGTCTACATTAAGGAGCTCTTATATGGCCCAAACACGTTCCTGCCTAGTTCACTAAGATCAGAAACCAGAGAGATTTGGATCCAAAGCTAGAATATATGTCTGCCACTGCCACCACTATTACTACAACTTCTTCTCTTGCTAGTAATGTTATCAACTTAGTGGCAATAAATACATTTAGTAATATATAAATGTAAATTAAAAGAAAGATAAAAATAGACTTTTTTTTTTTTTTGTGGGACTGGGGTTCAAACTCATGACCTTACACTTGCCCAGCAGGCACTTGTGCCTCAGAGCTATCTCCCCAGCTCCCGACATTATTTTATTTTAAAAAGAATAAAAAATCAAAGGGATATAGAATTTCAAGACAAGTTGATAGGAAATTAACAATGGTTATTATATTGCATATTGTTGTCTTCAAAGGAGTTGTTCAGATTACCCAATGTAAAATTGGGTAATTGGGTAACATGTAAAAATTAATCAAGCCTTTTAAATTCAATTCTAGGAGAAAACATACATAAAATAGTTTACTTTTTTGTTAGAAAAGAGAAATTTCATGAATGAATCTATTTAAAGAAAGTTAGATTTAGCTAGAAAAAAAGAAAGAAATGGAAATTCCATTTAAAGTAGGACATGGCTAGTCCTTGCCTGTGGTTTCAAATTGACTTCCTATTAAACTATGACCCATTACTAATGAGATTTAGCTGGATTTGTGCATTGAAAATTGCTCTCCTCACATATTTCTTTGCCTTTAAATTTGGAGACTTTATTTTTCCCTCTATGAAGTTTGAAAATCTATAGATTTTGCTATTTTTAAAATATTGCCTCTGAACAGGGAAGGTTGGGAAGGGAAGCCTGAGTGAAGAAGCAAGAGGAAGAGATGTGAGCAGAGAGACTTTGGTAAAGGCTAGATCTCCAACGTGGTCTTGTCCTAAAGCTGCACCCAGCCTATTCTTATTTCCACTGTAGCCTCAGCAGAGAATCATGGCTCCTTGAGCTTTCCCAGGATGCAGTCATTTCACTGAGGCTCCAAATACCCTTTCTTCAGCAGTGCATAGTTATTAGTCAAATAAAAATGGGCAAAGCATTAGTATGTTAACTAAGCTTGCCTAGTTCCAGCAACCATAGCAAAAAGAAGTCAGACCAATTCCTCTAAGTGTGTGGTGTGGCAGCAGTTCCATCCTTCAGGAAGGCTATGGCATGTCACCAGAGTTAATACATGGCTTTCATTCCTTCATTATGTACAGAGGGCTCCCTACACAGGCTTGGAATAGGATCTATAGAAGGGAAACACAGATTAGAGAGTGAAGGTTCCCATTTCCTGGTGCATAAATCTTAACCAGTCAGCCCACACATCAACGCACTTAGTGGTTCTCACAGTTTGCCGCATAAATCCACAGACAAGTAAATGTTGAATGATTGATCAATGCATGATATCCTTCACTACAGAGTTAGTATTTATATTTACTTAGTCAAAAAGAAAGCTGCTTCTAACCAAATCCCTGTAAGTCCTCATTTTCAATATTTCTTGTTTGGAGCAAACACTATCTATCTCCATAAAAGCACTACTGTAAAGAGATAGCTAGAACCTCCCATAAACCAATAAACAAAATCAAATGATATTCTCAAAGGTTCTTGGTCCTATGGTAATAGAATTCCCTTTACTGCTGCATCTTCCAAGAATTCCTAATTCACTGGAGTTTCAAAGGTAACCTCAATTCTAGCTTCTTGAGAATTTCTTCACTCATCAAGAAAATGTTGACATTAAGCGCTAACATCCTACATGAGAACCAAGTTTTCCTATACAATATCTTGCAAGTCTTCAATTACAACTGACTCATCACTGGCTCCTCCCTAGATGTGAGTTCACAAGTCTCCATTTTCAAAATTAATATCTTACTGCTAACTTACTTTGAAAAAGTATTCTGTTTTTTCAAAATAAATATAATATGAATAATTGCTATATTTCCATTACTCTAGAACTCTTTAGCCAGAGGACAAGGTGCTAAGTTAATGCCTTCTTCTACATTTTGAGTAAAACTATACATAGTACTAGTCCGTGTGTTAATAGCACTGTGATGGGAAATTTACTCAACATCTCTGATTTTCAATTTTATATGAAAAATTATATATATATACACGTACATATATATATATATATATATATATATATATATATATATATACATATATAAGTGGTGTTGTTGTATTGTTCAACTATAGTGTTGTTGAAAAGCTAAATTATGCAGTGCATCCACAGGCCATGATATGATTGTCATTGCTCTTATCCATTGCTTTGTAAGTCACTTTGTGTATTGCTTTGTACATTTTCAGCCTCATTCCTACTTGATTGTTCTCTATGACCATTGTTACCAAAAGATAGCCTAGAAAAAACAAAAAATGGAAGTAGAACTTTTGAATCTTCTCAGTATCCAACAGACAGCATTGCATAGAGGTAGGTAGTAGACTTGGTGAATTTTTCTCGGCAAACTAAATTGATGAATCCCAAACACCTAATCAGTATTCCGAATTCTCCCCCAAGCATCTTTTTTTTTTTTTTTTTTTTTTTTTTTTTTTGCAGGACCAGGGTTGGAACTCACAACCTGCACTTGCCAGGCAGGCACTTGCACCATGAAGCTCTCTCCCCGGCCCCACCAAAACATCCTTGGTAAGTGTCCATCAGTGCTGCATTTGAACTCATCTAGCCTGCAGGAACTTAAGATGATGCAAATTACATTCATAAAAGATATAGAAAACCTAAATTGTGAAGCCACTTTCAGACCACACACCAATGGCACAATGACTAATCTATGAAAACCAAGAAGCCTTAACTCTAACTGGATTACTAACAAATTAAACTGCAGAGGTCAAAGAAGTCCACCCGACAGTCATCACTTGCTTCATTCCGCTTCTGTTGTGGCCCACTGAGCCAGACAGAAAATGTCTGATTGTTCTCCTGCATTAGGCTATTTCGGAGATCTGTTGGCAGCTCTACCCTCAGTGAGAAATTCTAATTTGCAACCCCACACACGGATTCCAGGGACATGAATAAGAAACAGGTGTTCTTCACAACTTGTTCATGAAGAGGGAAGAGAAGAGGTCTCTTGTTCTATGAGCTATTATTAAAAAAATTGTCATTGGCTAGAAGGCCAGAAAAGTGTAAGGACCATCCAAGCAAATGACACTTTGCCAACTCCACTGTATCGTTACTAATTGGATATTCTAACACTTTCTCTAGTATTTCTTAAAAACATTTCTAACCAAGTGATAGAGTGTCCAAACAAGCTTGTCTTTAGATACTCGTGGCGGTTTGGTCTAGCTAAGTACCTCCAACCACATAACGTAGCACTTTCCATCCCTCCAATTCCAGATTTTTAATTCATACTCATTTTTCACACTCACTCTCAGTCCTGTTCTCTTCATTCCTCTTTCTTTTACTTTCCTTTGCCCTTAACGAGAATATGGGAAGGATTTTTGCTGAGTCAGTCATGAGACCTCTTTCGATAACCATAGTGGAGGGTTAAAGTGTCAAAACCTGAGAGCTTCCCTTGAATTTGCTTTGAATTTATCACATCCCTAGAGAAAGATAAAATTCCAAAGACTATGTTGCAAGGCTCTGTTTTAGGTTACACTGACATTTGTTATAGAAGTGTCACAAAATTAAGAGCTTGAGCTTTTTATAGGAAGGTGGTACAGAGAGGGTTTCCCCAAACTTCTGAAGGATGAGCAGCCCTGAGATCAGATTTCCAGAAAGAAGGTACATATCCAAGTGGTCTAAATCAATCCACTTGTTCTGCTCTGGAAGCCTCTGCTCTGTTGTGTATAAAAAGAAACGGTTCGTTGTGTTCACGGCTCATAGGCCACTTATCAGTTGTTTAAGGAGACAGAGAACTAATGATCAAAGCCACTTTCCATAGTTGCTGTAAGCATTTAGGCCTGAAGTGATATTGAAAAGGCATCTCGCTACATCTCCTTTTCCTGATATAATAAATTAACACAGATGTAGTAGTTTAGAGCAACACAGACTTGCTACCTTATAGCTCTGGAGTGCAAAGTCTGAAATGAATGTCATAGCACAGAAAGTAGGACATTGACACGGCTGTTTTCCTTCTAGATGCTTAAGGAAGAATCCTTTCCTTTGCCTGTTCTTGGTAGAGGCCATCTTTATTCCTTGGCTTGACATTCCTTACTTGTTCTTTAAAGCCAATAGAACAGCATCTCCAAGTGTCACTGTGCAACCTCCTTCTTACATTTCTTTTTTTCTCATTGCATGATAATTACACAAATAGTAAGGGGTTTTTCACTTATTTGCATAGATAGGCATATAATTTACTTCAGTATTCACCCACTCTTTCTCTTCCCTTCCCTCAATACCCTTTTCTTTTTTTAATAGCCTGCTTACTATTTTCACATTATCTCTTTATTTTTAAGTCTTAATTTTTTCTAGGTTTCTTGTATGAGAAAAAACATGAAATATTTTATTTTCTGAATCTGGCCACTTTGACCTAACTTTATGATCACTAATTCCATCCATTTTCTTGCAAATGACATAATTTGATACTTTACAAGGACAAATAATATTCCATTGTTTATAGATTCCAACTTTTTTGATTCAGTAATATATTGATGGATACCTACGCTGTTTCAATTGTCTAGTTGTTATAAATTACACTGCTATAGACATCAAAAGACTTCTCTGAAATGGAAGAAACAACAAAGAGAAGAGTTAGATTACAGAATGGGAGAAAATCTTGAGCGGCTGATCTTCCATTTATAAAGATGTTACTGAGTACACTGAGACCATCATAATAACCCAAGGTAATCTTGCATCTCAAAGACCTTAACTTACCTCTGCTAAACCTCTTTGCCATACAGAGTAATATGTTCACAGTCTTTAAAGACTAAGGCCTGGGTATCATTGAGGGGTCATTGTTCTGCCTACCACAGATGCCAAAGTAAAATGATGGACTGGATTCACACTGAAGAAATGAAATGGGAAGCTGAAGGTGAGAACCACTGGCACTGGCAGCGATATTGTTTGTTTCCAGGCCCATCCCTTTGTCATCACAGACTCCAAAGGAAAAGGAGCAATGAACTTCCACTTCCAAGATGCAGAGGTTGAGACTCAGACAGTTCCCATGGCACTTCCAGGACTCATGCTGTTATTCCAAGGAGAGCAAAGCCTAAGCTGTTTCCACAGCTCCCGGCCGCT
The DNA here is from genome assembly GCA_004027025.1 of Myocastor coypus. NCBI lineage: Eukaryota > Metazoa > Chordata > Mammalia > Rodentia > Myocastoridae > Myocastor > Myocastor coypus. Next base: position 49,641 of record PVJA010000016.1, on the reverse strand, counting down.
GGCTATACCACAAGTATCACATGGCAGATATGTTTAGTGAGGTTTTATGATTCAGTCAGTGCCGTCCACAAGTATTAACTTACAGCTGGTGAATTCGCAAAGTGAAAGGTTGATTTTTTTTTTTTTTTTAATTTCTCAAAGGTGAAACTTACTTCATGAAATGGCTTTTCTCTTCAGTGGGAAATAAGTGAAAACATTCCTGTATTTTTGGCTGATCCAAAAGAAATGCTATTTTGAAAGAGTAAGGAGTTTTCACCTGTGCCTACTATATTATATTTTGGTACTGTAGAGGAGCCTTTTAATGAATATCCAAAAATATTAAAAGGTAAAACTTTTTCTATATGGAAAATTATTTTAAATCTTTTAAGTAAGAGGTGAGTCAGGGGTGAGAGAAGCAGTGTAGAATTAAATAACAAGTATCCTATTCCCCATGTCTTGTGCTTCTGAGCCAAACTGCATGGAGTTTTAAAAGAAAGAGACTTGGCATTTTCACAAAATTTGGAAGAGAGGAAAAACATCTCATAGAAATGCGGCAGAATAAATCATACTTCGTGACTCCTGGCCCGAGCGAGCTGTGCTCTCCATCCACCCTGAATTAGGCTAAGAGGTTTTCTTTGAAATAAAATGGACTTTTGAAATTCTGAGTTATTAGAGTAATTCACATTACTTATTTAGAATTGTGAGTAAGGTCAACAATAGGACCAGACCTTGTTATTATTATTTTTTTACCCTCCTCAGTTTTCTCTCATACAATATGGTATTCTACACAGTTCTGGGAAAGGACATGATGGACAGCATTTTATAAGACTTATTTTGCTTTAAAAGCTTTACAATTTGTTTCAGTGCCAAATTGAAAGTTGAGCATCTGAAAAAGGCATCTCACTTCTGAAAGTTATTGCCAATTTTACAAATAAGTCAATAATTCACTGATTTCAATAATAGGCCTAAAAACTTGATTACCACTTGGCCCTTTTGCTACCTTCACCAGAATATTCTTTATAGTCGAGGGCCAAATCCAAGTCTCATAAAAAAAGAAAAGATGCACAGTGGAAGGGGACCGCTTTAGTTCAGGGAAAATTCTAAAAGGCAGCAGGAAGATTAAGCCTGTGAGGCTTATGATCACTGACCACGTGGGGAGATGGGAAAGCAATTAACATTTTACAAATATATTTACCTTATTATTTATGTGACCTTCACAGTCATACTTTAGAGATAGCTACACTAACACTTTTAACAGGGTAAGAAAATGAGGGTCAGAGCATCAGCAAAGCTGCAGTTCAGGTCCTCCGGCTCTAGCACCCAAGCTAACAGCTTTATTTATTTCTTTCTTTCTTTATTTATTTATTTATTTATTTGTCTTTTGGAGACAGGGTCTCACTATGCAGTTCAGGCTGGCCTTGAGCTCACTTTTGTAGCCCAGGCTGGTCTCGAACTCGCACCGATCCTCCTGCCTCGGCCTCCCGAGTGCTGGGATTACAGGCGTGCGCTACCACGCCCGGCTAAGCTAACAGCTTTAAATGAGTCAAACATATCTGATATTTGGCTCACCTACTATTGAGGATATCAGCTGAGAGACCATGTCAGTCCAGAGTCAGAGTTTATCTCTGTGCATTGCTGATAAATACAGAGAAGGCCCTCTGTGGAGAGTTGAGAGAAGAGAGCAGAGCCAAATGCCAGGAAAAGACCTTTCCAGGTGGGGAGACAGCTCTGTGGCACAAGTGCCTGCCTGGCAAGTACAAGGTCATGAGTTTTAACTCCTGTCCCAGAGAGGGGGGGGGGGCTTTTTTTTCCATCATCCCTTTCTTTAGAGATAAATGCTTTTTCTTTTCTCATACATATCAACCTATGATGATTATTATTAGGGTATGAAAATAAATAAACTACATATATTTTTCATTATCTCCCATTTAGGTAAGCTCCTTAAAACAAGTATGTAGATAATAAATACATAATGATAGAATTACTAGAGATAGATAGACAGATAGATAGATAGATAGATAGATAGATAGATAGATAGACAGACAGACAGATAGATGAGACAGAGCATTAGTCTTCTGTAGTTATAATAACAAAATTCCAAGGCAGGTGACTTTAACAATAGAAATTTGTTTTATTATGGTCTTGGAGTCTAGAAGTCCAAGATGAAGAAGTCATTAAAGTTGATACATGGCAAGCCTTCCCTTTGACTTTTTTATAGTTATTTATTTTGAATCGGGGTCTTACTATGTAGTCCAGGCTGATCTTGAACTCACGTTGTAGCCTGGGCTGGCCTTGGGCTCCCAGGGACCCTCCTGTCTCACTCTCTTGAGTGCTGGGGCATAGGCATGCACCACCATGCCCAGCGAATCCTCCCTTTGTGGTTGATAAGTGGCCACTTTCCTCCTGTACCCTCCTCTATAGTTCATCTTCTGTGAGCAGGTGAAGAGAGGCCTCACTGATAGCTCTTCCTTTACCTAGCAAGGCACCAATGCTGTTAGATAAAAGTGGTACTCTTATGATCTAACTTAATCTTAATTACCTTTATAGGCACACTGGGACTAGAACATCAATGTGTGAATTTGGGGCATGGATACTCAATTTAATTTATAGTAGACAGATGAGAGAGGAGAGAGAAGATAAGAGAGAGAAAGAGAGAGAGAGAGAGAAGAAAAGAGAAGAGAGAAGAGTGCTCCCATGCAATTTATTTCACCATATTGTTTATTGCTTGAGTATTTTACTTAAAATCTTCCATGAGATATTACTAATAACAATTTCTCAGATTTAATTAAAAATTAAATAACATAGTAGACTTAAATGTTTCTTTCTGACAACTATAGTGCTTTTTATTTTAAAAACAATAAAAATAACAATATATAAATGACATAGAATTTCAAAACAAGATGGTAGGGATTTAACAAAGGTTGCCATATTGCATATTGCTATCTTCGAAGTAGCTGTTCAGATTACCAGATGTAAATATGCAAAATTTATCAAACAAGCTTCACTGTTCCTTTCAATAAATGAATAGAAATTACTAGTACAACAATCTTAGCTCTCATTCATATATATTTTTTTTCCTTTCCTTCTTTCTTTTCTCCTTTTCCCCATTCCCCAAAGTTGACTGCAGCACTTTGGATTCTTGTCTGGTATTATGTGGCCCTTGCAGTAAGTTTCTCTTGATTTTTGTCCCATTCTTTGCCCTAGTGTCTTTACAATCTTTCTTATTGCTGAGACAAAAGACTGGGCAGAAAAAGTTAAAAGCAGAAAATTTACTGTAGCTCACAATTTGTAGAGGTTTCAGTTCATAGTTGGCGAGGCCCAAGGCCAGGTGACAAGGCAGAGGGAAAGCAATCTGTGGCAAGCTGACGCTACACGGCATCAAGGCAGACAGCAGCAAGTGATGGCAGCAGTTCTTGCCCTATTCCTTATGTTTATTCTACCCAGGCCATTGGGCAGGTCACATTCAAATCCAGAGTGGGCCACCCTTAACCCTAACATCACACCATGTATCCATTCCTGCATCGCACCCTTAGTTCTAGATTCCCCTAGTCTAGATCTAGTGGCCTTCAAAAAACTCCACCTGTAACTGCATGAGGTTTTGGAGGGATATCTAGATGCAAGTTACAACACCTGACCAAGCTGAACAGGGATTCTGAATCTGTAGAATAATGTGTACTAGTCGACTGCCACTGGAGCTTCCCAAGGTTCCTGTTTTGGGGTACCTATCTTTCCCTTAAATATAGTAAGTATATCACCCTGAGTTACAACATTAGGTTGCAAATTCATTTAAAGCAGGAACAATGTGTCACTAATGTCCAGACCTTCACCAATGATATAGCCCTTAACACGTAGTCAATATTAACTAAATAAATCCAAATGCCCTAGCATGATATCAAGAATATAATAGTCATGCTCTTTCATGTTCAGAAAACACTAAACAGTCAGGGAATATTAATGACTAGAAAGCTGTTTTAGTCACTTCAAGTCATCGAGGTTTTAAAATAATTAAAACAGTGGGTGTGAAGAATCATATATTTCACTTTTGTAATGACTTGTTATTTTTAAAATTCACAGCTTGGGTAGCAAATGAAATGAAAGTCTTCAGTTCCAAGACTTTTCATGCTCTACCACAACACTGCCTCACACAAAATTAATTTCAGATTAATTTCTGTTCTTTACAAAAGCTTTCTTGACCTAAAGGTTGTTCGGTGCTATTGTTTTTTGTTGTTGTTTTATTTTTCTCAGTTGTCACTGTATATAACTCAGAGAACATTACATATCATCTTTTTTGAGACTCAAAACAGCAATTTTGTTTTACAAAGGCAATGCCCACGGTCCAGTAGACGCACTCCAGGTGAGCTCTGTGATTGTTTGAAAGTCAGGAGATCCCTGGAGTAGTCTCAGTAAGAGAAACATTCCCCATAACAATCCCTTTCTTTTCATTAAAAAGTAGTTTTAATCTTTCATGATATATGTGTTGACATTTTTCTCTCCCTATAATTTTCTAAGTCCTCCAAAAGAAATCTTCAGAAAGGCTGTGTGCCCAGCTGATTTTCCAGAATGTTCCATAGGCTCACTCAATTGGCATACCCCAGGCATTACATAATTGACCAGGGGGAGGGGAGATGTAATTAGTTATCATTTACTCCACTCACAAGTCTAAGATTGTATGTTCACAGCAAAGTTTCTACTACTCAACAATAAGTAAACATAAGGGCCAACCAAATAGCTCAGCAGATTAGAGCACCTGGAAGCAGGCGCAGGGACCAGAGGGTGAGATTCCCAGGCCTGCTGTGTCAGCACTGCCCCCAGGGTGCACTGAGATAGCAATGGAGACTGGGCTTGGTGGCATGCACCTGTAATCCCAGCTTGTGGGAGGCTGTAAACAGGCAGATCATTACAAGTCCAATCTAGTAGTGAGACACTGAACACTATGTAGAACCTTCATTAAAAAAATACAAAAAACAAAGAAAAGAGAGCTATTAAATTCATGGTGAAATTCTATAGCCTTAAAGGATGGAAGGCAGTAGTAGTGTGTTATATTAAGTGTGCACTGGTCATTGGTGTCATCTAGAAGGATGAAGAAAATGCTAATGCCACTCCAGATGTTTCTTTCTAGTTCACAGTTCTGGTCAGTGGGACTTTAAACCTCCTTGGTATTTTAGTTCTGTACCCCAGGCTTTCACTTTGTTATTCTGAAGTCTACAGCTATGCATCTCTTAAATATAGGGAATTCTGAAAATCCCAGTCCTTCCAACAATCCCAATCCTGGACCACTCCCAGTAAATCACTGTGTCTTTAGCTTCAGCCTTGTTATGGTTTATGTCTAGTTGTCCCCCAAAAGCCTCATGGAGTCACTGGGCGGGGACTTCTAGAGTTTGCGACTTGATCCATGATCCCTGGGATTATAGGTTTTAGTACTGATGGGATTATGGGTGTAGCCTAGGGCGGGAGCTAAGGCGGAGAGCCTGAATGTAATATAAAGAGAGACAGAGAGACTGGAGCTCTAGCTGTTGCTGCTGTTCTGCTGCCTTGTTGGTTGGCTACCTCTACCGCCATTTTGTTGCTGTTCCGCCGCCATGAACTGGATGCTCTCCGCCCTGCTCCACTCAGCCTTGGGCCAGCCGAATATGGACTGAAACCTCTACAAACTGTGAGCTAAATAAACCTTTCCTTCCTTCATTTTGAGTGTCGGGTATTTGTCCCAGCAACGAGCAAAAAGTAACTAAGACAAGCCTCATCTAGAGAACTTCTTTAAACAAAGATTCCACCCTCTCCCCTGCCCCATCCTGACCCTAGTTTGCCCTGGTAAGATCTGAGAGTTTGCATTTCTTTCTTTTTCAATATAAATGATTTTCTTATGAATTTAAAAAAAATAAACATAAAATGCAACATCCTAAACAACCCAAAACTTACTATCGGTCCTATTTGCTACAAATTTGTTGTGCTACCATACCCATGAAAGAAGCCATTAAATATTTAGGAACATTCAACATCAAAAAGCTTTAAAATCTAGCTGTATGTAGTAGCCCCTCAAAAAGTGACAACCTGAATTTTTTTTATAAAAGCATTTCTGCAAAGAATTTTCTCAGCTATACAAAAACCCATACAGCTTTGTGCTGAAGCTAATGTGGAGCTGCACTTCAGTCTGCATTTTCAGCAACACAATTGCCTGAGCACGCAGACGCTCCACATGCCCTTACAGCACAGCCCCTTACTCATCTTCCTCCTCCTCTTCTTCTTCCTCTTCCTCCTCATCCTCCTCTGCTGGTTCACTCTTCTTCTTGGAGCCTGTTGGTCTCCCAGGGCCCTTCTTTCCTGCTTCACTTTGGCCCTCGGCACGGTATGCAGCAATATCCTTTTCGTGTTTTTCCTTTAGCTTAGGCGGTTTTTGTTCCTGTGGCTGCTTATCTTTGGCTGACAGCTCGGACCACATTTCACCCTATGTTTTGCAGTATCTCCAATGAACAGGCCTGGGTGTTCACTTTCTATCTTCAGGCGATGTTCAGAGCAAAGCAGGAAGAAGGCCAATGGTGGTGTTTGAGGAGCATTCGGATCTTCCTTCTTTCCTCTCTTATCGCCTGCTTTGGGAGGAACGTAACTTTTCATCTCCCTGTCGTGGTGAGCTTTATCACTCTGCACCATGTCTTCAAACTTAGACTTTTCCCGGGCAGACGCGGTCTTCCATCTCTCCAGGCACTTCTTGGAGAACTCAGTGAAGTTGACCGAGGAGTCGAGATGCTTCTTCTTGTGCTCCTTGCGACAAGTCTGCATGAAGAAGGCATGCAAGGACATCTTGCCCAGTGGCTTGTTGGGGTTCCCCCTTGCCCACAGTGGTATGGCCTGGTGTAGCTTTTCCTCAGGGTCCCACAGAGTGGCCAGTGCAACCGAGACACTGTCTTCCTAGGGCTCCAGCAAGAACCGGTTTACCGGAGTTTTCATTTCTAACAAATTCTCTTGTGTTGTTGTGCTTGATCCAGAGAACCACTTTCAGAGCGACCGTTGTAGGTATTGTGAATTATTTGTTCCAGAGAACTTTATATTTCCATCCAGAAAACATATTTAAGACCTAAGTCTAGACCTAAATTCTGCCCGCTAGTCCTTGTCAGTTAGATCCACCATGACTATACTTTGGTTTCTTCTACTCCCTGTCCCACCCTTCTGGGTCAGCCTTGTGGAGGAGACAGAGCAGTAGACAACCTGGCTTAGATTCCTGATTATGCCACTTCATAGGCAGTAAACGTGAGTTATTAACCTTTAAGATTTGGTATGACACTTCCAAGATCTTGATGCCATTGCTATTCTAATTTAGTAAAATTATTTGAAAGGATTTTCTTATTTTATATTTCAATGAGTTTGTCTGACAGTGATGTTACCTATTCTGCAGAAATTTGAAATTCACCGGTGGCTCTGGAACCATATCAATAGCTTTTGATTTTCTTTGAGTATTTGTTTTGTTTTTTGAGACAGGGTCTTGCCTTGTAGTTCAGTCTGGCCTTGAACTTACGACAATCCTCTTGTTTCAGTCTCCTGAATACTGGGCTTGCAGGTATGTATACCACATGTTATTTTTGATCATATTTATTACTTAAAAAGTCATTGCTCAGCCAGGCGTGGTGGCTCACGCCTGTAATCCCAGCACTCGGGAGGCTGAGGCAGGAGGATCGGTGCGAGTTCGAGACCAGCCTGGGCTACAAAAGTGAGCTCAAGGCCAGCCTCAACTGCATAGCGAGACCCTGTCTCAAAAAGACAAAAAAAAAAAAAAAAAAAAAAAAAGTCATTGCTCAGTATTTTTCCAAAGCTTGGAAAAGCAGTGGTTAAAATGTTTTTAATATTTGAATATATGGGCCTGGGCTATAAAGTGAAATCAATGTCAGCTTGAATTTTATAGTGAGAAAAAAAGACAAAAAACAAAATTAAAATAAAATTTAAAATTTGGGATACGTGTATCTATATATTTTCAAACTCTGGAACTACATATTCAGTGCATGATTTTACTTCTTTTGTTAATACTTAAATACTTAGTATATGAGCTTTTCTGGAAGAAGAGCTATGCTTAATGTCTCTAGGTTTGTATGTGTTCTATTCAATTTTTAGAAATTCTGTGATAACTAGATGATTTGTTAATTTTCTTTGAAAAAAAGTAAGGAATTCTCTTTAATGAGACTCTACAGGATACATACATAAGTTCATAGATATATGTCTAAAATACAAACTTTATGAAATACAATGATATATGTACTTTTACTTTTGTTTTTTATTAGTATAAGAGATTAGTAAAAATTTTCAAGTAAACAAACATAAAATGATTCTATTTTTTAATAAAAAAATATTGGGTTACTTAACGAATTCACTTTAAAACTTTAATTTGCATCTGGCTGGAGTTTTGAAACAAAATATATTATCTCCTATTTTGAAAATATTTTTTACAAAAATTTATGCATGATTAATATATAGAAATGTTAGAAATATGAAAAAATACCACAATGCCAGGTCATTGATAGTTATTACTTAGGATAAACTGCATATACTTTTGAATCCCATTTCTTCTTTTTCATCTAATAAGTAAAGAAAAATTAATAATATTAATGAAATTTCTTATGCACAATTTTAATGACTTCTGAATATTTCACATTATGGATGTTTACATTTTATCCACATAAGCATCATAAAGACTATCTTTTTTTTTTCAGTGTATTTGGTTGTTACAGGGTCTCACTACACAGCTTGGACTCAGAGTGATCCTCCTGTTTGCAGCCTCCCCCAGCACAGGTGTTACAGGTGTGCACCACCTGGCCTGGACTCTCATATTATCTTTAAATTTTCATATTTTCAACAATGCTACAATGAATATTCTTATATGTTTGTGTATGTATGCATAATTCTTTTCTTATAAGAAATATCTACACTGGAAAATCACTAACTTAATAAATAACACTACATACATATGTGTGTGGCAGAGGCCACTGCCCTCTGCCCAGTCCACTGAGCTATCTGGCCCACCCTTATGAAACTATATTGACCTATCTTTATTTTAACTATATTTATTTTAAATAGCAGAAAGTTACTGTTTTTAAAAGCACAATGACTTGCTTTGCATGTCTTTTTCCATATTTTTCCCTCTGTTGCTATTACTTTTTAGTATTTAAATTTAGTGTTTGTTCAATTTGCAGTTTGTTTTCTTTCCTTTGTGAAGGAAACAAATTACTAGGGAATAAAAAAAGGTTAGGGTCTAATTAAGAAACGTTATTTATTCTTGAAGTGTTGGTTAGACCCTAAACATTTTTATGCCCTAGCCATTCTGAAGACATTCAATTTCGACTATTTGTACACCTATAGTTCACCACTGCATCAACTCCTATCTAATCCACAGAGACAAACTTGTAGACTCCTAGGTCGCCAAACATGACCAGGCTCCCCTTCTTTAGAATTGCTTTGTGCTCTCGTTAGAAAAGCATTTTACTAAGCCCTACCATCAGACCCAGTAAATGACAAGCACCTAGTACCATAGCCCAGGACTCTGCATTTTCTTAAGTCCACAAGTAAATTTGGAACAAGTGCAAGTTTTAGAACTTCTTATATTAAAGGTTGTTTTTTCCCCTAGTAGAATATACATGAAAGAATTGAAGTTAAATTCTTCTTTGAGAGTAGGCAGCATTTTTGCATGGTTCTATTGTGTTCTTATTACTTATCTGACTTAAAATGAGACAGATATTTGGAGGATGTCTAAATGGAAACTCTGAGCACTGTTTCTTCAGTGGCTTTTAAAGATATTCTACTGCTTCTTACCAAACCTCCCTGGATGACCTCAGTCCTGAGGAGAGTTAGGCAGTTTCAAACCAACCACTTTCCTTGCTTTTCCTAAAGACTAAGTAACTATTAGAGCAGACATTAAACCATAACCACCACTAGCTGTACACGATGACTCAACTCAGGTTATAATTAGGGGAAGAACAAGCCAGAGGGGGAGTTGTGGGCAACAGGGTGAGGCCACTGCTTGAAAATCTTCCTATAGAGGACAGCAGGCTCTCCCCAGTAGGACCACTCAGTGTCCTGAGACACATCGGATGTCCTTCAGCCAACCGGACCCTTATGTGTCTGGAAATACCTAAGTCTTAGAAGAACAAACAGAAGCAGACTCAGCTGTTACAATGTACACTAACGCTGTCTGGTAAAGAACTGCCCCATGTCTGGCATAAAGTAGGAAAAAATCATAGACCAGGGATAGTATTTAGAAAAGTTCAAGTATGGCAAATGATTTTGAAATTAGAGGGGCCCTAAGTTAAGAAGCTCTCATAGCTAGCAGGAGAAATTATAGAGCCAGGAAAGGAGAAGAGTAAAATTTCCAAGATAGGTCACCTGAAGCAATATTAACTCATCAGTGATGGGGATTTGGGGGCCAGTGATGGGGAGAGGAACTGTAAAGGAAGCCTTCCTGGGAAAAGCTCCGTACAGGAATGGGCTGCCATCATCTGGACCCTGCTCACTGTACCAGCGTCAGCTCCCTAGGTTCAATATTGCTAAAGCTCCTTCCAAGCCCCTGAGTACGTCTGTTCCCTCTATCATATTTCAAACAATAACTATGGATGGCTATGCAGGAATGGAGTCTTTCATCCTATGTGGTGAAAGCCAGATCATTACCACTAACATCTCAATATTTGCAAAAGGTATTCACTCTCATTTGCACAGACCCAAATGATGGCACATAGATGAGACTGAAAAACATAAATTGAAATAAGCCAGGAAGAGAAAGAAAAACCCTGCATACACTCATTTATATGTGAAGTTAAAATAGTTGAGCTCCTACAAGTAAAGAGTAGACTACTTCAGTACAAGTTAAGAATGTGGGAGTGAGTGAGATAGGATGGAGACATTGAATAACAGGTATCTAAGTATAGTAGATAGTAGGAATGTGTCCTAGAATTCTACAGCACTGAGGGTGGGCTATAACGTATAAAAATTTAATAGATATTTTTAAAAGAACTAGAAGAAAGGAATTTAAGATTTTTCAGCAAAAAAGAAATGTCAAATGTTTGAGGCTGAAATTTATTTATTTATTTATTTATTTATTTATTTATTTATTTATTTGGTATAGCTACTCACCTCAGACATGTAGTGGTCCTCCTGTCTCAGCCTGCCAGCTCTGGGATGACAGGCATGCACCACTATGCCCAGTTTCCTTGGCTAGCACAGTGTGCCCAGGGTTCTAGGACTGGCATGGCATGTAGTACTGGGGATCCTTGTGCCAGGCAGGCACTTAGATGGAAGCTATAGCTCCAGCCCTGGGGTGCAAATACTAACTACGCTAACATGTGTTTACGTATTATAAACTGTATCAAATCATTGCACTAGATCCCACAAGTGTGTATTGTTCTGATACGTCCTTAAAAAGTACTCATCTCCACATAGATTTGTGGTTTATACCAAATCTCAGAGTCCTGTACTTAAGGCATTATTTTGCTTTGAAACAAAACTCCCTGTCACTCTGGGGAATGCAACGGTGACAATAGCCTTCCTGCATGAGTTGTCCCGGACTCCTTGGTAAAGAGACCTGCGCCTCTCATGGGCGACATTCTCAGACAGGATCCAGGGTGTGATAAACCATGGTGAAAACTCAGGGCCATTTGTGTGTGCAGAGTTGAGTCCAGTGCACTGGGATTTTCTTTGTAACTGCGTCATTATCCATTTGTATCAACTGCTCTTTGACCCAGAATCACCTAGTTAAACAAACCAGGGATTACTCACCAATGCACACAAAACCAAGCCTACCAGCTCCTCTCTAATCCTTGACATAATCTCTACCTGCTCACACTCCTTTGGCTTCAACAAAAGGTCAGTGAAAAATCTTTCTAAGATTCTCAGAGTACAGAGTGTAACGCAGTTTTCCCTTCAAAATGATGCTTTCAAAACCAGAGAAACAAAATTTCCTTTGCAGCAGCCCATTGAATTGCAAACGAAACCACTCAATGGTCCGTGTCACACATAAGCTATTCCAACCTCAAATATTTGCCCCAGAAATCATGGCTGGACAAATTTGAAATACCCAAACCTGGATTAAGCCTGTAAGCTTCAATTGACTTCAATTCAAGCCCAGCTCCCTAGTTTTATCATGTATGACATTACATCACTATATCGCAATGAAACGTATAATCAGAAAGCCAGACTCTACTTTCCTTTGGGATATGGGAAGAGCAATTCCTTTTTAGGGGCAAATATGTGTGCCGTGATTTTCTTTGTACTGTAAGTCAAGTATTAAACCAAACCTTCATCCTTTTAAAGAGAGGTTGCATATAATTAAGCCATTGCTTAGTTTAATCTTCCATCACCCAGATAATACTTTGTCAAGGTTACTTTTAGTAGAATAGCTTGGTGAACCAGCGATTCTCTTCTCGCAGATGACTTAATTGAAAGATTCAAGCAGGAAGAGACAGGCTTTAAGAGATAAAGTCTCAGTGACTATCACGTTAAATCAAATAGCATTGGTTGGGAATAGCAGAATCCAGTCGCTCAGGCTCTAGTCAAGGAGTATCAGAAATGACCTTGAGGTTATAACCATGGAGCCGAGTAAAAGATGAGAAGCCAGACACAGAGTGGAGGTTGAGAGCATAGCACAGCGATGCTGAAGGTGGACAACGCACAGGGTGAGGCTACAGCTGGGCAGAACTACCTGGTTTCAAAAAAGGAGTGAATCACACGGCTCCAGGGAAAGCGGACCTCTTCTAACTAGACATCAGCCAATTCCTTCTAGAATTCAGAGCCAGAATAGGGGTGTGTCACTGGGAAGGTTCAAAGCTACAGATCCAAGCATGTAGACTTGTACACAACATAGAAAGATTTCCAAGGCAAGGCTCCAGGCTCCCAACACAAGCTCCGACAACAATTACTCCCTTCCTTTAAGGAGTACCATAAAGCTAGGGGAAAAATAGCTGTCATCCAAAGAGTCTTACTTGTTTAGCAAGAAAAAAAGGTGTTTTGATGCTCTAATATAAAAAAGAAAGTTTTAAAATATGTAAATCATTCCACTCACAAGTGGTTAATAATTTATAACAATAGTTATTTGCTGATAATTTGAATATTATGAACTGTAGCATGCTGCAAAGCATACTGACAGTCTCCTCTAAAAACTCTACTGTATTCATCTTGACCTTTTATTGTATTTTATCTTAGGAAAGAGAAGCAATCTTACTAAAGCATGAAAAGTGAGCTTCTTAGACTCACTTTGGCAAGCAGCTAGCAGAGTTTTCCCATCTCTGGACCTAGGTATTTGGAGCTATTATTCCACCTAACCCAAGACCCAGCATAGGTAAGTAATCAGAAGTATATTTAATTTAGGCCAGGTACTATGGGTTGAAGTTGCCCTGGTTTTTCAGGTAACTTACACAAATCATAACCTGCTAGTATGGGCAAGTCACCGCTGAACACCAGTGGCATGTGATATAGCTGTCTTCCCTTAGAGAAAAGTAAGCACTGTTTCTTTCATGGAGGCCATGACAGGTTGCAAAAAGCAAGGTATCAGTGCTGAGTCTTTACTACCTGCTAGGTTCCTGGTAAGTATGCTACACATATGGTCGCAGCTGATACCCACTTCTTTAAAGAAGGTATTTCCTTCATCCCCACTGAACACATGAGGAAATTGAGACCTAGAAAAGTCAAATGTCTTTCCCACAAAAACTAGTAAAGTAGGAGTTTCATATTTCTGCTGTATCAAACTCTGTAGTTTAAAATGACACAAAAGTATGGCCTCCCAGATTGGTACCACAGAAATCACAAGAGCCTCCCTGAGTTAATATCAAAGTATACACAGTGATCTTTTCCTTTCTAGAATTTTGAGTGTGTGTTCGAGATTCTGGGCACCACCTGCATACTTTAGCTGTTGGCTTCCTTCTTCCATTTCAGAAGTAGCACTATCTCTTCTCTCTGACAATCATAGTTCATACTCTGACCTTGCTTCCTTCATTTACATTAAGGACCCTTCTGGTGACTTTGGGCTCCCTTCCGTCATCCAGGGAAATCCTCTTATCTCCATGGTAGCAATCTCAGTTTTACCTACCACTTTAATTCTTCTTTGCATAAAGTTATTCTTTAATAACTTAAGATAGTCACAGGTTCGCAGAATTTAGATGTGAGTATCTTTCTGGGCTATGATTCCATCTAACACAAGACCCAGGCGGGATTTGAACTCCAAAAAGCTGTCTCTAAAACTTACACATCTAATCAGGGGGCAATGCCAGGTACCTGAGAAATGGTCATTTCAGCCAACCAGCATCAATATCTAGCTGTGTATTTTGTACAAACTATCTAAATCGAAAGTAACTCTCTAAATAAAGGTATTCTAGTTGATTGGTTTTTCTTTCTAAATTCTTTCTCTCTCTCTCCCCCTCCCTGTCTACCTCTCTGTCTCTCTCTGTGTGTACGTGTGTCTCTCTGTCTCTACACACACACACACACACACACACACACACACACACACAGACACCACCCCACATGTATACATGAACAATTTCTCCTCAATCTTCTCCCACATTTCACGTGATCAGCCCCTCCACTCACGTACTTCTCTTTCCAGGTCACCTAGAAGATATCTCCAATCCTTCCCACCCCATCTATCTGAGCCTCTAATTCTTAAACAGAATCCCATCAACCTCACCTCTAAATTGTATCTACCCTTCTCCCCTGCTTTATTACTGCAGGCCTGGTCCTGTGCCCATCTGTCACCGCGATGGCTGCACCAGACACCTAGCTTGCCTTCTACCCCTCACCTACCCTTCTGCAGTGAATTCCCCACCGGTCACACCTTCATTCCTTCTCGAATTACTTGTACTTCTGCCCTACATTGAAATGCTCACAGGCTCTTGTGCACCTGCAGCTCTTCCCATGTGCTGCCTTCTCCACCTGGAACTCTCTTTACCTACACTGCTGATCTGGATGAACTCACTCAGCTTGCAGTACCCACCAGATCCCTGTTCAAATTCCAATCCCTTGTTCTTTCTTTTCATGGCCCCTCCCCTTTGCCCCATTCCTCTGGAAGCGCTCTTCACTTAATTATCCTTGTGAATAAAATATCGCTTCATTGTGTAACTACGTTACTTGGATGGAGGATCTTTTAAAGACAGTCTCCCTCCACTTGATTGTAAAATCCTTAAAGACAAGGGTTATGCATATTTCCTTCTAACTTCTGTATTTTTAACATCTAAAGCCTGACACAAGTGCTCAGTCGATGTGTGTGGAGTAAATGCTTCAGGAATGACAACCTATTACATAGCCTGTCAGCATTTCGCCATCATTCTCCGCCCCTGATCCCCATTACCATCACCATACTTGCATTTCATCTTTTTTTTTTTTTTTTTGTAGTGTTGTACAGATTACAAAAGAAAAATCATTGTTGAATTTCATTATAACATTTTGAGGTGAGCAGAATAAATATCATTTTATGGCTCTATCTGTTGAATCTCATGGAGAAAGTTGCTGTTTCTCCCAGGGAAAGAGCCTAAAAGAAGATGGCATAGTCCTCACCTGCTGCAGCCCTAGATGTGCCACTAGGATCAGGATACTGAGGGGATAGAGCCAAGAGAGAGCAACAAAAGTCCCCAGGGAGAGGGGGCTGGCTTCGAGGCCCAAGACACCAGAGCAAAGCATTAAAATCTAAATTGTTCTTTTCCTCTTACTTTGTGTCATGAGAGAGAAAAAATACAATATAACCCCACTGAGCAACTCTCTGACTTCTTATGAGGTCACAGATGGGTGAGTCTGCCTGTTTCTCTTCTAAAAGAGGACCACGGCTGTGATCAGCAGTCCTTGTCCAATGATCCAGACAACCTGGAGATACTTAGGAAAGGAACAGCCACCCAGGGATAGCCAGGCTACTGAGGATAAAGAGATACCTCTGCATACTGGCCACCAAATCCTTCATGGTTTAGGCCCTTCCAATAACATCACGCATATGTACAATTCAGGTCCCTTTCTCTCTAGCCCCTTACACCCTTCCATTGTAATTTATTTGAGCATCCTTATTTTGCATTCAACTATAGCCAGGTTCCTCTCATGTATTCAATGATTGTTGTGTTATACTACCTATCCTCTTAAACCAAGAGGTAGCAAACTATAACTCATAGATCAATTCCAACCCACTTCCTATTTGAAAATAAAGATTTATCTGAACACAAACATGAACATTCATTGCTATGTTGTCTGGAGCATGCCAACAGCAGGGTGGAGTACTTGTAACAAATGGCGCATGGTGAATATTTGCTGTCTTGCCCTTTATAGACAATGATTCCCAACGCCTGCAGTGGAATATAATAAAAGAGCTGTGTGTATCTCACCTTCCACTCCCTATAGCTGAGCCATTGACACTTACTGGTATCACTGAAGCTTAACAGAGAGCCTAATCTGTGGAAGAATCCATAATATTTTTTAGAATAATGAGTAAAGAAGTAAATCATAGAATGCCTTTCTATTTCTACCAGAAAATCTCACCTTAGTCTCCCACTACCACAGCGAAGTCATTATTCCTGTCTAGCAAATAGTCTAGGGAGGGTGAAAGTATCAATGAAGATCAGACCTATCCTACATAGTAGCGGTAGAAATCCACGTCAGATTTCTGTCTGATGCCAGATAGAGACTGTAGCATTCAGAAGGGCCTGGACATGGACAACACAAGGTCACCATCTGTGTTCTTTATCAGTCCAAATGCAGGTTGATTCTACTAACCGCTATCTTCTGGACAATGTTATACAAACTTGCTATATGTGAACAAGTACTAGTAATTTTGTCTTCCCTGTTTATATTATGGACCAGAGATATACATCATTTTCTGTTTCCTTTAGTTCCAGATGTCATTTATAACAACTGCTTCATGCAACACCGAAGGGGCTCTTTCTAACCCGGTAAAAAGTTACATCAAGAGAGATACAGTATTACCCACACAGTCAGTGGGAGGTGGTGCCTGCCTACAGCAATCGCCCTAGGGAAACATAATTAGTATATGCAGGGCACTGAAAATAATAGCATACAACATGCAGACCAATCAGTGAAATGAAAAGGTATTTGGATGTATCACCAGCCTGTGATTAACGATGTGGAGTTTGGGGCCAACCTTTGATGAGGGAAGATCAAGAAGACATACAGCATATGATTGCAGCTGTGTATTATGAAATATAGAACTTATATTTTACCCCAGATCCCAAAACATACATAAAACAACGGCAGGGTTTCATGATCAAGATAGAGTCCATCATCTCTGTGTGATACTATCTTCTAGCCAGGAGCCCCACAGCTAAGTTTAAGTAATACAGTGGGGCAGTCTAGATTCCTAGAGAACAAATGAAAGGAATATGAAGTTTATATCATTTTAAGTAAATGTTCCAGGAATTTCTGACACATAGAGCTTAACCAAATGTTTCAGTTCCCATAGAAATTTGTATTTGCAGTCCCTAGAAGGTGTCTGGGAGAATTAATCTTAACTATTAAAGTTGTCGTATATATAAACAACTGTTATATATCAGGCACTATATTCTCCAGATATTTGGGGGGGGGGATACTAATAGCTTTGGCTTCCCAATATGCTGAGTCTCAAGTCCTTATGAATTTTTCAGATAAAGATTCTTGTTCTTTTAGAAAACATTGACAGAAAAACTAATGTTAGCCAGCCAGGCTATCACAAACACTGGAGAAACAGGAGAAAAAGATAAACATATATGCCAGGAATATGCAAAGTGGGAGACACACAAAAATAATTGTAATTATATGTGGTAATCTGCTCTATAGTAATAGAAGTGATACTAACAATAATAATGTTACTTTTACAGTTTGTTCAACACTTACTCCAAGATTCACATTTTAAATCAAGGAGCTTATTAAACACTATCAATAATTCTGTAAGTGCATATTGATAATCTGTTATGGTTTATGTCTAGCTGTCCTGCCAAAGCCTCATGAAATCATGGGGCGAGGACTTGTAGAGTTTGAGACTCGACTCATGAGCCACTGGGATCATGTGTTTTAGTACTGATGAGATTATGGGTCTGAGTACTGCTGGGAATTGTAGGTGTGGACTGAGGTGGATAGGCTGAGGCGGAGAGCCTGAATGTGATATAAAGAGAGACAGAGAGAGAGAGGCAAACTAACATCGTTGCTCTGATGCCCTGGTTGACCCGTTGCCTCTGTCACCATTGTCACTGTTTCGCTGCCATGAAGTGCTGCTCTCTGACATGTGCCTCTCTGCCTTGGAGCTGGCCGAATATGAACTGAAACCTCCAGTAACCGGGAGCTAAATAAAACCTTTCCTTCCTTCATTTTGGGTGTCGGGTATCTGTCCCAGCAAGGAGTAAAAAGTAACTAAGACAATATCCTAAATTTGAAGACGGAGGGAGGGAAGGGGAAGGAAATGTGAAAATACTTAAGATGTGTAATTTGCATGCACCAGACTGCTAAGATAAATGCAATAGCTATGTATCTGTTTAACTAGGCATTGTGAGGGTGTGCTTATAATCCTAACACACTGGAGGCTGAAGCAGGAGGGTTACTGAGAAGTCAAAGCCAGACTGAGCTATGTAATAAGTTCAAGGCCAGCCTGAACACAGCCTCAAACTGTGACTAAGGAAAAAAAGGAATAAAATCAATTTTTAAAATTAAAAAAAAAAAAAAACACACATAGGGCTGGTGAGATAGCTAAGCAGACTAAGCACCTACTTCAGCAAGTGCAAGGACCAAGGTTCAAGGACCACAGTCCCTCAAGCCACACTGGCCTTGCCCCTGCGGCGCTCTGAGCAGGTGACTGAGTCCAGGCATGCTAGTGCACATCCATGATCCCTGCACTGGGAGGCCCAAAAGAGGAATATCGGTATGAGTCTGAGCTGCATAGTGAGACCCTGTACCAAATGCATAAATAAAAAAAAATTGTAGATAGAGAAACTGAGGCTTAGCTAAGACAAGCAACTTGATAAAAAATTCTGAAGTGGTTGATAACAGAGCTCGGATCCATCTGACCCCAGTTCGTATCCCGTATTATTCCACAGTTCTCCCCGCTTTTTGAATTTCCAGAGATTTAGGTGCATTGCAGAGAGAGCACGATGTTCTGGGTTGAGGTGGCAAAGGTCACTAGAAAAGACAGAGATGTCGGTAGGAAGGCGAGCTTTGACTCGGAGCCTAACATATGTGGGCATTGGGTAAGTTACGAGCAGCGGGTGCTGGCTGGCGATGCGGTATTCCAGTAAACATCGGGAGTGTTTCTGCCTTTTCAGGAAACAATGATAAAGCACCAGTATAGCTTAGAGGAGCTGAAAATGCAAGAGAGGTGACCAGAAGAACGCACAGGACCAGACTGCCAAGGCTGCCCCCAAGGAGCCGCCCCTGTTGGGTGATCCGCTGGATAAACTAATGCACCTTGTTAAAATGATCCATTGGCAGCAACAGGGAAGACTCACTGGAGAGACTTGAGGCCAAGTAGAAGACAGGCGAGTGCGGGCAGAATCTAAGAGGGAGTCCAGGGCTGGTAAAGAAGTCAGTGAGCGTGAATGATTTAGGATAGAGCAGATAGGCAGCAGTCACAGAAGGACCATGGGGCCTCACAGAGAGACCTGTCAGAACCCGTACTGGTGTGTGACCTCTGCTGGGGAACTCAGACAGAATGGAAGTGGACGTGTGAGTTGGACTCCAACCACTGCTCCACAGATCAGGCCTTCTGTGTAGGGTCAGAGCAGGCAAGCTCAAAATGGCTGCTCTGTCTCCCTCTCTCTCTCTCTCTTGCCATCTGCCTCTCCCCCTCTTCTTTTCCCTCTCCCTTTCCCTCTCCCTCTCTCCCTCTCCCTCTCTCCCTTTTCCTCTTTCCCTCTCCCCTTCTTCCTCTCCCTCCCTCTCTCCCTCTCTCCCTCTCCCTCTCTCCCTGTCCCTCTCTCCCTCTCCCCATTCCCCTCCCTATCCCTGCTCCTCTCCCTCCCTTTCCCACTCCCCCCTCCTTCCTTCCCTCCTCCCTCCCTCTTTTCCTCTCTCCCTTTCTCCCTCTGGGAGACTTAGCCACGGTGACAGAGGATTTCCCTTCAGAAGGATCAGTGGCTCTATGGCCACACAGTGTAAGACAGTGCAAAGAGAGAACAGAGAATGCAGAGAGCTGAAAAGCAGCACAGCTGTGTAGTTATGTCTGGTGGGAGCTCTAGGCAGAGCGGGGACAAACTTCGCAGATTTTTTCCTGTGGAAAATTTATGAAGCCCAGGTTGGAGAAAATATTCTGATAGTTTTAAGGCTGGCATTTTAAGTTGGAATGTCTTCTCCTAGTAGCACATAACGGCACAATTCAATAACTCTGACCATTGAAAAATGCCATGTGCCAACAGCGATTTTCCATAATTTTGTTCAGAAAATCTGAAAGAAATGCAGAAAATGGATTTGCAGCCCTGGCAGCAGGCGGAGAAACAGTAGCAGAGGGCTGCAGGCCAGTAATTGATGTTTCAAATATCACTGAGTGCTTTGCCTGTAATTTCAGAGGGGAATGATAATAATTAAAAGCACAAACTTACAAGTCATTTCTGAGGGAAAATGCTGAATACACTCTTAGTAGAGGGGGTTTGTTGAAATGTTTAACTTTTTCCAGCAAGCTTTCAGATATGCAATGATTACATTTTATGTTCTCAGAGTCGTTCTTGCCAAATGTCCCAAAATGCCACAAGATGGAGTAGATTATTAACCCGTGGGATTCCCTAGATGCCAATGGTAACGTTACGCCTAGGAGACGGTTCCGAGAGTCCAGAGCTCCCCTGAGCGGCCTGGCTTTCCTCACAAACAGCATCCCCTCCCCAGGGATGAAATTAAGCCTTCCTTCCTTTCTCAGCAGAAAGAAAACAGCTTTTACAGGGACTCTTCTCAGTGAGATTTGAGGCTTTGCTATAAGATACATTTGTGCTTGGTTCTCTAAGCCTACTGGTTCTGTGACATCAGATAATTCACTTAACTTCTCTGAATCGTTCCTCCACTTAGACACCTGGTATGGCCATAGTACTTAACACTCACAGGCTAGCGACTGAGGATTGCTGGGGAGAGAAACACGATAAACATGGGTTTTACTCAGTGCATGACCAGTGCTCATAAATGTTAACTATTTATTGGGAGGATAGTAGTTGCTAAAATGTTAATGAAATGCTAGTTTATACTATTTACTTATTTTAATGTATTTGGTTGTTAGAGGGTCTTACTATGCAACTCGACTCATAGTGATCCTCTTTTTTTCAGTCTCCCTAGAGCTGGGATTATAAGCATGCATCACCACACCCAGACTCTGTGGCAACCCAGCCAGCCCTGGGGGTGGGGCTGGTGCAGCATGTGGTGTCGGTATTGAATTGCAGTCCCTGAGCTTGCCTAAGCTGGTATTTAGTCCACTGAGCTATCTCACCGGCCCTAATTTATTTATTTTTGCTAACAAATGTAATTTTCTTGACTATAGATTGGATACATTTTTCTGATATTGGAAAAAAAAAAAAAGACAGCTAGGGATTATACTGAGTCTTGTTCCTTTGCTCATGGAAGGATTCTTCTTTGGTTACCAAATACAAGGACTCGATTTCCCATTATTTCTGGCTCTGTTACCTGTCATTAGCACAGACATACAGTGAATTGTATAAATCTATATGGAGCTTATGTAACTCTTGATGAGCAAATAGTCTTCCATTTCCTAAAGGGTCAGGACGAGGACCTCAAGTTCCTTACCAGCTTCTGATGACCGACACTGTGCTCAGACCACGCCATCACATCTGGATATTTTTTATGTGTAATCTTTCTTTCCTTTCCAAACCCTAACTAGGGAGACCTTCTATAGCTCTGGGTTGACAGATGAAACCTCAGGCTTTGTTTGAAAAGACAAATGCTGTGAATTGACAAGGACTGACAGAGATGAGGAATGTATTAAAACAATTCTTTCATTCTAGTGAACCAACCACTAATGCCTCCATTAGGAGAGTCATTATGTATTCTTCTTTTGCACCATCATCCTCTCAGCCATTGCGCAGAGGACTGCTTAGGTTTTCAGATGTGATCTGACCCGTTAGCTCATGCTTCCGCATGTGGTCTGGCCATCAGTAGGAGCAGAGAGACAGGACTACCCCCAATACCACTCTGTTCAAAACAGGACTTCTTTGCCCCCCACAAAATAATGTAAGCAAAATGGATATACCACATAAAGTGAGAGACATCTGTGATAGGCTGCTGGTTTGAATCAGGCAGAAAAGTGATAGTGTTAGACAGCAAGGCCCAGAGGCAGGACAAGGAGTCTCAGTGAAATCATGATGCTATTTCTCAAATCCTCCATACAGAATATACCAATAATATCATCTCAAATCCCTGTGGAATATGAAACTATATGCAAATACAAGACTCAGGCATTATTTAAATATTATTATTGAATTATTATTATTATTATTATTATTATTTTCTTTTATTATTATCTAAAAATTTGAGGCATGGGATTGGGCTGGGAAGGGCTACGTTTCCCCCCTGGAAACTCTGCATCTTGAGATTTACTGGGATGCATAATAGGTTCAAGGAATTCAAAGGCCAGTCAAGAAGCAATGACACAAGTTACAGCCTGCAACTGGTAATATAAAGCAAATTTGGTTGTTATTTCTATTTGAATTTTCTAAGACAAATTCTAATGCATTTTAATCATGATTAATTACCAGAATGAAGATATCCAAGAACCTTTGATGAAATAAGTATGGTATCTATTATCTATCTATCTATCTATCTATCTATCTATCTATCTATCTATCATCTATCATGTATCTCCACAAATAGATTGTATGAATATTTGTGCATAAATATTTGTTTGAAAGCATTCTTTTATTTCTCCTGCATAAATGTATAGAGATGAGTTGGCTGATTCCTGCATAGGGGTATATTTAAATTTGGGGGAAACCGACACAGTTTTCCCCTCAAAATTATAATGTAATTGTCTCAGTTACTCTTCTTTTGTTACTGGAACAAATGACATATTTGGAAGGAAAATATCAAAATGAAGGAAGGAAAGGTTAATTTAGCTCACAGTTACTGGCAGTTTCAGTCCATACTCGGCTGGCTCCAAGGCAGAGAGGCACAGGGCAGAGGGCAGCCACCCATAGCAGCAGGAGAGTGCAGACAGCAAAGGAGGATAGCAGCAGCAAGGGCTACAGAGAGCAAGTCCACCTCCCTGAAGTTGCATTCAGGCTCTCACGCCAGGCTGAGTAGAGTACTCACACCCATAATCCCAGCAGCACTTACACCCACAATCCCAGCAGATCATGCGTTAATCCAAAACTCTACAAGTCCGCTCCATGACTGTATGAGACCTTGGGGGGACAACCAGACACAAACCATAACAGCAATTTTTATTCCCTCCAACAGGATAGGAGAATTTCAGTCCTTCTGCACTCTCATTAGCACAGATAATGGTCAGGCTTTTTAACTTAGCCAGGCTAACAGGCAAGTGAATTTTGTCACTGTTGGTTGTGTTTGCAATATACTTCACTTCTTAGAGCATTTTCAAATTCAGCAACAAATTGAGAAGTTAAAGAATTGCCTCTATGTCCTTTGCCCACATAGCCAGGTTTTCTCCTGTATCACCATTTCCCGCCCAGAGCACACGTTGTTGCAATCAATGAACCTACGATGATGTGCCATTGCTTGGTGCTATAGGTTTTAGAGTTTTGACAAATGCGTGGTGACATCTGTCCACCTTTGTCATACACATGGAATAGGTCCTCCTCCTTAAAAATTCTATGAACTCTCCTCTGTGCTGATCCCTTTTACTATTCCTAGAATAACACAGAGCTTGAGTGACATAATGAGTAGCATTTTTATATTGGCTTCTTTCCCTTATTAATGTGCATTTAAGTTTCCTCCACTTCTCTTGGCTTGATAGTTCATGTCTCTTAAACTCCTTTGCCTTTATATACCACAGTTTATTTTCCATTCAACCATTAAAAGAAACCTTGGTAGTTTCTAAGTTTCAGCAATTGTGAATAAATGCTCAAGCCAGGTTTTGTGTGGTCACAAGTATTTTGCTCATTTACATCAATGTGCAGGAACAATGGCTAGATTGTATGATAAGAGACTATTTAGTTTTCTCTGAAACTGTCATATTATCTTGCAAAGTGCCTGCACTGTATCTCTGTTCTCAACAGCAAGGACTGAGAATTCCTGTTCCTCCATGTCTTTACCAGCTTTTGGTGTTATTAGCATTTTGTCTTTTGTTATCCTGATAGATGTGCATTACTGTCTCATTAGTAGTTTAACTTGTACTGTTGTAATGAAAAAGGATTTTGAACAGCTTTTCATAGGCTTCCTTAACATTTATGTATCAGTTTTGGTGGAGTTTCCAATTTTTAAATTCATCTTCTAATCAACTTCACTTTCTTGTTGATTTCGAAGCATTCTTTCTATATTTTACATGAGTTCCTTTATAAGATCATTTCTTTTGCAAGTATCTTCAAAGTGTATTTTTTAGTGTTCCTCAAGCTCTTAGCAACGTCTTTTGAAAATCAAATGTTTGAAACCTTTCTGTGGTTCTATTTAGCTACTATTTCCTTCTCAGATTATGCATTTGATAGAATGCTTAAAAGTTCTGATCATACCCACGCTCATCTAGGTGTTTTTTAAAGAAGTGTTTTAATTTTTACTTTTAAACTTAAGACTAATTTGGCACTGTGGCTTAATTTTTTTTTTAAAGTATAAGACCTGTGGGAATTTTTTCAGAGGGAGGGTGTCCCTGTTTTGGTATGTGAACATCCATTTGTTCCAGCAGCACTTACAGAAAAGATTAATTTTTGGTTACATTTTCTTCTTTATCAAAGATCAATTGAATGTACTTTGTTTCTCAATACTGTATTTTCTTTTGCATTCTATTTGTTTAGTATTGGTATACATGAAATTATGAATCTTACAATTCTCTCATTTGTTCGGTTGATTTCTTTGTTTATGTATTCAATAATATGGCATTATTTTGATTATTGTGGCTTTACAGCAAATCTTGAAGGTGGGCAGAATAATTTCTGACTTCATTCTTATCTTACAATATTATATTGTTGTTCAGGGAATTTTGTCTTTCAATATTAAGTTCAGAATTTGTAAATATCCCCAAATAACTTGTCAATTTTTTTGCGAAGATTGCATTGAATCTATATATCAAGTTGTAAAGCACTAGCATTCTGATAATATTGAGGCTGCATATCCATGCACATAGGATATCTTTCTCTATTTTTTTAGTCTTTGATTTAATTTATCAGTTTTACATTGCTTTGTATATATTTTGCATATATTTGTTACATTTATACATAAACAGTGTTTCATCTTTACGTTATAAAGAGTACTGTATTTTTTTAGTTCTATTTGTTCATTATTGTTATACATGAAATTAATTGACTTTTGCATACTTCCTTTGTATCTTACAACTTAGGTATAATTATAGTCTAGTTGCTAGAGGTTTGGACAAAGTTCTTCAGGTTTTCTATACAACTAATCATAACCTGGAGTAAAGCAAACATAACATTTATTCCTTTTACTTTCTTATCACATATACTATATTTGTCCAGTATCATGATGAAAAGTGGTGAAGAGAGAGAGAGAGAACTTCTGGCCTCGCTCTTGATCTTGGGAAGAAAGCTTCTCCTGAATCATGTCCTTATGGTTAACTATGTTAACAGTAAGATTTTTACAAATGTACTTTATTCAGCCCAGGAAGTTCTCAATCTAGTTTGCTGACTCATCAATTTTATCAAACTCTTTCTGCCTTCACTGATCAGTAATAGTTGTGTAGTGATAACCCATTGTTTTAATTGTTAATATTCTAGTGACATACAATGTTGGTCAACCTTTTATGTACCTATTTAACATTTATGCATCAGCTGGAGATTCCATTGAATTGCTAACTTTGAATCAGTTTTGCATTCCAGGTATACATCTTACCGAATTGTAGATAGAATCTTTTCATCCATGATTATATTTAATGTGCTCTGTGACACTTCAGAAGGATGTCTCCATGTCACAATGATGTTCATAAGGATCCATGGCTTTCTTCATATGCAATACCTTACTATGTGTCTCCATTGCTCTTCTCTGATTGCTGAGACAAATATCCAACACCCAAAATAAAGCAAGGAAAGGTTGATTTAGCTCATAGTTACTGGAGGTTTCAGGCCATATTTAGTCAGCTCCAAAGAAGCTTATTCTACGGAGCTATTTCCTCAGTCCTTCTCACTGTTTATTTCTAATACTTAGAAATATCATTGGTTCTAATACATTGCTCTTACTGCCTGCAGTCATATTAAATTTACTTTTTTCCACTCTGATTTTTTTAATGTATTTTGTGCAGGGTCTCCCTATGCAGCTTGGACTCAGAGTGACCCTCCTGTTTTCAAGCCTCTCAGTGCTGGGATTACAAGTGTGTGCCACCATGTCGGGACTCAGTCACCAGGTCACAGCATGGAGTGCTAGGGATCAAACCCCTGCACTTGCCTAAGCAGGCACTTGTCCTCTGTGCTATCCTGCTGGCTCTGCCTTCTGATTTTTTTTTAAGAGAATAAAAAAGAGTAAAACAAAACAATTAGAAATGATACAGAATTTCACTGAAAAAAAATGTTAGAAATTCAGCAATGATTGTTATAGTGAGTACTGTTGTCTTCAAATCAGTTGTTCAAATTACCAGATATAACCAGGCAAAATTGTTCAAAAACATTAAAAGGAAGAAAAGAAGCATAAGCATTATCTGTGTTCCTTTCACTAAATTCACTTCTCAATGTCAGTATATTTTTCTATAGATTCATTCGATTTGATATAAATAACCATGTTGATTGTGACTGAAAATGACTTTAGTAGGTTCAAAACAACTTTTTATTTAGAAATTTTATATCTACTTCATGAGGAAGATTGGTCTGTTCTTTTTATTGTGTCATATAATTTTCTAATTTCACAGAAATTTTAGCTTGGATTAAATTGGAAATATTCCTCCGTTTAAATTTTATGGAAGATATTGCATAGAATCAGTATTACTTTTTAGTCAAGTATTTGATATAATTTACCAGTAAAAAAAAAACTGTGGTCAAAAATTTTCTTTAGGAAGATTTTAGTTACAAAAAAGTAACTTTATAAAATATTGAGATTATTTGTTTCTTCATGAAAGAACTTTGGTAATGTGTTTTCAAAAAATTGTGGATATTATACAAATTGTCAAGCTTACTGGCATAGAACTACATACATATTTTTTATTCATCTAATATCTGTACAATCTTCAGTGACAGAATTTCTATAATTTTTATATTTTAAGAAGAGATTTCAGCATTTTCTTCTGATTACTCTGAATAGAGGTTTATTAATTTATTGCTCTTTTCTAAAGACCAATTTTTGGTTTTATTCACTTTTCTCTATTGGTGTGGAATGTTCTAGTATGCGCACTTCTGCTAGGATTATTTTGTCTATCTAGACAAGGCTCCAATCTTCTTTTGTCATTTCCTTAAGTTGGAAACTGAAAAATTAAGTTAAAATCTGTCCTTTTTTCTTTTCTTTTTTTTTTTTTTGTAGACAGTGTCTTGCTATGAAGTTCAGGCTGAACTTGAGCTCACTTTTGTGGCCCAGACTGGTCTTGAACTCACACCATCAGCCTGCCTCAACCTCCCAAGTGCTAGGATTACAGGCATGTGGCACCACACCTGGTTGCCTTATTTTCTAATTTTGGCATTTAATGATTAGTTCCAGGCCAGAGAGATAGATAGTTCAGTGGCCTGAGTGACTCCTTGCAAAGTATAAGGTCCTGAGTTTGATCCCAATACAATAACAATACTAATAGTAATAATAACAATAATAATAATAATTTCCTCAAGTTTCCCCTAGCTACTGCCACAGCAGCATTCCCAAAAATTTGATATGTTGTGTTTTGTCTTCATTAAGTTTGAAATGCTTTATAATCTCCTTTTCACTTTTTATTTCACTCATAAAATTTTAAACGAGGGTGGCATTTAATTCACAATGATTCCACTGAGGATTCTATGGAGCTGGTGCAGCATGCCATATGGAGGATCAAACTGCAGTCCCTGTGCTTGCCTAACCTTGCCCAAGCAGACACTTTAGCCCACTGAGGTATCTCACCAGATGACTGCAATATTTTTTAATAACTTATTTTAAAATGTGTATTTGGTATAGGGTCTCACTATGCAGCTTGAACTCGCAGTGATCCTCCTTTCTCAGTCTCCCCAGAGCTGGGATTATAACCAAGCCTGGTTACAGGAACAGCAAGGTGCACCTGGGGTTCAGCAGCCAGCGTGGCATGTCATCCCAGGGATGGAACCTGGGTCCCTGCGCTTGCCTAAGCAGGTGCTTAGTCTGCTGTGCTACCTTCCTAAACCTCATTATAGAATTATTAAGAGAATTTTACACTGGAGTTTAATTTCATTTTGGTGTGAGAATATTTATCACACCACTTACACCTTTTAAATTTATTTTTAAATTTAAATTTATTTTTTATCTGGGGGGCCCTAGAATATATTCTTTCATGGGTATTCTGGATCCATTTTTTAAGAATGCATTTTTTAATGTTATGTACAGTGCTTTCTGAATGCCAATTTGATCAAATTGCTTGATAGTATTATTATGTGTGTTCTGTTTCTACATCAGGTTCTGAGAGAGGAATATTGAATTCTCCAGCGATCCTTGTGGTCTTACCTATTTCTCCTTCGTGTCCTGATTAATTTGTTTCATGTATTTTGAAATCATCATTAATGCAGAAACATTTAGAATCATCATATTCTCTTGATGAATGGGTCCTTATGCCATTATAAATTAAGCATTTACTCCTGTTATTATCCGTAGCTCTAAAATCTACTTTCTCTAATACTAAGGTAGCCACTCCAGATTTCTTCTAATTAGCATTAACATGTTATATAATTTTGCATGTTTTGTTCTTTTAGCTGATTTGTGTCCTTATATTTTAAATGTGATTTTTTGTGAACCCTTTAAAATAGGTTCTTCTTAAACCTGTAACTCTTTTTCTAGTTTCTTTTATGCATTAGGACAGGGGATACAGGCTGAAGCCTTTAACTTTTAATTGGATGAATTTTGTGACAAAGGTGATAACTGTTATCTTATATAGTTGTTCCATGTGTTCTTTCTTGTTTTTGCTTCCTTTTCTTCTTCCTTGAATGAATATTTTTATCATTACATTTTATCCCCTTCATTGGATTACCATTATTCGTAACTTTTTGTTGGGTTATTAAGTGTTCACAATTTTAATGCAGGCCAGCCTAGTCTCTAGTGACATCACACCACTATGTCTCCCCCCTCTTGTTCTTTAGAAGATGGTTATAGTACAATGCACTTTAACATATACAAGAAACGTCAGATTTTGTATAAACAGTAATGGGAATTAATTTTTTAAAATATCATATATTTACCCATTACTTACCTGTCCCAATGCCCAATTTTAAATCTTTATTTACATCTGGTATCACATTCCTCTGGCCTCAAGACCTTCCCTTCCCCCTTTTGTAGTGAAGATCTGCTAGTGAAGTTGAATTACTTTACTTTTTATTTCTGTGAAAAGACTATATTCTGGCATCATTTTAAATAGATATTTTCATTGTATATCAAATTTTAGACTGATGTTAATTTCCTTCTATATCTTATATTTATATATGGTAATCTGAGCAACTACTTTGAAGATAATAATGTGCAATATGACAACCACTGTTAATTCCCTATCATGTTGTTTGAAATTCTGTATTGTTTTTATTCTTTTTTGTTGTTTTGCTTCTGTTTTTGTTTTGTTTCATTTTGGTTCGGTTTGGTTTGGTTTGGTGGTTTTTTTAAACATAATTTTTAAAAAATATATTGTATTACTCTTTTTCTCTGTTGTTTACAATGATAAATCTACTATCAGCATTCGCTTTTTGTCTTTACATATTTTTCCTTTTCTCTGGCTACTTTTAAAGTTATGCCCCTATCGCTGGTAGTTAGCAAGCTGAGAATCATTTGCCTTGGTTTTCCTTCTGTTTCATGAGTTTTTGTTGTGTTCAAGTTTTAAAATTTGAGATTGCAATTTCTCCAAATTTGTAGATGTTTTGGTTATTATTTCTTCAAGTGTTTGTTCTGTCTTTCCGTCTAATGATAATCCCAATTGTGCATGTGGAGCACTTTCACTTATCTTATATCTCACTAGATCTGTTTTCATTTTTTAAATTAGTTAATTTTTTTTTTCCTTCGGAACCAGGGATTGAACTCAGGTCCTTATGCTTGCCAGGCAAGTGCTTATTCTATAAGCTATCTCCCCAGCCCCCTAATATGCTTTTTTTTTCTGTCTGTATTTTGTTTTAGATAGTTTTCATGAATCTAATTTCAATTTCATTAGTATTTTCTATTGCAAAGTCAAGCATACCATTAATGTAATCTGAAATATACTTTTATCTCTTACATACTTGTTTTTTCTTTCTATACAAGTTACATTTGGACCTTAATTATATATCTATCCATGTCCTTTCTTAAACTTTTGAATATCTGAAATACAGTCAGAAAATTCTTTTATAGTAATTTCCCTGCTAACACACTATATATACCAATGTTAATGTGGTTTTAAATACATTTATTTTCTCATTTTTTTATTATTGAGCGTTCTGTCATTTATAAATGAATTTCAGACATTGTAAACTATGTATTGTTGAGTACTAGGTATTTTTGTATTCTCATGAATGTTCTTGGACTGGGTATGGAGGCACACACCTGTAATCCCAGTACTTGGGAGGCTGAGGCAAGAGGACTGGTGTGAGTTCAAGACCAGCCTAGGCTACAAAAGTGAGCTTAAAACCAGCCTGAACTGCATAGAGAGACCCTGCCTCAAAAAGACAAACAAACAAACAAACAAAAAACACAAAAACACAAACAAACACACAAACAAAAGATAAATGTGCTTGGACTTTGTGCTGGGAGGCTTTAAGTCTCTTGGAAACAGTTAATCTTTGGGGACATATGTTAAATATATAAAATGTGAGAGCATAAAAGTATTCAATATAAAGGCAATTATTTTCTTCTACTGAGACAGGACCTTTCTATAAACCCTACATAGTGTCTCATGATTCTGAATGTTTTTATCTGGTTTGTAGGAACAATTGACGTTATAAACCTTCTATGCTTTCCCCTAGTTCAGTGCCTCATCTCAGATTAAATTTACACACACACACACACACACACACACACACACACACACACACACACTCACGCACAGTCCGCAGATTAATACTTGAGGAGTGCCTCAGCAGGTCTGCATAGTTCTTATTCTCCTAACAGATATTCTCTTTCTCTCTCTGATGTTCACTCCTTCTTGAATTCCCTGAATTCTCATGCTCATAGCTACATTTTAGAGAGGTCAACATGCTCTACCTGGGTTCCCTTTCTTAGACTTTAGCTCTCTTTCATCATAATAGATTAGAATAATATGCAAGGCTAAATTCCTTAAGAAACACTTCCCTTCACCATGTTATGTCTAGTGTTCTGCAAATTGTTGTTTCATAAATTTTACCTAGTTTTAAACTTTATCTTTTTTTGGTTGACAGATCCATTTTATATTATCTTGACTTCATATAGAACTATAAAGTATTTTTATCTCTAAGTCATAGATTTGACAAAAGGTTGAAAGAAAGGGATGCTCCCCCAAGGTCATACAATGTCAGTGGTTAGCCAAACTAGTTCTAGATCTACCTTAGATAAAGCGAAATCGTAGTGTCCACATTATGAACAGGTAAAAGTGGTGCAAGCACATACGATGCTTATGCATGGGCTTGATCTGCCTATGGGAAAAACACAACAATAGATTTTTTGTATAAACCTATATTTACATCTGCTATCATATTCCTTTGGCCAAGAGAACTCCCTTTAAGCCTTTTGTAATGAAAATCTGCCAGTGAAGCTAAATTGCTTTAGTTTTGTTTGTGTGAAGAAAAACTATATTTTCCCATCATTTTTAATAGACGTTTCCCTGGATATCAAATTTTATTTATTTATTTGCTTGTCTTGAATTTCAGTTTTTAGACTGACATTTTTCTTCCTTACTTCATACCTATATCTGTTAATCTGAACAACTGATTTGAAGACAATAATATATACTATAATGACCATGGTTAATTTCCTACCATCTTGTTTTAAAGTTCTACATTGGTAGCTTTAAATTTCCCTGATATTTCTGCTTCTGATGAATCTAAACTCTCTTGACAGCCTGGGTTTGGCCCCTGGATTTATACTTACTAGGTCTCTGACCTAGCATACGTTAACCTTGCTAAGCTTCTATTTACCTAGGTGGAAAACAGAAGTAATAGAGCTATCATCAACAGCAAATGAGAGGATTTACATCGAGCCATTGACACAGTGGCAAATGTGAGTTCTCTACATACGTGTTAACCTGAACAATCAGTCAGACATGTGCTCTAATCACAATTCAAATTATGTTCTCTGTTTTTGTCCCTTTGGACAGTAAGAAGTAGTCTTTTCCCTCTTGAGATCCAGGAGAAGCTCCACTAAAAATGTCCATTATGCAACTCTTAAATCCCTCTGGCCTCCGCTTGGAAAGTTGATGTGATGTGTTTCTCTGTTTGCTGGTGAAATTACTAGAGCTATTCGTTTTCCAAGTTCTCTTTGTTGGCCACCCAATTCATTTCTCTAAATGACATTCGTCTGTTTATTTTTTGTATCGTGCTTATTCAACAACTATATAATTTTCCCAAATCCATCTTTCCATTCACCAATCCCCCAAAGCTGCATAAATAGAATTCTGCTAACATCACTGCATGTGCGTCACCTCCCATTGCTCATTGCCCATGATAACGTGAGACCAGAGTTGTATTACGATTTTCCCCACTTTAGCCACATGCTATTACTGACAAATTTGCATATGATTTAGTCCTTGTGTGTGTTTCCATTGCATCTACCCCTAGCCATGACTTGAGAGGAAAAAGTCATTATTCTTGATTTTCTACATATATTTGATAAATGCTGTAACTTTAAAAAAAAAAAAAAAAAAGCATGGGAGGATAAAGATGAAATGCAGAAATGAGTCATCTTCTTGCTGCAGAAGCATCTGATGTTAAGGAAACCAGCACATCGGGGTTAAAGATTCCGCAGTGCACAAAGGCACCTTTGGTAAATGATCTCATTTAGTAACCATCACCAGGGAATCACACCCCGACTTCACACATCTCCCTCACCATTCACTGGGACATAGGGCATGTATTTAGCATATCCCCAGAGAGCAAAGACTTATATACAAAACTGCAAACAACTCAGCAAAGTTGCTAAAAATAATTATATTTCAGCAGATAATTCTAAGCAGGAAGAGAGAAAAATGTATTTAGCCAAGCCAGAAATAACCAATAGATGATGGAATGGAACTGAGCAAAATTTTTATATAAAAATAGCATTTGGGTCCCATCTGAATTTGGCGATAAGGACTATAACAGTACAATACAAAGGTACCTTGTGCAGCGTTTGTCGTCTAACTCTGGCTCTCAGACACTTTACAGAATTAGATAACGCAGTCACAGTGAGACCTAATAGCAGAGGGACAGAAAAATTAAAAGACTTAAAGTCAGGTAGGCACAGAGTATGTCAAGGAAGATTTCCAAGTGAATTGGTACAATGGCACGGCCCAGATGATTTATAAAGACATGTCTAAAGGGCATGTTTCAAAATACAAAGGACAAGTTTCAAAGAGCATTAGACAAGAACAAGGAGGTCTTGGATCTCACGCTTGTATGGGGAACATCTGCCATGTGGGGACTGTTGCTCTAATTACTCCCATCTACACTATTATATTTATCTTTGTGACTCCCTGGGATATAGGCATTAGCATTTTAGGCTTCCACAGGGAAATAGTTAATGTACACTGAGTGAAAGGGGATGTCCCAAAGTCAGATAACAAGTGCCAGACAGAGAATTGAAAGATAATCTCTTAACCCATTGGCTCTTAAACTTCAGTGCTTATATGGATGTGTGCATGGGCGCGCGCGCGCGCACACACACACACACACACACACACACACACACACACACACAGAGCAAGAGAAGATTCCTAAAGGTGGCATGCTTCCAGGTAGTCCCATATTTTGACTCAGTGGACCTGGAGCAGAGGTGTGTAAGGAATTTAGAAAATCTTAGAGCTGATTAAGGAAAAAGATACCATCAAGAGAGGCAGTACCACATCAAAACTTCTACTGGACGACATTTGAACAGGGCTACATGAAGAGGGCAGCTCCTCACAGAGTGGTACTATCACAGGGACTGTGGCCCAAGCCTAAGAAGGGAAGTTCAAAAAGTTCTTAGGGAGATCAGAGAGAGGCCCATTCCTCTTAGTGACGCAACTCAGTGCAATAGGAAGCTTCAGTGTCAGAGAATTCCTAAGAGCCTTATAGCTACAAGGTCTTACCTTATCATGGATAATAGCTGTTGGGTGAGATTTTGTGGGATATACCAAACAGAAAGTCTCTAAATGACTACATTCTGCACATTTTGTTTTTTTTTTTTTTTTAAGTTAATGGATGAGTACAAGTTAGGGCTTAATGTGACAGAGTTCGGGGTAATGGTTTTCATCTTACAGTGAAGAAACAAACCATGTGGGACTGATACACAGAGGTGCCTGTGGTTTATTTGTAAGACAGGATAGATCCCACCTTCTGTGGAAGATAATTCTGTTGCAGTACATTAGAGACCAATTTTGAGGATGAAAAAAAAAAAATGTTTCAGGCTTCAGGTGTTAGGCTCTCCTCACTGCACCACAGCCAATTCAAATAACAGATAAACAAGTCCATTGGTGGTTGCCTAGGAGATGTGGTTTTCTGGCAAACCAAGTGGCAGGTGACCCGCAGCGGAGGTCAGTGTCACTGTGGGCACCTGTTGGATGGGCTCTGGGTCTGAGGTAGCACCTCAAACATGTTTTTCTTCTCTTAATGAAGGCAGCTTCTCTCCTGAAACTGTTCTGTAAGACCAGAGTGAGAAGGGACAGCTGTGGTCAACACACTTGCCAATCCAGTTAAAAGCAAACAGGGAAATATTGACCACACTTAGATCACCTTGTTCTGTAACTCAGACTAAAATAAGCATGGAGGAACCGGGTAACCATTTGGCAAGTGCAAGGTCCTGAATTTGATTCCCAGTACCACAAAGCTGCTTGCCTGCCTGTCTGCATGCATACATACATACATACATATGTAACTATTACTATAATCTTACTGGTGTCTGGAACCAGGTTTATATGAAGTGCAATCTTCCAGCATCCAAAGCAAGCCTTTTCAGTAGAGAAGTTGGAAAGTGAACATGACTGAAGAAAAGACAGAGATGGCCAAGCGACCATGCTCCGTGGAACCAAACTGGTGACTGAGAAATTTGCCAGGAGCCACAGGTCTCCAATCAGTCCCCCGCTGGTCCCTGCCAGATAGGGAATTTAGATTCTGTTCTGGCCACAAGTCTGAGTCACAGACCAAGGTTGCCAGTGGGGATGTGACATTTAAACCAGTGCTTACCACACTTGCTACATTTTTTTTTTTTTGGAGGAGGAGGGATGTATACAAGAAAGACAAATATTGGTTGTCAAAAAGCTTAAGGAGCCCAGTCCTTACTCTTCATGTAGGTAAAAAGAGAAGGAAATTTCATCATTCCTTGTACTTTTACTGAGATTTCTTGTGTCTACCTCTCTCTTTATTTCTGTCAGAATTTTCCATCTTTTCAGAAAAATTATTTCCAGCACCCAGGAATCATATGATGGGAGTCTCTTCCTTGCTTTTGACACCAAATCTGCTATCCTCACTCCCAAATTGCTCAACCCCCAGATCCTTCAATGAGCACCTAGAGTTTATTTCATATAACAATGCCAGTCAGATAGCTCAATAACTGCTGGCAAGTCTAACCCAGTGAAAAAGAAAAAATTATAAGACTTATAAATTTCAGTTGCCAGTATTTTGTTTTATAATAAAAGTATAATGCCTTCTAAAATAAATTTTTTGTTGAACAAAAGTAATTCCGTTTTATTTCTGCCTGATTAATTGCACATTGCAATGGGCAGACCTTATTCACTGTAACACATGATTAGATAATTGTCAGACAACATGCTCTTTTTTCAGCTTTTAATTACAGTAGCTGGTGATTATTATCACTTACAAGGTCTTTGTACTAGGATATATAAAGCACTCAAAAAGAATCGGACCTCCTCCATAAAGGACTCAATCAAAAGATGAGTAACTATGTGGACATTTCTCAGAATAAAAACTTCTGGTGACCAATAAATACATATAAAAATGTAGAACATTGCTGTCCATTCAAGAATGCAAATTAAAAGTGAGGATTCCGTCATACTCCAGAAAGAATGGAAGCAAGCAATGAAATAACAGCTAATGCTAGTGAGGCTAGGGGCAGAAGGAATCTGACATTTTTGGTGGAAGTGTGAAAGAGTACAACCACCATGGAAATCAGAGTAGAGAGTCCTCAAAAAACTACGTGTAGAAATTCCATTTGACACAACTATTCTCCTTCTAAAATATCTTCCTGCAACAGTTAAAGACGTTATGTTCTAATGACAAATCTGTACCCACATTTATAACAGCACAATTTATGACGACTAGATCTTAGAAACAGCCAGATAAAGGAAATGTAGTATTTATGTACAAGGGAGAACTATTTGGTCACCACGGTAAGCCTGAGTCGATTTTAGGTAAATGAATGCATCCTGAGACCATGGTGTCATGTGGCATAGATCGGACACACAACCTTGCGTGTGTTTCTTTAATACCCAAAATATAAAGAATGAGCAAAGTAAGAGACAGATAACAGGAAAGTGGGAGATAGAGCTATTGTAAGGGAAAAGGAGTTGAAGAGATGGGGGGATGCTGGAGAGGGGATATAAAAGGCAATGTGGTCTCCATACTCCATATATGACCCTGGGTGTTTCTCACAGTTGAAACAATGTTAAGGCCCTTCCCTCCTCCAGGGTGCCCTTCCTATCTCCCTTCCCTGGTTAATTCTGGGACATCACTTAGACCCAATGTTCTAATTCCAGTTTCTAAAAGTGTGGCCCATCATAGAATAGTAGCAGCTTCGCTTGAATGGGTATTCGATTATATAATCTCCCGCCCACTGCAGAACGCACCGCATTAAGCATCTGCATTTTAAATAAATCTGAGGCTGCCTCATACGTATGCTGCAGTTCAAGAAGCGTAGTGAGACAGCGTAGCTGCGTGGAGTGAGTCACAGTTCAGCTCTGGCTTCCACGTCTGGAAGAATATGTTCTGTTGAATGACTCTAGGAATATCCCATTCTAAGGTAGACTCTTTCCAAATGCCTGTTTGGTTTTCTTAATCATGACTCATAATTATATATAGACAAGAGAATTTAGAGTGTTTTAGTCAATTTGTTTAAAATGAAACAACATAAAACACTAAAATAGAATGGAGAACGTTATACAAATAGTGTATTTTCAAAAATCTTTAAAGCAGTGGCTCTCAACCTTTCTAATGCCGCGACCCCACAATACAGTTCCTCATGTTGTGGTGACCCAAACCAAAAAATAATTTTGGTGGCTACTTCAAATTAATAACTCCAATAAATAACATTTCACACGGCATAGCATGGGTTTAAATGTGTATTTTCCGATGGCTTTAGGTGACCCCTGTGTTTTGGTCGTTTGACCCCTGCCGAGGTTGCAACCCACACGTTGGGAACCACTGCTTTAAAGAATGTATGCGTATATCCATGCATACTGGAACTTACAAACATATACAGGTAAATATATATATATTCAATGAAGAAAGATAGAGAAGGCACTCTCACAACCCCTTGAACCGCTCCCCCCAGCTTCTCATCTTGCATTCAGAGACTGTGGCCTATTTGCTGTGCACATAACAGCTAATCCAGTGTTAGTACAGATGCTTAAAGAATATGGAATGCTGCACAGAGACACCAAGCTTTGGGAATGTGATCACATAATAGTAAAAAAGAAAAAGAGTTCATGAGAAGATAATTGGCAGCAGGGAGGGGAAAAGGAGTTAGGAAAAGCCAGTCATTCACAAAGGCAGAAGTATGACTTCTTGGCCTTTTGTCTAAGACCAAGTGTAAAGGCAGAAGGAGGGTCCCCATAGATCTCTCTGTAGAGGCAGCTCATGGCCAGCAACTAAAGGGCAAGCATAGTCCTGTTGCTGCTGCTGCTGCTGCTGCTGCTCCTCAGTGCTTGGGATAAAACCTAGGGCTTCAACAAGCTAGGAAAGTACGTGCCACAGAGATGCATCCCAAATACTTTATCTGTCTTTTATTTTAAAAGTTGTATATATTTAGAATGATATATATTTAGAATGATATGCATATATATATATATGTATATATATGTTTACTGAATTCAAGCAAAATATCACGGCCATCTCATACAATGCTTTGTGTGTGTGTGTGTGTGTGTGTGTGTGTGTGTACATTTGTGGTAAAAATTAGCCAATATCTGTGGCAAACATAGATGGAGAGATCTTCAATAAAATGCTAGCAAGCAATTCAACAAAACATGAAAAGTTTACTTATCAGGACAAAGTAGAATTTATGAGATACAAAGTTGGTCTTACTAATCAATTTGCTAATTATTCAGTATGAGGCACAATATTAACAGAATGAAAGATAAAAATCCCGTGATTGCCTGCATATGGGCAGATTGGCCATCTTCAAAAAAAATCTAGACATCCTCTGACTAGGGAAATGTCCCTGTGTCTGTCATGTAAGACCTTATACAGAGCAGTCACTGGCCTGAGCATTGTTAACCAGAGTAGAAGTGCTAACGTGTAAGGAAAAAAAAGAATTGTGAGAGGGAAGATTGAGGTTTGAACCTAGGGGGAATCTTACGCTGTATGATGGTAAAACAAATGTTGGGGAAGAGCTTTTTGGTGAGCAGGATCGAATATCTGCTCATTCACTCCATGGCAATGAATACAGCTCCTATCATACACAGATACTGCTCTGGGCACTAGAGACACAGAAGTGAATAAACTAGACAAAAAGACACTATTCCACTATTTCCATGGAGCTAGCATTCTAGAGGAGGAAGGAACAAAGAGATTAAAAAAATAAACTTCCATTTGTACGTACCTTTGCATTGAATTTTTCTCATATTGTCTAAAAACCTTCATGTTCTTTAATATATGCATTAATGTTAGTAAATAATTTGCTGATCACAGGTGATAATGTCCTTAGGTTGGATAGAAAATAAGAAACACATCGCATGGATTTTAGGCTCCTCATTGTGAACTAGAGAAGATTAGGATGGCCTGAGGGCAACCTGAAGGGTTTAAGTTTAGGATTCATTCAAATGTTTTAGTGATATAATTTAATCTGAGCATTTTATTTTTTTAAAATATGGAAGTTTCAAAGGAAGTCAGTACCATACAGCACTGGTTAAAACTCTGCTGTGCAGGAGGCGTCAGTATCAGCAGCTGGCTGGATGAGGCTGAGCGAACAGGACCCAAGGCCTCACCACCACTTGTAACCCATTACATGATCCCCTGCCACTTATCACCTGCTATATTTAAAAAGATGTCACAGAGAGCTGACTTTGGCACCATTGACTTCTGAGTAATTGTTAAAGTTCTCTAACATCGTTACCATTCAGGTTCTGGAACATGACACACTTGGGGTATGGTAGGCCCATAGTCCTAGTACTCTAGGATACTAAGGCAGGAAGGTTGCAGGTGCTTCTAGCTCAGCCTGGACAACTTAATGACTTAGTAAGACCTTGTGTCAAAATAATATTAAAGACAAAATTTAGAATGATTAGGAATGAAACAAAGGCCCAAGGCCAAGTCTCCAGTATCACAACTAATAAGAAAATAAAAGAAAAGAAGGAAGGAAGGAAGAAGGAGAAGGAGAAGGAGAAGGAGAAGAAGAAGAAGAAGAAGAAGAAGAAGAAGAAGAAGAAGAAGAAGAAGAAGAAGAAGAAGAAGAAGAAGAAGAAGAAGAAGAAAGAAAGAAAGAAAGAAAGAAAGACAGAAAGAAAGAAAATTGATATTTATGATATCTATCAGGATTGACCTTATGGCAAGCTCATATTAAACAAAAATTAGGCACAGAATTATGAATCAACATGAAACCATACTCATAGGTGAAATAAATCAGACCCAAATGTGTAAAAATCATGTTGTCTCACTACTGCAAGAACCTGAAAGAATAAATAAAATTTGACATATACAACACGTACTATGAAATGGAGAGAGTCTACTCAAAGAGAAGGAAAAACTGGGATGAGGAAAAGTACAAAAGATAGAAAAGAAGGAAGGAAGGAGGGAAGGAAGGAAATATATTTATGAATATATACAGGATAGCTTGGATAATTATACTGCTGATTTATGATAGCCTATTGAAAGGAGCAATTAATGCTTAAATTTGTTTCTCCAGTTTAATTTTTTATATCTGTTTCCACCACTCTACATGCTTATATCTGGTAATCTGTGCTGCTAATTTGAAGACAACAGTATGCAATGTAACAACCATTGTTGAATTCCTATTATTTCATTTAGTGAAATTCTATACACCATTTCTATTTTATTTTTACTTTCTTTATTCTCTAAAAAATGAAAAGTAAAAGAAAACAAAATACAAATCATACCTGACTTCCCTAATCTTGGTCAGTTACACATAAAAGATATTCCAGAATAGTTTACTACTGATAGAGGTCATCTGGCCTGTTTTCCCTTATAGGCAGAAGAGCAGGACCCAGGTCAAGGACCCCTGCCCTATGACTCTCACATTCCAAGTGCTTCTTTCAGCAGAACTGACCTACCTCCCCAGGATTCTTTCTCTCTAGGGAAAACCAATACACTGAACTCTTTGGAAATGCCCTCACTCACTTATATCCTATGTTGATATATAGCCCGCAGCCCTAAAACCTGGTTTGTCAAAATCAGGGCTTATGTTGTTCTCCTATCTGCTTTTTTTCTCTCAGAAGGCTTTCAAACCTTTGAAAGTTAACATGTCCCTTCAAATTTGCTGCTTTGTCCTCTCCCTTCACCCTGATTCCAGCCACCAAAATGATTTTTATTTTCTCTTTCCTTTGCCAACTCCTTTGAATTCAAAGCCATCCAGATGCCAGTACTTTCTGTAATGGGCTTTTCTTTGGCCCAACCTTATTCCCTATAAACAAAGAGCATGCAACATGTCAGTATATCAACCTTTGGAGAAATCATCCGGCCCAAAACAATCCACTGCGAAGCGTCATTGCCTTGCCCATGCTGCTTTCCTCCCCAGCCCCCAGAACTACCTGCCTCCCATCACAATAACTTTATTAACCAGTATATCACTCAGTTACCAACTTGAACTGACACGATCTGTTTTCTTAACAGTCTGATTCTTCTTTTTGCACTAATGTGTTTTTCCATCTAAGTATTTAAAGTACATATGAACAGATGGAACTGTTTTTAAACACAGTTGCAACATTTTTCCTCATAGACACATGTCCACATATTCTGGTTAACTAATTGAGTAGCCTGGTTAACCCGTGAGAAGGATTTCTCACAGCCATTTTCCAGTCCAGCCAGAGTGCGGATGATTACTCTATGGCCTGTCTCCTGTGCACAGCGTTTTTTCCCTTCTCAGTCAAGCCCTCCTCACTGAAGCCATTCCACTGGCTTTTCTGATGCCAGCACACAGAACAGTTTCTTCCAACCACTGTCCATAAATTCTACACAACGACACTGGAGATGGCAGCTGACCGTTTCATGACTATGCAGAGTTAAATCTCTCTTTAATTTTTATCTCCAACTATGATCCTCAGTGCTTTAGGGGCTAGTCCTAGAAGCATCACACATTTCCTCAAGTAGTAACAACATCCAAATTTACTTTAGAATACATTTTGGTGGGCCCCCAAATGGTTTCACTGAAACTGAAGTATGTTCT
Source organism: Myocastor coypus (assembly GCA_004027025.1). NCBI lineage: Eukaryota > Metazoa > Chordata > Mammalia > Rodentia > Myocastoridae > Myocastor > Myocastor coypus. Next base: position 7,767 of record PVJA010000016.1, on the reverse strand, counting down.
TGTGAGGGAGCAGATTGTGAGAGTTTTATGTTTCCCCAAAGTCTGGGGAAAGGAAAGAAAACTGCTTTCTTTCCTGGAAGAAAAGAAAAAGGAGAAAATAATTTTAAAAGAAAATCTAGGAACTCATATGGGTCACAAGAAGAAAAGATAAGAGAATCTGAAAAACAGACTTTTCTGGAAAGAATGGTGTGTTCCTTCTTTCCCCCCACAAAAATCCCAACTCCAGAAAAATTGTGCTGATCTTCTGAAAACAACACTTGTTTTGTGACTGAAAACTAATTGCCTCTTTTCTGTAGCAGACTAAACCCAAGAAGTGCAAATGCAGAAGGTTTCTGAGTGGAGCAAGCCACTCACAATGAGTGTGAAAGGAGTAGGAAGGGGCGAAAATTCCACCCCACAGTTTCAAGTCTTCCAAATCCTGTTTGCCTTGGCCTGCCCCCACCATTCCTTTCTCTCTTTTTTCAGAAGTGTGAAATGGGTTGGTCGCTGGTATTTGTTCTGTGGTCTCTACTAACTCTTCCATCTGTATAAACTTAGCTCTGCCAGTGGAGCAGTTTAGCAGCACTTTCTCTTCAGCTGGCTCAAAGCGATGCGGAGGTCCTATTAAGTGGTACTTCCAAGGCTTGCGAATGTATGATGCTGGCTGCTTGAGAGTATGAGGCTTAACTGTGCTCCCTGCCAGTGGCTGACTCTTACTGCAGGATGAGAAGCTAAACAAATGAAAGCGCAAGGAATCCAAGTCTGTTGTGACTGCACTCCCAGGGCCAAACAAGTGGCAGAGGTGGCTATACCATACCCACAAACCTGAGCAACTAGACTTAGCAGAACCCCCTTTTCTCTTAGGATACTGTTTATATGGAAATGAAGACACTGAAACAAAGACTCTATATTCCTATATCTTTATACTGCCCTTCTGTACTTATCTATCCAATACAAGATATTGCCTGGATCTTCATCAAGAGAAGAAGCTGACTTGCAGTGTGCTACCATTCTCATGTCTGTTCTTAGTATCACAACTTAGACAGTTAATCAACTATTTTTCACTAGTAAGTGTTACATGGCAAACATATTGTCAAAAATGACCATTTTACTTGGGGCAGAGGCTGGAAAGGAATAGAACTCATGGCATTTGCCAAGCTCAACAAGTATCTCTCTGAAGTATAAAGAGTTATTGATGAAAACAGCAGCTGTAGTTAAATACACCAAGAGATAGGAGATGCATGAGCCAAGACAAGAGATATTTGTTACCATGGTTGTGCTGTCTAAAGAGGAGCCCAGTCTACAGGGGTCTTCTGGGGTGGGGAAGAGTAACCAAAATTTAAGCAAACAGATCAGAATAAATAATACCTACATAGCAAAGCATTGAACTACTGCCCCATTGTCCAGGTTGACTTTTTAAAAGAGTCCAATTATGTTAGTACTCATGCCTATGAGCTTTTCATGGAATCTCTGGAAAAGCTTTCATCTAGGGCTTCTTGGAGAAACTTGTAAATTCAGGTTCAACTTTATGCCAACCCTTTAACACGTATTTCCTTTTATGTCCTTGGTACAGATCACTCATTCATCTGCTCAGAATGACACAATGCTAGATTACCTATTCTCAGGTTTATAAAGTCTTTAGAGATGAATCTGACATATTTGGATAAAGCTATAAAACATATTTTGAATATTTCATAGATTTACATAGTTGGCACCATATTGTATATATTATTTTGGAACACTTATTTTTCTGTAAAACATAGTAATGATCTACAAATAATATCAAGTTGGTTGCTTAGTATTTACCAATCACCTTCCTTTCTTCTTAACAGGATAATGGTTTGTCCAAATCAGGCACAGAAATTCTGTTGCCATTTGCCTAAGTTCATCAGTCTTGCGTGTGTTCCATTCCTGACAAGAGAAATATAAGGTATTTTTTTAAGAAACCATTTTTATATTGTTTTTCTCAAAAACAAGAGGAAAAGATAGACTATTAGAGAGACTGATGAGGAAAGAGAGAGATAGAGACAGAGACTGAGACTGAGACTGAGACTGGTAGAGACTGAGACAGCAGGTAATGGGCAGAACTGCAGGAACTGCCTGAAAACCATTGCCAAGAATGGTCAGCAGAATGAAATTTAAGAGCTTAGGTGATGTGGGCTCTAATAGTATTACAAATTGCTGCATCAACTCTTGAATTTTCTGTCAATAACTGCAGCATACAAAAAATATACAATAGTCACCAAAGTACTTCTATCAATATTAACAAATATGAACTTTTGTTTCATTTTCTTTAGAAATCTATCATTTATGAAATGGAATCCTAAAATTAAAATCATACATCTGCAACCATTCGCTTAATTAAAAGAAAACTAATGTGAAATATATCTATATTTTTACAGTTCACTACATATACACACACACCAAAAACCTTTTTTTAATGTTTGCTATATTTACACAATTGATACCACATTGTATATGCTATTTTTCTTTTCTTTTTTTTTTTTTTTTGGAGACAGAGTCACGCTAGTAATTCAGGATTAAAATCACTCCTGAGGGATGGCCTCCAACTCCAGGCAATCTTCATACCTTGGCCTCTCGAATGCTAGAATTACATGTGTGTGCCACCATACCAGGTTTGCATATGTTGTTTTAAAACAATTTATAAGCATTATATATGTCATTTTATTCATACCAATATGAGCCACCGTTCATTCTTTGAAATGACTATGTAATGTTCCCTTTATAGAGAAAAAATATCTGAGAAAATGTATCCGTTTACTTTGCTGCAGAACATTTATTTGTTTTGCACTATTTTTACTGTATCTGGCTTTTTATTGACTTGTTGGAGCTCATCATTTGCTCTTGTTTCTAGTCAGTATTCAGCTATGTGGCCTGCAAGTAGCTGCTCCTAGGCTGTGGCATGACTTCTTAGTTTATGGTAAGTTGGCTCCTCTTGACTATTTTCTTGTACTTTAATTATATTTATTAGCCTTTTCCTCGGTTTGGAAAATTTTGGCTCAAGTACTTCTTCCCTAACCTAATTTGGAAAGAAGTTTTTCTTGTAAAGCTGAAAGTTTTCTCACTGTTTTTATACAATTAAGTGGTTCTTTTACAATTTTATTTTTTTAATTTAGTACAGGGTCTCGCTGCGCAACTCAGACTCATAGTGATCTTACCAGTTCAGTAATCCCTAGCACTGGGATTACAGGCATGCCACCACACCCCATTCTCCGTAGCTGGTATAGCATTTGGTGCTGGCGTTTGAACCCTAGTCCTTGTGCTTTCCAGGCAGGCACTAAGACTGCTGAGCTCTCTCCCCAGCCCTTAAGCAGTTTTTATGCAATTAAAGTCTATATAAGACAAATAGTAGGCATCTAACTTTTGTCTTTTTCCCTGTAGTAGCCTAGCACAGTGATGGTGAACTTTTTAGAGCATTCAGTGCTACAACACCCCACTGTGGCATGCATGCCATAGATTCACCATTTGCCTAACATCTCAAACCTATCAATGCAATGTCTAATTTTCCACTCCTGACTTGTATCTTTGCTCATCCAATGTCCCCATACACAAAGGTTGATGTTGCTGTCAGACATTCTGCTCTGCACATGCTCCTACTTCTCCCTTTCCTAAGTCCCACGGTAAATTTGTTCTCCTGGCCCCTACCTTGACCATATTTGTCAGTAAATCCCTTCAGTTGGTACGACAGTTCAGATACAATAGATGAAGCAGCTGAATTTCCAACTAAAATATGATACATTTACCTCTAAATTGAGCTGAAGGAGAAGGGGGCAGTAGAAAGGGTAAAAGAAGGGAAAGGTAAGGGGGATATAGAGGAGAGGAAAGAAGTTATTTACATATCCATGTCCACTATCTAGGTCATTTCTCTGGTTGTTCAATTTTTAGTTGTGTCTCTTGTTTTCGTAATGTTGACTATCTCTTCACCAAGTTAATTTAAATTTAGCATTGACACTTGGGATTATCTCTGTCATCAAAAAAACTATTTGCTTCTGATAGCTAGTAATCTCAAATAACTAATGCACAGAACTGAGACTGTGATCTGTACAAGGGATGAATCGTCTGTTTTCCTGGTCTGTTGTTATTTTTAGAAGGTAGCCCTTCCAAGTCCCAAAGACAACCCACAGCAGGTGTTACTGAGGCTCTGCATTCTGAGCTGCTCTAGACTCCAGGGTTACGTGCCGTCAAATGCTCTGCTCAGATTCCAGCCTCTCAGCTACCTACTCTGAAAGCTCGAGGGCTGCATCTCCCTGAGTTTCTTCTTCTCTGGAATATTAGCCATATGATACTTCAATATTTAAAAGCTATTGTGTTCAGCTGTTCTCATTCTCACGGAGAGGTTGATCTGCATGTCCTGGCAAGCCCACAGTAAAAGTCAATGTTTGGCATTCACGACTAGACAGACACAGCCTGTAATCCGATGGCTCTCAGACTTCCTAAAGATGTGTTCACACCATCAATGTCCAATCAGTAATTTGTTACTCTCTCGGTGGCTTTCTACTATTTTTGAGGAACAATGTCACCTTTGCCTGAGCTAAGATAGATTCTGAGACTCTGTTCCACAACCTTTCAGCTCTCGTCCCTGGCTACAACCCAAATGACAGAGAAGACAGCTGAGGGGAAACCCCACCAGTCCAAGGAATCCGTCTTCACCAGGGCTTATGCTAGAAGGCCAGAAAATTTGACCCAAGAAAGAGATATATCCAACACCTTTAAAATGTACACACTTTATTAAAAAAAAAAATCTGAAAATACTTTAGAGCCAAACAGATTGGATGACTAAAAGACTGCAAGAGCATTGCTTGTCTCCAAATGTCTGGACAGAGCCAGTCGACACTGTGTCTGCTACTGTGGTCCTGCCACTAAGCTCCTCTAAGGCAGTGTCCAGTTTGACTGTGAGGGCAACTTTGAAGTCAAGCCTATTTGTGGTTGCATATAATTGGGCAACAACCACAAATTTTGGTCTGGTTTCATTTTAGGGCCAAAACACTTCCATTGTTTTTGAGAAACAACTCTAATCTTTGGTCATTTTTTTTTCTCATTAACTCTCAGTTTGCCCAAGGACAATATAATCATATCTTAGTGTGAAAGTTCTTGTGATAATTCTGGTGCCAGCATGACTTCCCTGTACTTGATACTATCACTGATGTTAAACCATCTACTCTGTGGGTGGTTTTATTTTCCTTTAAAATTAAAGATGTTTTATTATCCCTTTAAGACAGGCAAAACATCCATTGCCAGAAGGAGAATATGATTTGTGACAAAAAAAAAAAAGTCTTTCCTGGAGGAAGAGCAGGACTCCAGAAATCAGTCTGGGTGAGAACAGGAGCTGGACTTGTAAGGCTTCTTAAGTAAAGAGTAACTTCCAAAAGCTAGAGATGAAACTCAAGGGATTTTGTTTGTTGCCTTGGATCACTGTGGGATAATTCCAGGCAAGTCCCTTTCCCTTTAACAACCTTCCAGTTAGTGGAAAACAGAACACAGGCCCTCATGTCCTTTCCCCGTGTTTTGTCTTCCCGTGGTTGAATACTTTCTGTCCTTTCCACTATTTCTGATGAGGCATTTTGGAAGGAGAGAACATGAGTGCAAATGACTATGTGAATAAGGGCTCTCTCTGACCTGTGAGTGGGATATTCTTACACCGGCTCAGAGCACACACTCAGGGTGGCATTTTAGCAGGCAGCAGGCCAAGCCTTCTGCCAGAGGGGGAAGCAAGATAAACGGGCCAAGACACTGGGACCTTATTAATTAGGAAATGCTTTATCTTCATTTAGTTTCACACTGAACCACCTGGGTTTGTTTGTCTGCTTTTTCTCTTGTAAGAATTATGAAAAGTTTCATATTTTAATGTCACATTCCTTAAGATTCATTTGGAACTGTTTTAATATTTAATATGTATCTCTATAAATATATATTAGTATATTAGCACCTCCTCATCATTTTACTTCTCTTTCTTTCTTTCTTTCTTTCTTTCTTTCTTTCTTCCTTCCTTCCTTCCTTTCTTTCTTTCTTCCGAACCAGGGGTCGAACTCAAGACCCTGCACTTGCCAGGCAGGCACTTGTGCCTCCGAGCCATCTCCCCAGCCCCTATTTTTATTTTCTGAAGTAAAACTAAGTAACAACTTGTAACAAGTGTCTCTGTTTTCTGAACTTGTGTAACCAAGACAAAACCAAACATCACAACAGTTTCCAAAACAAACACAAATAATATTTTTCTTGAATTTCTGGATTCGGAGCCTAAACCCAGGTATCATTTCTACTATCTGTCATTTTAATGACATCTGTCTTCCTCAGCTTTTTTAGTGTGAGATAAATCTGAGAAAGCCAAAACAATTAAAAAATTGTTTTTCATTTATGTATTTGGTATACAGTCTTACTACATAGCTTGGACTTGCATTGATCCTCCTGTTTTCAGCCTCCCAAGTGCTGAGATTACAGATGTGTGCCACCATGCCAGGACCTGTACAATGGCTCCGCATGCCCTAGGGTGGGACTGGCATGGCTTACTTTTTAAAACTTCTGGAAATAATCTAATAATTTTGGAACCATACTCTTGTGTTCATGAATTAAATTAATATACCCACAAGTATTACTCCTAATTATATCAACAGCATAAATAGCTATAATGCTCCTGATTGTATGAAGATGATTTTAGTGTATAATTACTAATTATAATCATGTCTCTTATTTTAAGATAATTTTTTAAAGTCACATTTAAAATAATCTTACAAATTTTCCATTTTGAATGGAACACCCATCTCTGACAAGATAAAACAAAAAAGGGGGAATATAAATGAAGGACCATTTTGTAGTGAAAAAAAAAATATATATATATACATATATATGTGTGTGTGTGTGTGTGTGTGTGTGTGTATCCGTATACACAAAATAGGATAGATATATAGCTACTTTCTCTTAGTTCAATGAGAATAAATATTTGTACTAATAGTGTTTAGGCAAGATATCATATCTACATCTTGTATTCTGAGTAACTACCAGGAAGACAATAATATGCAATGCATTAATTATTGCAACTGTCCTACTAACCTGCTTTGAAATTGAAATTTCTTTCTCACTAAAATTAATTTTTAAAAAATGAAATAAAAAGTAGTTACTTTAGAAGGCTTTAATACTTTTGAATTCCTGTTCAAAATGTATTGATGTTATTAAAATTTATTAACTAATTCACAATTTATGTAATAGTAATATTTGATGGTAAGGGTGATACAATAGTTTAATAAACCTGAATCCTGCATGAAATCAGATAGTGAAGCTACATAATAAAAACTTAAATTTCTGGTAATCATACATATCAGGTGACCTGTAACTTAATGAAGCAAAATACAGTAAAACTGAATTGTTGACACATAGAGAACAGAAACTATGTGATATCAATACCCATATGGGAAGGGACAAGTGATGACTGTTAGAAAAGAAACCGATACCATTTGGAACAGTACAAATGGAGCATTGTTAAATTAGTGAAACTAGCATGAACCTTGGTTTTCAGTAAATGTTCAAGAAAATATTCACTTTACATAAAAACAAAAAATATTCCATGCAGGGCATATAAATCAATGTCATAGCTCTTAACTGGCAAGCCCAAGGCCCTGAGTTTGATTCCCAGTATAAAGAAAAATAAGAAAAGAAAAGAAAAAGAAGAAGCAGAAGCAGAAGCAGAAGCAGCAGCAGCAGAAGAAGAAGAAGAAAAAGAAGGAGAAGAAGAAGAAGAAGAAGAAGAAGAAGAAGAAGAAGAAGAAGAAGAAGAAG